>JAGPOW010003316.1:167211589-167232096 GCA_030014935.1 Caiman crocodilus
TGAACAGGTTCAGGTCCCTCAGACGCTCCTCGTAAGGCCTATCCTGCTGCCTGCATATCATTCTAGTGGCCCTCCTCTGGACCCTCTCGAGGCCGTCCATATCCCTCTTGAAGTGCGGCGCCCAGAACTGGACACAGTACTCCATCTGCGTCCTGACCAACGCCACATAAAGGGGGAGGATCACCGCCTTGGACTGGCTCGAAATGTATCATTGGATGCACACTAGGGTTCAGTTGGCCTTCCCAACCACCGTCTGACATTGGCGGCTCATGTTCATCTTGGCATCAACAATGTCATTTTTATCTCAAGAGAAATTGGTTGAATGTGTGGCATATTCCTATTTATCATGAAATCAACATGTTAATCATGCGATAAATGTAAAATCTGCCAGGGATCTATGAGTGACAGCTCTTTTTAACCTTTTGAGAAACAAATGGTATTGCTCAAAGTGGTGACACTGCATTTGTACCACACTCCAAAGATCAGCATTGCAGAAAACTTAAACTTGTGAGCTGCTGTTGTGGGTTTTTTACAGTTATCAGAGGGGGGAGAGATTGTAATGGGAATAAATTGAGCCTTTCACGATGTCCAAAGATAGTGACTTGCCATGGCTGAAATACATATTTGAGAGAACCTCCCAGTAAAACAGAAATGCAGAAAGAGAACCAGGGTACTATACCACAATATGATATGGAAGCAAAAAAGACTGACACAAAGCTACACCTGCAAAAAATCATGTCAAATATTATAGAAGTCATAGGTTTATTTTATATGAGTCTGCAGTGACTGAAGCTAGAATATTGCATTCAGTTCTGGGCATCTTACCAGGAAGCTCTTAACAAAGTAGAAAAGGTTTAGAGAGGAACAATAAAAATGATTTGGGGTTAAAAGGATTGCCTTATTGTAAAATGTGAAAAAATCTAAATCATTCTGTAATTTGACTAAGATGACAAAGGATATAAAAAAAATTAACAAATATGCCAGTACCTGGGGGAGAGAAATTTTGAGTAGTAGAATATACATGGGTCTGACTAAGAGTAAGAAAAAGAAAAAAGAAAGGGATACATATGAGTGAATATCAGGTAAAATGTCCCATTAGTGCAATATTGAATAATCTCCTTAGGGAAGTGGAAGAAGACCCAAATAGTTGGAGAATATTTATTAAGCAAGCTTTCGGGTTCAAAAACCCTTCGTCAGGCTAAGGAAGTTTCAGCAGTTGGTGTGTGTTCTTCCTGGATAGTAAAACAATTACGCATGAGCACAGAAATTAACAGGATAGTCGTTTCCTTCTCTAATTTCTACAATTTACATAAATATGTTTTCTGAGGGATTACATGGATAGCTAAGACACACAATATGCCAAAATGAAACATGAGTTACTGCAGTAGGATTGTTTTGTGTCATCCGATTTTTGTAGCTGTTTTTAAGCAGTAACTATAACTGTTTTAGCTAAATGAGCAGTTTCCACAAGGTGGCTCTCTTGCTTTTCCAGATACTTACTTTCTCTTTTTCAAACCTGAATTTAGACTGTAACTCAGAATTCAGTTAATTTAGACTGAGGATTAAGATCTTTTTCTAAAAATCACTAAAAGAAAGATTTATACGCTGAAGTCTATGAAAACACTTCAAAAAGCATTCCCTGGAGTGGGAAGGTATTAGTGAAAACTGTTGGCTAATTTACTTCAACTGAAATTATTCTAGTTATCTAGATATTATAATGTGGAAACACAGCATCAGATATTAGAGGTGCCTAAAAACCAAAACTTGACTCTGCTAAGTCTTTGATAAATTTCCCACCAATTTAATTAAAGCAAGATTTCATTTATTTCATAGACATTAGGGGCTGGAAGGGACCTCCTGAGATGGAGTCCAGCCCCCCCACCATAGGCAGGAAGTCAGCTGGGATCAAGTGAACCCAGCAAGAAAAACATTCACATGTTTTTTGAAAGAGTCTGGAGTAGGTGCTTGCACCACCTCTGGGGGGAGTCTATTCCAGACCTGGACACTTGCACTGTAAAAAACTTTGTTCTTATACCTAGTCAAAATCGGCCTTCCTGGCATTTATGGTCATTAGACCTTATTATTCCTTGAGGAGCTCTAGTGAACAGCTGTTCTCCTAGGTCCTGATGTACCCCTCTTATACAACTGTAGGCTGCTACCAAGTCCCCCCTGAGCCTTCTCTTTTCCAGACTGAAGAGTCCCAAGTCCCTCAGCCTCTCCTTGTATGGCCTACCCTCCCCGCCTTGGATCATGCAAGTGGCTCTCCTCTGGACTCTCTCAAGCTTTTCCACATCCCTCCTGAAGTGGGGGGCCCATAACTGGACATAGTACTCCAGCTGCAGTCTCACCAGGGCCGAGTAAAGCGGGAGGATGACATCCCTCGTTTTGCTTGTGACGCATCAGTGGATGAATGCCAGAGTTTCATTTGCTTTGCCAGCCACAGCATTGCACTGGTGGCTCATATTCATCTAGTGGTCAACCAAGACCCCCAATTCTCTTTCAGTCATGGTGCTAGTCAGCATAGCACTGCCAGGCCTGTAAGTATGTTGAGTGTTCTTCCTACCAAGGTGCAGCACCTTACTCTTCTCTGCATTGAAGGCCATCAGCTTTTGGGCAGCCCACCTTGACAGTGTGTCCAAGTTGGCCTGTATCCTCAGCCTTTCCTGCAGCGTGAGCAACCTCCGCCATAATATGGTGTCATCCATGAACTTTGCCAGTTCACATTTGACTCCTGAATCCAAATCATTAATGAAAATGTTAAAGAGTACCGGCCCAAGTACCAAGCCTGGAGGAACTCCATTGGTCGCCCTGCGTCACGTTGATTTGCTCCTACCAACTAGTATTCTTTGGGTCCGACCCCATAGCCAGTTACCTAGCCATCAGACAGTAAGATGATCAAGGCCACAGTTCCCCAGCTTAACCATGAGGACATTGTGGGAAACTAGGTCAAAGCCTTTCTTTAAATCCACATGTATGACATCACTGTCATCTCCCTTGTCCAGGGTATGTGTTACCTGGTCATAGAAGGAGACAAGGTTGGTCAGGCAAGACATGGCAATCACAAAGCCATGTTGGCTGGCATTCAGATGCTTACCTTCTGTTAGTTTGGTGTTGATGGATCCCTTGACAATTTTCTCCAGTATTTTTCCAGGGGTGGATGTCAGACTGATTGGTCTATAATTCTCTGGGTCATCCCTTCTCCCTTTCTTAAAGATAGGGACCACATTGGCTCTTTTCCAGTCTTCCAGGACCTTTCCCAAGCACCACGAGTTTTCAAATATCTTTGCCAAGGCGGATGCAATGATGTCTGCCAGCTCTTTCAAGACTCTCAGATGCATTCCATCTGGGCCCAGGGACTTATGAATGTCCGGCTTCTCAAGGTGTTCCCTAACCTGATCCACATCAATTTGGGACCCATCACCCACTCCCAGAATGGTTTGTGTCCTTTCTGACAGTGTGATCCCCTTGGGAGGGTGAAAAACTGATGGGGAAAAAGTCATTTAGGAGCTTGGCCCTTTCTTGGGTATCAGATGTCAGTTACCACATTAGATTTTGCAGGGGCCCAATGCTATCTTTGTTCTTTTTTCAACTTCCCACCTATCTGAAGAAGGACTTTGTGTTGTCCTTGATTTCCATAGCTAGCCTGAGTTCAGTTTCTGCCTTGGCTTTGCTGGACCACTCTCTACTGGTGAAAGTGAGTACTGAGTAGTCCTCTTTGGTGATGCTTCCTGTTTTCCATCAGGTGTAGGCTTCTCTTTAGAGTTTCATGAGGTCCAACAGTTCCTTGTTCAGGCAAAGGGGCTTCCTTGTCTGTTGACTACATTTCTTGCAAGATGGAATGGCTTTACCCTATGATTAAAGGATTATGTTTCTGAGAGATGACCATTCCTCGTGTATTCCCTTTCAAGTGGGGCATATGGCCTCTAATTGCCTGACTGACCAAATCTCTGAGTTTGCAAAAGTCAGCCTTCCCAAAGTTAAGGATTTCTGTTTTACTGAGGAATTTGCCTGCTCTTCAGTGAACTAAGAAGGTGACCAATTCATGGTAGCTGTCACCACGCTTCCCCTCAATCCTCACATTGCTCACCAGATCCTCCCCTTTAGCCAAGACCAGATCAAGCAATGCCTCTCTCATAGTCAGCCCAAAGACCTCCTGCATTAGGTAGAGACTATCAGTGCAACTGAGAAAGCTACGCGACCTGTCAGATTTGGCCATGCACTTATCCCAAGAAATCTCAGGGAAGTTGAAGTCCCCCATGACAATCATGTATAGGGAGCATGCGGCTTTATATATTTATAATAATAAAATATAGAGATTTTTTTTGAACAGTAAGATCTGACAGAGGCACACATATACCTTCCATTACACTCATCTGTTTGGTAAAATGGAGAATTGGGAAAGCAACAGATTCAAGAGGAATTAAGAGTTCTGCTAAAACACCCAAACAAAACAAAAACTTAAGCAGTCTGATTAAGAAAACAATATTCCTATTGGGCACTGCTCTTTGGCATTCTTCAATAGTGACTTTTACAGATGGATGGATGGATGGCTATCAAATTATTGGTGCCTCAGTTCTACTGAAAACTCTACCTTCCCCCACACTGATGGGTTATTACACAAAGTATTGGTAAGATATGCAATATGCTTTATCTTAATTGCTTGTAGTACAACAAAACCAGGTAGAAAGATCAGCTACACGTTGTAGGTGTACAAAAAATACCAAACAATCTGGCTTTCAGTTCTGTTTAGCAGGCTATGAAAGAGGACTATCTAACTGGTGGCCTGTGGGATGAATCTAGTCTGTGAGAGGTTAGTGTGCCCTCAAACCCTCCCATCCCCTCTCTCCAATTGTGGCTCCCCACATCACTCCTGCTGATGCAGCACCCCGAGGTCTCCAGGCTCTCCCTCCCTCCTCTGGCTTCTACTTCATGCCCTTGTTCCTGGGGGCAGGGTGGGCAGAGCAGGGCAGCAGGCGGGCACTGTGTGTATGGCAGAGAGACATCAATGCTGCCATCGCAGTAAGAGAGGAGCCAGTTGGCCCAACGCTACAGGGAGGGAACCAGTTTGCCTGAACCACCAGCAGAAACGGCTGGGCAGCCCTGTGTGACAGGGAGCTAGAAGCCCTTGTCACTAAGTAGAGAGTGCAGCAGGCCATGCCTGTGCAGGGCTGCAGCAGAGAGCCCTTGAATAAAATGGCTGCCTTGCCCCAGGGGGCCAGCACAGTGCAACCAGTGATTGACAGGCCTGGGACAGAAGTAATGGGTGAGGTGACCCAGAGGGAGACATATAAGCCCAAGGCCTGAAGCAAGAGGGGCAGTCTGGTCCTGCAGGCTGCAAGAGACAGAGCTGTGGGGAAGAGAGGGGCCTGTCTGGCCAGGGAAGAAGGACTCCAGACTGCAGGAACCCCTGCACCACCAGGCAACTGAAGAGAAGTATTTTGGGGCCTGGTATCGTAGCTGGTTGCCATGGGGTAGTGTTAACCTTTTGTTTGAGAGCAGATGCTCATATTTTTTTGTTTGTGTTTAAATACCAAAGGATTGGCTTGTGGCTATAGAGGTGGAGGAGGCCACTGAGAAGGTGTCAAGGGCACCCCAGGTCCTAGACCCTTGGAAGGGTGTAGCACTGCTCTTAGCAGGACTGTGGGGCCAGGGGGCCCAGAGCCCATGAGGGGCAGGGGCAGGGGCCGAGGGGAGGCAACAGGGTGGACCCCTGAAGGGTGAGAGGGGTGAGCAAGGTAGGGTCCAGGCAGACACCAGGGCATGACTCTGCTGACTTGAGCCACTCCGCCCTGTTATAAAATATCAGAGAGAAAAAAATGCCACAAAAGTAAAAAGTAAAATGGCATCATATTATGTACTTATATGATGGCTCATTGTGCCAGGTACTAAATTCCTTCCAGTTTTGGCTTCCACCAACAGAAAGTTGGAAAATTACAGATTATGCAATTTAAGTTAACATTTTTATTATATCACATAAAAACTCTTACCAGTTATTAAAGGAAATTCCTGTGTAAAATGTGATTATAGACATGCATCTTTTTAGAAGTGGAGCTATAATGATTCTAACTGCAATTGTCAAACATTTAATAATGATACTAATTCATAAAAATGGTTATATGCAGTTAACTTATGTTAGTATACTACACTAAACAAGTTATTTGGGTCCTAATGAAATCAGTGGGAGTTTTGCTGTGGACTCCAAAAAGGTAAGGATTTCTCCAGTGGCTATGCACACTGGAGGGTGCATGTACACCCCCTCAGAGTGCTGGTGTACCCCTTGACTAGGCATGCTCACCACTTAGGCGGTAGGCAGGCAGGAGTGCCGGTGCCCCCCCTGCAAGCGCCGGCTGGGGTGTGGAGTGCCATTGTGTTCCCAGAAGCGGCTGCAGTGATCGGCTGTCTTGTGATCAGCCACGGAGGGATCTCCCCTCCTGGTCAGTGGGATCAGCCGCAGGGGGACCCCTGGTCATTGAATAATAATTAGGGGGGGGCATGTGCCCCCCATGACTAAGGCGGCACGAGTCGCCCATGGCTTTTTCACATCTTTCATGCTTGTTTATTGTTTAGCATCAAACCCCCTTAATTCAGACTTAGCACCTCAGAGCAATATTGTAAAAAAAAAATCCAATCACAAATGCAAATATGTGGCAGTGTTAAGATTTAGAATCAGTTCTTTGCTGAAGGGAAACATTTACTAAAAATGGGTTTAGCCAAGGGCAGTAGCATAACCAAGGTGGGGTGAGCAGGGGAAAACCTCTGCTCCTGACAACAGGAGGGGGCAGAAAAATAGCAGGTGCCACTGCAGCTGTACCAGCAGCATGCTGGCAGCTGGAAGCCACAGCTTCCTATTAGTCTCACAGCTGCCCTGGATGCCCAACTGCCTTGTTATGCCTCTGCCAATAGTGTCAACAGAATTCACGGGTTCTATCCCTAGCTTTTCCACTACTAGAAACTCCAGGAATGCCCTAGAGTTATCCAATTTCCAACAGGACTATCCAATTTCTAACTGTCCAGGGGCTGTATACCTCATGGGTCTCCAAAATGCATCTTGCATGGGCCACATGCAAACCTCTGCACTGTGCAGACAGCATACTCCCCAGCCTTCCTCCTACCCTGCCCCAGAGACCACAGCTGCTGCATACTGGCAGCAGATGACCTAATTCCTAGTCTCACTGGAGCACAAGCCTTGCAACAGACCCAGATGCAAGCAGTGCCCCCTCATTAGTTTGACCACATGATCACTAGACCAGATAACACAGATCATAACACTGGAGTACCACTCACTTGAACCTCTGTCTCATACATTACCAGCTGCTACCTACCACAGTATCCCTTTACTCTCTACATTGGAGAACCAGGCAATCCCTATGTGTAAGAATGAATGAGCACCCATCTGATGCGAGTGCTTCCCTTCTCTGTTATAATCACCTTGAGATGGATTTTCATTTTGTTTCCAGTAGCAACTGTGCATCTTCAGTCATGACTAATTCATTAAGAATCTAAAAGCATATTGAAATTCTTCAGTAGAACATATATACATATAAATTATTACTGAATTATTGAATCTTTGCTGATAGTGCAATACTTTAACCATGGGAAATGAAAATGTTTCTTTTATTTTCTCTATATAATTTTTAATTGTTAAACATGTTTATGTAAAAGGAAAGGATTTTTGTGGATCATGTCTTTTATTGGACCAACTACATAGTTGGTATAAATTATATATATTAATTATACTTTAGGTTGTTGTTATATTTTAAATTATACTATAAGTTTAAATTATACATTATTGAAATTATAGTTGTTTGTTTTTCATTCCCAGGGAATTTCTTCCCTGTCCAATTTCATAGCCCCACCATTTTTATTCATCACTGTGCCTGCTTCTTTTCTCAGACCTGATAAAGAATGCTTTGCATTCACAAGCCCATTGACCATGCAGTTGGTCCAATACAAAATACCATCCCACAAAATCCTTGTTATTCTCATAATAAAATGTAAATATGTAATAATACGAGTATTTCAAAATGACAGTGGCAGAGTTTTGAACACAGGTCTCCTTCGCTTTATGCGAGTTCTGCATGTGTGAACTTATTCTTATGCAATGATCTTTTTTATACCAAAAATGTGTTACATGCAAGGTAAATTCACTCTTATGCGATCAGTGTGGTGGAAGCCTGCAGTCAGCTGCTCTGTGTGGTGCATTGTGGGAGTGATGCCCACCAAAATATATAGTCCCCTGTGTGGATCCATGCTCCTCACTCAATGTCTGCGACACGTGTTTGTAGTTGCCATCTCCATTATGGTAACATTCACCACCACCCTGTATTTCTGTGTCCTGTCTGCTGTTGGTGAGTACCAACATTGTTTTGTAGAAGTGGTAAAAATGGGTCTGCGGGTCAGTACAGTCAAGGTCTTGGAACGTACCCCTCTTCGTTATGCTGTCAAGTGGGTTCCCATTATGTGAATTCGAGTTATGTGCCATTTTCCAGGAATACATAAAGCAAGGGAAACCTGTATATATTAAACAATTTGACAGTGACAAAGAATGCCTAAAAAATATTCATTTAAAATGCTATCCTCACCAAGTTGGAACAAACTACAATTGAAAAAGAAGTATGCTTTTTGGCCACTAGATGGCAACAGCACTGTCTAACACAGTGGTTCCCAACCTTTTTCATACTGTGGACCAGCACAGGAGTGGGACCCGGAGCCAGCTGCCTCCCTCCCCGGGCTGCCCAGACAACCAGCTTCAACGTGCCAGCTGGCGGCGGAAGCCGGTCGCCACGGCGGACAGGCCGGGGTCCAAGCCGGGGGCTCGTACCGCGACCCAGAAGCCAAAGTACCAGGCCACGGGCTGGTGGTTGGGAACCTCTGGTCCAACAAATACAAGACAGAATTATAAAGAAAAACTGGTGATTTGAACAAACAAATAAATGCGTTACTTGACAGCTGTAGAAGACTAGTCAGTACGTTTTCAGGGGAAAATATCTTTGTTTGATTGGAAGATTTAGTACAGGTCTGGCCCACTCATTGTTTTGACTTGTCCTGGCCATTTGTAGTAATCCCATATATAAGCAAGAAGGTAGTTAGCTGGGTTAGTTGAAGTAGAAACAAACCTAACTTCATGGCAGTGAGTTGAGCGCTTCCTTCCCAGGAGCAGCGGCTCTACGGGACCGAGCCCAGGCAGGGGCAGGGGCGGGGGCGGGTTCTGCTGCTGCGCGCAGCGCCGGGCCGGGCCGGGCCGGGCCGAGTTGAGGGGGCGGCGCGGAGACTGGGGCGGCCCTGGCCCCGCCCGGGTGCGGCCCGGCCCGGCCCGGCCCGGCCCGGCCCTGCCTTGCCGCGTCGGGGGCGGGGAGCGGAGGCTCCGCAGTAGCCGTGGCCGCAGCGCCGGCGCCGATGCCTCCTGCAGGGGCCCGGCAGGGAAGATGGCGCCGTCCCACGTCCTCAAGTGCTGCCAGCGCGTGCTGGCCTGGGTGCCCGTGGCCTTCATCGCCCTGGTCGTGGCCTGGTCCTACTACGCCTACGTGGTGGAGCTGTGTGTGTGTGAGTGCCGGCGGCTTCTCGGGCGGGGGGAGACGGAGCTGGGCATCTGCGGTCCCCGGAGGCCGGCGGGTCTGAACCGTTCCCCGTCGGCTAAACGCACCGAGTCGGGACACCCCCCTCACCCCCGCCAACGGCCCAATCCACGGGCCCGCAGGGTTGGGCCGCGTCCCCGTGCCCCTGCGAGGCTGGGCTGGGGCCAGGCCCTCCACCCCTGTGGGGCTGTGTCCATCGCCCACTCTCTCCTGCTGCACCTGCCCTGGGTGCCACCCTCCAGACTGGGCCCGCCAGGGTGACCGCTGCTCTAGGTCCAAACCTTTTCTTGCCCCATGTCAAGGTGGAGAAGACCCCAAATAGTGGACTTGAAGACGCAGCAGGCTGTGCAAGCCCTGTAGTGTGCACACGTGTGTTTGCCCAGTGAGCTGTAGTATGGGAGGACAGTGCCGTGCACGGTTTGTGTTTGACACACGGGATGATCTTGTGTTTGTCGTTGTGCAACCTGCATTTAGTTGGGTATATTTTATAGTCACATGTGCTTGAAAAGACCTGTAAGTCCATTTATGTGGAATGAGGTTTTTCCACGGTGTTTAGGTAGAGAAATCGGTATCACTTGCATTTTGGTGAACATTGGCCACGGCTTGTGGTCTTTTCAGATGTAATGTTTCCTGTGTATTGGAGGAAGACGGAGGAGGCTTCAGACATATGTTTGGTTATCCCTTGATATGAAAGGGTTAAAAAAATCTGTTAAGCTATGAAAGGGTTGGGAGGGGGAGTTGTTTGTTTTGCCTGAAATGTAGGTGTAGACAAACATGTTGCACTACAAGGCATCTCCAGGCATCTGCACCGTGGTCTAATATGGTTATTCATGTGATTAAGGTTTTCTTGTCTTATTTTATGAAAACCTATTCAAAACAGTTACTGCTTGGCTAGCCACTAATTTTAGCTGGCCTTGTAGTTTCAGGGTGCACTCATTTGTTACAGTAGCTCCTAGAAGCCTTGTATGATATTGCAAGTTCATTTTGGATGAGTGCAGCATGTGAGAGAGCCCCCATCCAGAGGAGTTTGAGTTGACTGAACAGGACAGTCAAAGGGTGAGTCTCTTCTTCTTGTAGACAAGAAACTAAATCACTATTGTTTGTTTGGTCTGTTGGTTACTAAGTTTATATGCTGCCTTTTCCAAAAAAGGCTCAGGGAAGCTTATGGTAGGAGATATTAAAAAAACCCCAACCTTTTTAGAAACAATAAAATATTAAAATAAGAACAAAACAAACTTCCTGCTCTTCCCCCTCCCTCAAGCCCTAACTTCAGATCTGTAAAGCGACATGCTGGGTAATACAGGAAGTCTGTCCGTACCAGGAGTTGAATCCGGATCTTCTGATTCCCACTGCAGTCCTTGACTGCAGGACCAGCTGGTCTTAGTGACCGTCAAGCTGATAGTTGTACATTGCAAATTTTAGTCATGATCCTGCAAAGGTCTGTAAGCCCACATAAAGGCTCCACTGAATTCAGTGTGACTCTACTCCTGGGGAAATACCTACAGGATTACCTGTGAACTTTTGTTGCATTCACAGATCAAATTGCAAGCGGGGAAAATAGCAATGAAAAATATCCAATGTGTATAGCTGTACTTTTTTAATAATAGGAAAACTAGTGTGTTGTTTTTATTGTTCTTAGTGAAACCCTGGTTTATTAATAACCACTGTGTGAATGCCTCAAGTATTTTGTCTTCCTGTGAATAATAAAATTAACATGCTGGAGCTTCTTCCCCCCTCCTTTGTATTTACTGTATCACTTTATTATAGAGGTGATTACTGTATTTTTAGTAGTAGAATAAGGGTGGAGAATGTAGGTTTCTCTCGCTCTTCTTTTGCACTGCAGGTAAAAAGCTTAGTACTGGCTCAAAGTGAAATTACTTGATTCTCGTCTTCACTTAACTAATGATTTCTACAGGAAGAAGTAAAATTACTTGCTTTGGTTTTTGTGGCATGTACGTTTTCTTGTTTATATACTACCAGAATGTATAACAGCAAGGACATGCCTTTAATGCACCACTAGTAAATGAAGGTGACAGTGATCTTTGCAGGTTGTCACACAGCAAGTGCAGAGGAAGAGCTTTTAGTTGGTTTCACTTCTGTGTTTTGTTCTTCAAAAAGCAACACAACATGCAGGTGATTCCTGATTGCTCCTAGGGGAATAGCATTGAGAGGCAAGTGGGAGAAAAGTCTAGAGAACAGGAGACAAACATTGAAATGGAGAAAATAAAGCAAGGAAGAGAGAGAAATGGTTTCAAATGGCAATGCTGTCCATAGGATTTAAGAAAGGCCTTGCATGTAAACACTAATAGCTTTAGGAAATATCTGAAAAGTTAGGTATGGGGGTAGTGCTGGAAAGTGTTGGAGAAGGTGGGGAAAGGGAATTCTTCCTGGGTATTTTTTATTAGTTTTATTTTTCTAATGTAGTTCTTCCTGTATAGGCCATGCTTATTGAATTAAAAAGTGAGCTGTCAAAAAAGTAAAAGGCTGATCTGAGCATGGTAGCTCATTGGGCGAGTATGCTTAAGGCATACCCACTTCTATAACCAACAGCATACACGAGATTGATGCGCCAGAGATCATGTCTGACAGCCTTTGATTCTCTAGCCCAAATGACCATGTACAGTAGGGGTGCACTGATATAGACTCTTTTTTTTTTTTTTTTTTTTTTGGCAGACACTGATGGCCAGATATTAATCAGCCATATTGGCTGATACTGATCTGATTGCTGATATGCAGCCCTGCAACTTGGAGAGAAGCATCTGACTGATATGTCTGTTGGGGGGAAGGAGCACGGAGGGAGCCGATCAGGGCCCCCACGGCGAGGGAGGGAATGGGTGGGCAGGTGTAGGCACTGCCCAGCTGGGGTGGGGCACAGCATGGAGCTGCATGCACCCCCAGCGGAGACACGAGGGGCATGTACCCCACAATCTGTGTGTGGGGCAAGGGCGAGCTGCTGTTATGAGTTGGAGCCAGGAGGTATTGGGCTCTTCCTGGCAGGGCGGCTAGGCTGGGACTGTGCTGTGGGGGGGTGGCAGTAGTGCTGGGAGGGGGGCTATGTGTGGGCTAGTGACTCCAAAATTTGCCATGGCGTCCCTCCCCACCTGTGCCCGTAGCTCCCTCACAGCATCACTGCCGCTGTCCATCCTGAGTGCAGCCCTGGCCCAATCCCCCTGCCAGGATGAGCCTGGTGCTGCCCTCAGAGCCAGCCCACAGCAGCAGCCCACCTTTCCTCCACACACAGATCTGAGGAGCACATGCACCATGCATGCACCCCCCTCCCTGTGCCTTCCTTGAGGGTGCACGCAGTGATGGGAGCTGCCCCACTCCCTGTACCCCACAGACAAACTGCTCACAGCTCCATCCCATGCCTCACCCTGGCCGGGCAGTTCCTGCTCAGCTGTAGCCCCACTCCCTGATCTGCCCTTTACCATGCTTCCCTTCCCCACAACAGACTTACCAGCTTGATGCTGCTCTCGAAGCTGCCGGGATTTCATAGACATTAGGGCTGGAAGGGACCTCGAAGATCATCGAGTCCACTCCCTGTCCCAGGGCCAGGAAGTCAGCTGGGGTCAAAGGATCCCAGCAAGATAAGCATCCAAGCGTTTCGTGAATGAGTCCAGAGTAGGTGCCTGCACCACTTCTGGAGGGAGTCTATTCCAGGTCTTGGGGGCTGAAACAGTAAAGAGAATTTTCCTTATGTCCAGCATAAAACCGTCTTGGAAGAGTTTATGACCATCGCCCCTTGCTTTTTCTTGGGGCGCTCTGGTGAACAGATGTTCTCCCAGATCCTGATGTATACCCCGTATGTACTTACAGGCAGCCACCAGGTCCCCTGTGAGCCTGCGCTTTTCCAGGCTGAAGAGTCCCATGACTCTCAGCCTCTCTTCATAAGGCCTATTCTCTTGCCCGCTGATCATGCGCGTGGCTCTCCTCTGGACTCTCTCAAGCTCTCGACATCCTTCTTGAATTGTGGAGCCCAGAATTGGATGCTGTATTCCAGCTGTGGCCTCACCAAGACCAAGTACAGTGGGAAGATGACATCCTGAGACCTACTTTAGAAGCATCTGTGGATGCAAGCTAGAATTTTGTTTGCTTTACCAGCTGTGCCATTGCATTGGTGACTCATGTTCGTACAGGATGCATGTTGGCAATTGGATTGGTATTGGCCGATATAGCTCATTAATAATCTGCTATCACTATTGGCCCAAAAAATCTTTATTGGTGCAGCCCTACTTCTTGCATATCTACCAAGCATAATGCTGCCTCTAAACACTAAGAATGCCCTAACCTGCCAAAGGTAAAGCAGGTGGATGAAGGCACTACGGATGTCATGCTGCTATGAGGAAAGAAGTATTTTTGGTAAAATACACTAGAGTTTGTCACCATTCCCTCTTCCATTTCTTGGGGTGTCCACATGTTTTGGTTTCTTGTTTTCATATTTCCCTCTTACCGCTGACAGATTGGAAGCTGCTCTCAAATGGATGAATAATGTATGTTGTCCTGGTTATGGAAACATTAACTCTTAATGTAATAGGGTCTGCCAGGGAAAAACAGTTAAAGGGAAGAATGACTCATGATAAGCCACTTTTCACCAAATGCATGAGAGTGGTTAAGATAATGCCAGGATGGGAAAAACCCAGAAACACAGAGATCAGTGGAACTTAAAAAAGAAGCTTGCTCTCTCTTTAGAAAGAAGTGGAAGACACTTATCTGATTTCTGTGTCTTAGTCTGGTTCCTGAAAATAAGTAGGAGGATGGTGTCCAGAAAACATTAGGCATGAGTACATTCCATCAGGGGATAGTAGATACAAGTAGACTCTGTTTTAAAATCCTTCCTTTATTGATCTCTTCATACTCTAAAAACAAACAATACTTTGATTTAGCACTGTTAGGTGTGCAAACATGATTCGTAAGTTAAACCGGAGATTGCAAATAGGAATCCATAGTGTTAAAACCATTCTGACCTGTTGTGATCTACTTGAACACGCCCAGAGAGACCACAAACGTGTGCTTTGCAGTGCCTCAAAGGCTTTTGAGGTGCCACAAAACACATGTACTGTATGTGAAAAGGTTCTCTGTACATGAGCCAAAATTAGATACCGGGAAATCCCAGTATCTAAAAAAAAAAAAAAAAGAGAGAGAGCTCTAAAAAATAAAGAAAAAGCAGGACAGCTCACGTAGCTGCACCCAAAACCAGAGCTTGCTGCAGCCCCGGGAGGCCCCCAGGACCTCCAGGTAAGGCTGACCAGGCCAGCCTAGGCATTAGCCTCAGCCTCTCCTATCTCACTTGGGCAATTTGCTGCATGCCAGAGTTGTGCTACTGCTACTTGCCCCTTGGGAAACTTGTATTCCCGCTCATCTGGATATGCTCTCTGAGTCCTTTGCAACAGAAAAACTGCTCTGTTATTTTTCTGTAGTCAAAAACAGTGTAAAAACTAAGCTGGCACTTTCTGAAGGGTGCCTTCAATCTGTCAAGGTGTGCCTTGAAGCTAAAAAGGTTGGGAAACACTGTCCTTCACTATATTTGGTATCTTTTGCACACTAGGGGGATACATTTTATACTTATTTAAGTAATGATATATTTTCATGCACTTTCTCAGATTTTTTTTTTTTACTTTTATGATGGAAAATAACCATTTTTCTTGACGTTAATTTGAACTCATGAGTTGTGTGAAGCTCTATTTTGATGGCTGTTGAAATTTACCAAAAAAAAGCATAAAACCAACATCTTGAAACAGTTGAATATAATCAGCTTTCTTTCAATGCAAAACCATTTTTTATTTTAAAAAAATTATGTATGTGTAAACTTATTTTCATAATTGATTTTAAAAACCCCAAAACCCAAGAAGCTATCATCTGTTGTTAGTGAATTGACCTGACTGAGGCAAAAATCATGGCATTCAGGATTTTAGAACTAGTATATCTTCTTTCTCTCGTCTAGTTTCTTCCATAGGTAGGAAAAGAAAACAAACTCACTTTGCTCTTCAGTTCCCAATAGATTTCTGAATTTTGAGTAAGTTAGTCACTGAACTGAACTAGATGAATGAAGTAGAAACAAATTAAGTGTTTTCTCTGCATCCAAAAAAGTCTTCACATTTTAGCAAACTGGTTCCTGGTGATTAGCTGGTGATTTAGATCAATTCAGTAGTTTTATTCTCTTTGAAAATGTTCTCAGTGCTAGGTACTGTGACCCTAGGCTTAGCCTGAGATGGGGAGAGTTGCTGAGTTCCACCCTAAGATAAATAAGATTGGAGGGGGTTCACTTGGAGAGATTAGAAGGATCAGGGGTACAGCCAGGCCTGTAACAACAAGACATCTTTCATAGCATGTATTAGTAGTGCACTTAATCCCATAGTATCAGAGCGCAATTAAATCTGGCTCACATACAAAATAATCACATCCCTACAGTAGGAGCATATCCCTCACATGCTTGGCAGACAGCATCCTTAACTCAAACTACATAGAACTGCTTTGCATGTAAACTGAACTGCAGGGTGAAAATGATTAGAATTACATTGTGACTTGGATATGCTTCATTTTACAGCTTACTTCAATGTAAAGCCACTGAATTTAGCATGTTTCTCCCAGGGTAATGTTTAGCATGTTTCTCCCGGGGCTGCCCAAGGAGGAGATCTGCAAGCACAATGGAAGTGCTTTGGTGGGTGAAAGCAAAGAATGCCTGGCTCTGCAGTGGTGTTTAGGGCAGTGTTTCCTAATCAGTGTGCCACGGAATTTTGCCACAGCAATGAGCTACAATGGGCTACAATAGGTATGAGGATGGGCAATGCCTTAACAGGTGTGCCAGGGAAAATTTTTATGACCGTAAGTATGCCTTGGGCTGGAAAAGACTGGGAAACACTGGCTTAGGGGATAGAGAAGACTTTAGAAATCAGAAACCAGCAAGTCTGCCTAATTACGTTAATCTTAAATAGTTGCTTTTGGATTATTCTTTATTGTTTTAGCATCTTTATTTTGTGTCAACCAGTTTCATATGGATCACCAAAATTAATATTTAGCCCTGGCAAATGTCCTTCTGTCTCAAGCATGTTTGTGTTGGAAGCTTAGGCTGGTTGTGAGCTGATACAAAGCAAGGCGTAGCAAGGCTGCTAGCTGGAATCTCGGCTGGTTTGGTTGGGGTCAAAAGACATTGCTATGACCTGTGTAAAATGAGTTGGTGACTGAATGTGTTCCATTTCCTGCAAGATAAGCATTTGCAGTGTCCCACAATGATAACCACACTATTAATATTGCAGTTTACATTACTTGATAACATGGTTTGGTCACCATCTGTGGTATCTTTTAGATGTGTTGCCTACAAAATATATCTAAGATATATTGGTTGCAGGCTTTTTCAGGAAATTGGTATTGTTATCTTATCCATAAAGATTGATTCTTCTAAAATGTATCTGCTCGATGCCTTTTTCGTGTGCTTCATTTTTAAGGAGAACATCTTGCTGTATCTTTTTACTTCAATTATCTAAGCCGATACATGTTCTCATGCTGAAGGTAACTTAACAAAGTTAAGTCCTAGAACACAAATACGTTTCAGACTGGCAGTGCTATGACTGTAGGGAGCCAGGGCATTTATGTGCTTGATTTGCTTGTGGTGAATCTCTTCTGGCCTGGGGCAGAGCCTTTTTCTCCAGGAAAACTCTGCTCTTGTGAGGTACCATGCCCAAATACATTGTTTGAGGGTTTGCCCTAGTTTTAATATACTCCTGCTTATCCCCTGCACCTTAAGTTCCCCTAGTATTTTAGTGTTCCCATAGCAGGAGCAATGCCTTAAGGGACTGTGGGACTTGGGTCCATCTCCTCTGGCCTCAGTAGAACTTCTCTTGAACTCTGCAAGCTCTTACATAAGGACTACAGGACCTAGGATCTACTGGTTTCCTTGCAAGAGGAATTTTAAATGTCCCCGATGTTATAGTATGTTGAAGGTCCAAAAGGTGCTTTGCTAGGGCTTTGTGCAGTGGGGGCCAGCTTTTGTGGCATGCCTGCCAAAAATGACTCCCAAATGCTCCTCCACCTGCATGAACATGCTCTGCCTTCTGCTACCTGACTTTTGTGCTTCCGTGTTGCTTGTCCCCTCCCTGATCTGCTGTCTGCCACGCAGACTGCCTGTGCCATGTGTGGAACCTTTGCCACAGGTTAGCCACCCTTGACCTAGTGCATGTGCATGTAAACATGGTTTACCTCTAGGGTAGATCAAATGATAGAGGGGATGCTATGGCCCTTTTTTAGTCACCAAACTTGATGTGCTTGTAGAATATGGCTGCCAGACCTTTCAGTATCACTGTCCTCTGCCCTGCTTCTAGCTGTAAAACCCTTCTGCAGTGCCCCAGACTTGAGTGTTTTTTCTGTGGTGGGAAGAAGCTTTTTATTGTTGCTGACCTGGCTTCTCCCCTGAGCTTTCAGATGTTCTGATCTGGGTAGAAAAAAATCAGTGACTTACCTGTGCAACGGCACCCAGTGTTATTTTATACTGGTTGAACTCTGCCCCCAATAACAACAGTGCAGCAGCTTGTGCAAAACTTCCCTATAAGTAACTGAGTCCTAAATTAAATCATAACATTGTCTGTGAGGGGGTTTAGGGTGTATCCAAAGTGTAACTGTCCAGAATAATGCATCTAATGTGCAGTGCTGTCTCTAAGATCAAATCATGAGAGGGGATGCAGTTTAGTGTAATAGTTGGAGCATCAATTTGGGAATAACAGTCTTTCTTTCATAGTCCAACACCTCTCCTCCATTTGTGTCTTCCTAAGTAGGATTTACAACACTTGGACACAGCAGCAGAGAAATCTCATTTTAGATGTCAGATTCAAAGTACTTTGGTGTACTTTGATAGCTAAAATATTCCCTTCCCTTTCCCTTCCCATCTTTCTTATGGCCTTGTCTTCATTAAGAAGAAAGCTGTTGCATCACAGGCTAGCTACTGTGATAAACATGTTGCACAGGCAAAATGCAGTTTTTATGCGCAACTGGAACTGGAGATAGAGCTGTATATGCTAATAGCTGTATCTGCCTTGTGCTCACTGAAGTGGTTGACATTTTAGCTATCTCATGGTATGAAAACAACTCACCTTGGCATGGAAGCAATCTGTCATGAGAAGCTATCCACACCCTGTCCTGAGAAATGGCAGAAAGATCTGAATTCAGTTTATTTAGATCCTGGGATCATGCATTTTGGGTTGATACGTAAGTATGTTTGTGTTACTGTGCTAGCAATCGCTGCGTCAAATAGAGAAGCAATCCTTTCTAATTTCCCTGAAGCACAATCTGCAATAAGAAGGCTGGTTTGTTCTAGTGCTGTGATTTTTAAGGAGTATTGGATAAACAAAAAGACAGTAATTTCATCTGTTTTCTCACAAGAAATCTTTAGTATGCTGATAACATTGCAATAATAACAAACCAGGACAGTACAGCTGTATGCTATTTTAGCATCATCAGATGCTTCTTATTCTGTAGTTATATAAAGCATTAGCAATACAGTACTGTACAAGACTTGAATGTTATACTTTTGTATCTGTTGCAACATTTCTTAAAAGTAGAAACCTCACTTCACAGAGAATAGAAAGCAAGACTGATTAGTTATTGCTAAATATTTATCTATGTCTAAAAATTGTATTTTGAAACAGTGATGGATGTGCCCTTTACCATGTTGCCACTTGGGTGGGTGTTGAGTGAAGTTCCCACTCATTGGAGGCTATTTGATGCTTTATGGGCTTGACAAAACATTCCCCATATGGAGGACTTCCTTGCAGCACCAGCCATATGCTGTGAGGCTGTGTTTTTAGGACTCCCACCCTCAACAGGCCTTCCTTCCCTTGTTTCATGGCTGTGGGGGAGACCCAGTTACAGGCACCCAGGGGCCACATGCTGGCCCCTCACGGGCCACCAGTTTGACAGCCCTGTTATACAGCAAGTGTTACGCAGGTGACAAAATGAAAAGGGAAGGATGCAATATGTGCCCTTTTTATGATGCCATCAAAAGATCTGTGTGCTTTTTTTATCATTGCATTTGTTTTGTTGCTTTATACATAGCAGGTATGTCGAGTTTAAACCTTGATTTTGCTGGAGGATTTAATGATTGTGTTAACAGGGTTTGGGAGGAGTGAACTGTTGTCCCTTACTTGAAAGGACTAGGCTACTCTATTAAAGATTCTACAAAGGTACCTTTTCTCTTAAGTATTTCTCAAATGTTAGAGTTAACACACAATCCTGAAGTTATAAATAGTTCAAATAAAGATCTATTTTCCTTTCTCAGTAATCAGACTTTACATTTTGTATCCAAATTCCACCAGTTCTTCAGTCATCTGCACTTGCATAGAAAAACTAGAGTAGATGTGAAGTTCTAATGTTTTAAAAATGTTGGTTTTCCCTAACTTCTTAAAACAAGATTCTTTTAAGAACTTTATGGATTTTTAGGGGGTGGGGAATAAGCATCTCTTTTGTAAGTTTACTTTTTAACTTTTATAACTTTGAATTCCAGGCAAAAGTGCCCGGAAGCCCCATGGCTTAATAGGGATATTCGGGGGACTCTGAGGGCTAAGCGGGAGGCATACAGTCTTTGGAAGAGAGAAGCAGTCTCCAAAGAGGAGTACTCCTCTTCTGCTCGGGAGTGCAGGAGGGCTATTAGGAAGGTCAAGGCGGGAGTTGAGCTCTGCCTGGAGACTAGTATCAAGGACAACAGGAAGTCCTTTTTCAAGTATGTGGGGAGCAAAAAGAGCCCTGGGCAGTGTTGGGCCCCTGAGGGACTTGTCAGGCAACCTGGTGCTCACAGCCAGTGGGAAGGCAGAGATCTTCAATGGGTTCTTTGCCTCGGTCTTCCTGAGTGGGGACTGGGACTTCCCTCCCGCTGGAAGCCTGTATTCCCCCTCGGGAATCACTGCTAGGCCAAGGGTGAGGGTAGACCTGGTGGAGGGGCTTCTGGAA
>JAGPOW010003316.1:167237400-167282205 GCA_030014935.1 Caiman crocodilus
GTTCTCCCGTTTGACCGACGGTCCGGGCTCATTGGCTGTCGCAAGGCCTGGCAGTTCAAGGTCTCCTCCGCCCTCATCTTCCCCCTCCCCCGGCGAGCTGCATTGGCAGCTCATGTTCATCTTGGAGTCAATAATGACTCCAAGATCCCTTTCCACCTCTGTGCTTTCAAGAGCAGAACTCCCCAGTCTGAATGTATGCTGTGGATTCCTTCTCCCAAGGTGCAGCACCCTGCATTTGTCTATGTTGAACCCCATCCTATTCTCATCTCCCCACTTGTAGTCTCTCTAAATCTAGTTGTAGCCTCTCTCTCTTCAAATGTGTCCACCTCACCCCACATCTTAGTGTCATCAGAAAACTTGGACAGAGTGCTTTCCACCCCCCCTTCAAATAGCTGATGAAGATGTTAAACAGCGCAGGCCCAAGAACCAAGCCCTGGGGTACCCCACTGCTCACATCTCTAGGTTGAGTACAACCCGTCCATCACTACTCTCTGGGTGCACCCCGTCAGCCAACTGTGTAGGCATCAATGCCACAGTCGCTTAATTTATTGATGAGGATGGGGTGAGAGTGTCAAAGGCCTTCTTAAAGTCTAGAAAGATTACGTCCATGGTGACATCATCGTCGAGGATTTAGTTACTTGGTCATAAAAGGCAATCAGGTTGGTCAGGCAAGACCTGCCTTTGATGAACCCATGCTGATTGCCCCTGAGTATGATCTTCCCTGCTGCTCCCCCACAAATGTGCTCTTTGATGATTCTCTCCAAGATCTTCCTGAGCACCAAGGTGAGGCTTACAAGCCTATAGTTACTTGGGTCCTCCTTCCTCCCTTTCTTGAAAATTGGGACTACATTCCATTGCTAAACAGCTCCATGCCTAAGCTTGGCATAGTTATATTGTATCTAGCTGCAGTTAATGTACATTGTTGTCTATTTGACGTTGAGGCATTGCTGACCAACAGTCACTTGTGCTTGAATGTGAAGTGCTTGCACTAATCTAAAACTATTATAATAATAATAATAATAATAGAAGTTCCACATTATCAGTATACTAGGTCTCTTAAGAAGGGGTACTGTCTTTACATTCTGCAGTTAAATTATAAGGGAGCTTCACCAATCCTGCATGTGAAGAAAACTCATTTCATATGAGACTTACAGTTTGTCAAGAGGGGAAAGCCTTATTTTTGTAAGAGATGGGGGAAGTGTACAACTGGAAGCGAGTCATTTTTTTAACTATTACATAATTCAACGACTATCCTTTTACCCATCCCTTTCTTAGATTGTCAAGTCTTCCACTGAGTGTAGATAACTGTGCTGTGTTAAAAACACAAAGTAACTCTGAAATAATAGTAATATAACTTTTAAAATTTGAGTATATTCAAAATGATAAAGTTGTTTGGATTTTTTTTTTTTTTTTTTTTAAACCTTGATTCTTCTAACCTCTGAAATCTTTGTAAACAATAGAAAGTACAGAATCCCTCGAAAGAACGAAAATCAAACCTATAATCTGATGAAGAGCCTATATAGTAGATGTATTTAGAATTTGGAAAAGTCACTGGAGGTAGTCATTGCCAGGATTTATATTCCTCTCTATTGGATGTGGCCAAATAACTTCACTAATATTTCAGGCTACATACAGATGTTGCACATAATCCGCACTAGATAATTGATACAGCCCCTCATCCGATTTGGTGTCAAGTGAACTTTGTGAGTAATCCATAGGCTTATTACAAGGTAATTGTCCTTCCACTTGCCAGGTCATATTGCTTCCTTAGACGTTACAGCAGCAACCTTTGGTGTTAACAGCCTCAGATCCTCTGGTGGGTGTGTGGGATGTTAATTTCTGGGTTCCTTGTTACTCAAACCAAGAATTCCAAGGCTGCTTCTGTCTCCCCAGGGCAGTAACACAAACACACACTGCCTCTTTGTTTGTCCATTACTTTTGTAACTTTCTCATCTGAAACTGTCCAATCCTCAAGTTTCTGGGCTCGCTTATCGGGGCTGCACATGGCGGCAGCTGCAGCCCCCCTACTTGCTGCGCCAGACAATATTTGCTGCTGCTGCCCACCCGGAGCTTGTGCGCTGGGCAGCCCAGAGGCGGCAGTGGCAAACAGCCTGACGTGGCAAGTGGGGGGGGCAGCAGCTCCTGCTGCTGTGCACAGCCCCAGTGGGTGAGCCCGGAGTCAGTGCAGGGCCCAGGCTGGCTGCAGGTGTGGGTTACAAGCTGGTGCTGAGCGCAAGAGGAGTGACCCATCCCCTGCCCCGTGGCTGGCACCCCATGCTGCAGCTGCTCGCAGCCCACATGGAGCTGTTGTGCCTGCTCAGGACAGCTCCACACGGGCTGTGAGAGGCTGCAGCAGGGATTGCCGGCCATAGGGCAGGGGAGGAGCCAATTTCCCCTATGCTCCACACTAGCTCCTTCCCTGCCAGTGAGCAAGGGGTTGGGGCTGCACGCTGCCCCCCGCCTGTATCGTGAGGCTGGGAGGCATTGGGAGTGAGCGGGTGCGCAGGACTCGCATCGACGTCCTGGGGTCGGTGCCAGCAGGGCCCAGAGCAGGGCAGCAGGAGTACAGGGCCCCAGTTGGCAGGGGCTCTATGGAGTTGGGCCAGCTCCCCCCTCTCCCTGCTCTGGGCCCCACCAGTGCTGGCCCTGGGACATTGGTCCCAAGATGGTGACCAGGGGGTGGGACTACCCATGTGGCCCTCGACAGCTTGCCAAAACTGGGTAAGCAGCCCTCTGCCTGAAATAATTGCCCACCCCTGCTGTAGCTGGATGTGACTCATGCTGGAATGTGACCCTTCCTGGGCTCTCATCTTGTCTTCACAAGGTGGAGCTGAGCAGCTGTAGTGCCATAGGCAGCAGTGTGAGAGGCACCTGCCCCTGAAACTGCAAATTTGGTACAGCTTCCTTCAAAAATCAAAGGACTAGCATAAGATAGTGATGTCATAGCCCCACAGATCACCTCTAAATGGCTGTTAAAATGAAAGTGAATAATCTGTGATCTCAATTCCTGTCTATGCATTTTAATAATGATTTAATTACCAAATTATTAACTTGATAATTGGTAATATTATTTTTACTTGACTCCAAAATCAGGATGCTTTTTCCCTGTTTAAGATGAGGGAAGCCCCTCATCTTGGATTTGAGTATAAGTAGCATAGGGTTAGAGCTGAAGCCGCTGCTGCCTTCTCCCCTCCCCCCCTCTGGTAACGGCTGATACAATGGCAGCAGCTCCTTTAGTGGGAATTAGTCAGCAGGAGTAGGGGGCAGAGGGGACTGTATGGCCTGGCTCCTGTCCTCCATGCCTGGCACAGGGGGTAGGCAGCAGGGGTGAAAAAGTGATTGGAGGAGCAGGCACCTATGAATGTTATTGTGGGGAACTAATTTATCTGTTCAAGCCCATGTTAATGCATATGCATTGGAGAAAAAAAGTCTTGGATACATAGAACACTTGTGCAAGGTTCATGAAGTTTTGTGGGGGTCGGTTCTACAGACTGCTGTTTAAAAACATTGCTTAGTCTGCTATATTTCCCTGGGGTGTCCCCTATTTCCTCATTAGGAATAATACTTGTACTGATTGTATTTCCTTCTTGTTTCCTATTGGTACAAATACTGGGTTTTGAACTAGAAATGACTTCTCCATAAAGAACTCCCTAACTTGTTCATGTAAGAGAATATCTTCTGGGCATTGTGCTTTTCAGTCACTTTACATTATTTGCTCTAGTCAAATAAACACATTAACATTGCTTTAACCATAATACAAACTGTGACTGTGTTTAGTAACAAAACAAGTCATAATGGTTCATACTGTGCAACTATAATCTCACTTTTACCATGTTTAGAGTATAATGCATCTTATAAGGTCAGTCCCTGGGTGTGCTGCATTTATGAAGCTCTCTGTGGGTTAATAGAGCAGTACAGGTGGCAAGACATTCCCTCAAACTGGCTGTTTTGTGCAGCCCAAAAAATGCCTTGGTTTGTGGGTTTGTTCAGTGTGGCTTTTTTTTCTTTTCCACTTTTTGAAATCAAGGTTAAGTAGAAGTGAGAGAGGCTTCCCATCAACAGTTACCAAAGCCATTGTTGAATGCCTTTTGAGTTTGCTTGAAACCTACCCAAAATTTGTGACAGGAGTTCAAACAGTGATCTTTACAATTTGACTTCACAGAAATAAGTGATCCACCCTTGAAATTCTTTCTGTAAGGAAAAGCAGGCAGCCTACGGAATAGTAGACGGGTGTTGTGGGAGCTGCGTCCTGTCCTGGTAGTTTTTGCTCACTCGTGTTGCTAACAGTTCAAGGCCACACTTCCATGTGTAATGTTACAATGAACTACACCACTGTTTTGAACATTTTTTGCAGTGTATTATAAAAACCTGTCTGTCATTGCAGTGGATCTTGGGCAGAAGTGTTATAAATTCAGCAACTTGTTAAAGTAAATCTGTTCCAACTTGGCAAGTTGTACACTTCTGCCTGGGCTTCCTTTCAGCTGGCAATACATGTATTCAGCTCTTGCCCCTGCTAGCATTGCATCAGAGATCCATCAGTATCTTGTTGGTCTCTGGCCAGCTGAGAGCACATCAGCTCGGTCTTCATAAAGTCATTCTTAAAAAAGCAGTTTGGTAGTGCCTGTGGATGAACACAGCAGTAGATGATTTCATGTTAGGAAATGGGTAGACAGAAAGAAAAGGTCACCAAGTTGTGGGTTTTAAAGGACTGGGAAGATATTTGGTGATTTGGCTCTTTATAACTACTGCCACTGCCATCCCACTTTGTTATGATCACTGATCATCATCACATGAGTAAGTGTTTTCACATGTGGGTGAGTCAAGGGTTAACAGGAATTCCCAAGTTGTTCTTCAAGTTAAACAGAGAGATGTGCGTCAGCTAAACTCTAGAGCTGATTGTTTAATCCACAAGAGTAAGGGCAGCAGTCTGGTGAAGGAATGCACTTGCATGTGCACATTAGTACTCCTCATGGGTGGGGAGGAGAAACTAACAGGAATGTAAAAGTTTACTCTTAAGGTGCCTTGGGGAGACCACACTGTTTCAAAGCCTGGGTTCCTTGGGGCCTATCAGTGGTGCTTCAAAGAATACATACCACTAACATGTATACTCAAATCCAAGATAAAGTTTTCTTTTTCAGTCAGCATTGGGGGGGGGGGCTCGTCTTGGATTCGGGTACCAGCCTGAGGCAGACAGCAGCTCAGCTATGGTTTCAGCTCTGGGCTCAGGCCAAAGCTTGGAGCCATCTGCCTGCCCCGTTCTGGGATGGCTCATCTGGCAGGGGAGGAGGCTCACAGCTGGGGGAGCACAGGGGAGACAGTGGGGTATTGATGGTGTAAGAGAACAGGAGATATCCCTGTGTATGGTTTGGGGGGGGGGGGAGTATGGCAGAGACTATATAGCCTGTGGGGGCCCCCCCACCCTTTACCTTCTGCTCAAGTCCCTCTAGCCCTGACTAGGCCTGGCCAAAAACTGCCACTGCTTTTCCCTGGCTGGGCTGGACTCCAGAGCAGAGCTACACCAATAGGTAAGTTTGTAGGGGAAGAGGGGCAAGGGGAATGGGTATGTTGCCTTACCCCCACTGCTGCTGCTTTTCCTGCCACAGCAGCAGTGGGGGACAAACTTAAAATGGCCTTCCACTAATTAGATTGTATACATGGAAAATGATAACACAGTGATTAATATTTCATGTATAGCATGTAATTGTTATTGCGGGGAGGTCATCTTAAATTCAGAGTTGTCCTGGATTTTCATAAATATGGTGCATCACACAAGGTCTTGTTTTTCCCACATCTTTTTATTTTTATTTGCATTTTTTTCTGAATTCATTGCTTGCTAATGAGTTAAATGGATCCTACCTTGAGAGAGTGCACTAACTGAACTGTAGAATCAGAGTAAAGATATGTTATGTTCTTGTTTTAGTTCTCCTAACTGGTTTTCTGAGAGATACCTGGCAAACTACTTCTGTGTGCCTTGGAGCAGAGAGTTTTCCTGGCCTTGCTGGGCTTTTGGAGATACCTGGGTAGTCGCTGGTATGGGACATGTGTTCGGAAGTCTCCTTTTGAAGCAGTGCAGTTTCTGAATGTCAGCTTCTAAGATGGCTCAGTTTCAGTATTCAAAAAATAGAAGCCCAAAGTCATGAGTTGCTTATGAAAAATTTGATTTTTTTTTTCAAAAAATGGTGCGAGAGAGAGAGATTCAGGGCTATGAACAGGCATTACATTTGTATTGGGGAATAGGGGAGCCTTTCTTTTTCTCCTGGTACAAAGAACTAATGCACCATTCAAGTAAGTAGGGAAACAGTCATTTTATACCTTGCTGTGGACGGTTCTTGGTACGTAATAACTGGTGCATCAAGTCCTTTTTAATAAGTGTTTTTCTTTTTACTGCTTTATTTTATTTTGTTCTTTGGCTTCATGTTGAGAGGAGAGAACTAGAGTTTGCAGCACAATGCAGGTGACTGCAGTGTAGTGTAGAGAGACTGAAGTTCGCTTTAGTTAGCTTAGGTGCCATTAACAGTTCATATAGAGCAGCAAAGAGCTCAGCACAGGCTAGTTTATCCTGCTACTTGGGTAGGTTTGCATCCCACACTAAGCTCCATGGCACTAGTAATAGCTTAGCCTTGATACCTGTACTATCTAGTAAAAGCTATATTGGATATCTGTACACTACACTGCAGTCTTTTCTGTAACTGCAGTGTCACTATAACTTTAGTCAGAGTTGCACAGTGCTGTCAGCTAAATTATAGAAACCCAATGTAATCTTTAAGTCTCTGGAAACTTGCAAGATTTCTGTATGTATTTCATAAACCCTTTGCAAGATTGCAGTGTGAATTAGACTATAATTACTTCTGTGTCCATATCTTTTTTTTTTTTACTGTAAACCAACTAAAGAATATGTTTTGAACTCTTCTGCTCTCAGCAAGAATGGAATGTAAATACTGTACATTTGCTTCCATTTGTGGTAATTTGACAGGATCTTGATTGCAGCTCTGAGCGCAAATCTCTGCTCCTGTACATTTCCTTTTGCAGACAGTGCCTGACACTGATTCAACAGTAAATTTCATGCAGTGGTCTAAGTAGGGATGGACAAGCAGGGCACCAGCTCCAGGTGCCAATTTAGGAGGGGCATCAGGATTGCCCCTCACCCTCTAGTAGCAGAAGTAGCCCTATAGCATTGCACTTGCTGTAGATTTAGCTAGATAGGGATAGAAGGAAATAGATCTTGGAGATGCACAGGAGTAAGAACTGGTGAAACTTATTATCACTTCAATACCTGGGGCAGGGAAGAAGAGACAAAAATAGCCTGCAGACTCTTTAGTTGAGTGATGGGGAGGAAGATGATGTGATACCCAAAGTGACAGAGTTCCAAGATCTTAAGAAATAGATTGAATGCAACTAATATGGACATCTACATGGGAACTTCTGTAAATAACTTTATTATTTTTCACTCCCTCTCTACCTCCTGGTTTGGAGGCAGTGATTCAGTTATGCTTTTCTATAATTGATGCCAGTGGTAAATAAAGAAGCTGGGTGAATGCATACATCTTAATGTTGTTCAGAGAGTAAAGGAGGTACATATCAGAAGGATAACATTTAATTAGATCACAGTTAGCTTATGCATTGTGAATTTGGTTAAACCATGGAATCTGGAACTCATTAATTCTGTCTTAGACTCTGCTACTGACTTCTTAGATGTTAGGAGAAAAAAGTTCTTATGTGGTACACGGATGCATAACTTTTTATAAAAAATATTTCAATGTGTGCATATTTCACATAGCTCACTTTTTTAATAAAGCTTTTTGTTGTGGGGGGAAGATTTACTTACCATCTCTCTCTTTCTTTTCCCATAGTTACTATTACTTCAGCTGGAGAAAAAGGTAAGAAATACCTTCGTCTTCAGATTATAAAAGTTGTAAGTAGGGAGGTCCCCTTTTTCCCTTTTATACAACCATTCAAGTATATCCGATTAATTGAAATTTAGTTCCGTTTACCATGGCAATTTTGTTTGTGGGGTTTTTTGTTTTGTTTTTTCTTTTGCATAAACTCTCTAGAATGAGCGGGTGGGCAAATAAAAGTGAAATGTGAGTAGAAATTATTGAGTTTTCAGTGTCATATGCTTGAGCCTGTCTTTGGAAAACAATGAATCTATCAGACGCGTCTGTATTCTAGTGGGCAGTACTGCATAAATACCCAACTTAGTATAATTCAGCAAGTTTGATCAGATGCAACAGGCAAAATTGCCCCAGTAGTCAGATAAGGGATTATTCAGCTCAATTTTTAAAATTTTAGTTTTGCTCACATAACTTCTAGCTCATTGGCAGTTCCTGCTTGGGAATACATAATGATGACCAGTCACTGTGCTGGTAATGGTGACCCATAAAGATGTTTTTCTGGAGCTTGCAGCTTGGTGGGTGGGTTTGGGTAAGTGCCCTTTTCTCTACATAAACCTTTGAAAAATTTTCTCTGAAAAATTATTAGGCCAGATCATGACCATGAGTCACCAAGCTCCAGAAGAAGAAGCAGTATAACCATGTTGTGCAGCACTGAGCCTGGACTACTTAGTTTCAGTTCCCAGGGGAGTTAATGAGCCTATACCAATGTGTATGACCTGTTTCCAGTTCTGTCGCTAGCTTGCTGTACCGCTGTTGGATGGCCTTGGCTGCTTATGCATCCCTCAGAAGATGTAGCTTCTAGGGGAGAGCTTATAGCTTGCTATTTGGTGGGGAGCATGAGAGAAACTCTAGCCCAAATGGAATACAGTGCCCAAAGGAATGATCTGGATTTCTTTTCTAAATCTCCAAAACAAGGTGTGAGCTCCCTTGAGATGGGAACTATCTCTTAGTATGTGAATTATACAGCCCAACACGTCCTCCAAGAGCTGCTGTACTAGTAATACTGTGTACAAAAATACTTTACTCTCCAAACCTTTCAGAATAGACCAGTCATGAGTTCCAGCAGATTTCCTTGGGTGATGGAATCAGCAGCAGCAATCCTGGTTTCTTCTGTTTTAAAAATCACAAATTCTCTGATGTTAAAACAAAAAACTACCACAACTAACAAATTCTATGAGTTAAAAAAAACCCAAATCCACATTTTTTTTCCATGATTAAAAATTAAATGCTACTATATATGTAGGTATCAGTTTAACATAATGTTTATAGATATATTTACAGTAGAAGTGCACCAGTACATTAGTCCTATATCAGATTGGTACCAATATGAAGGAAATTGTCTACATTGAATATCAGCCCTCTGGGGTCAATAATTTGGCTGATAAATGCCTGTGCTGTACGCAGCTGCAACTCAGCACAGAGCAGAGCCAGCAGCATGAAGAGCTGCTTCCAGCTGGTAAGTTGGAAGGGGAGGGGAGGAAGGGCCGTGAAAAGGCAGATCAGCACCCCTGCTCAGGGAGGGGGGACAGGGGCACGCACCATGCAGCAGATACAGGACAGGCACAGCTCATGTGGTGGGGGAAGCTCCTGATGCTCTGGAGTACTGGGGGGACATGTGTGGGGTGGAGCCAGAGCTGATGCTGCACCAGGGTTTCTCTTGACGGGCTGAGCTCAGAACAGGCTCTCGTGGTGCTAGAAAGAGGCTGCAGCCACCCCAAATTTTGCTGCAGCTCAGCCCTATGCCATCACCCAGTGCAGCCTCAGCTTTTCCCAGCACTTGGGTGGAGGCGGGGCATTCAGCCAGGGCTGTGGTGGTGCGGGGCTGGGAGCAGAACTGCAGCAAAATTTGGGGTGGCTACAACCTACCAGCACCACCGAAGCCTGCTCCAAGCCCAGCCCCCAGCAATCAAAGCCCCATGCAGCACCAGCTCCACCCTGCAGCTGTAGCCCGCCCTGCACTGTGCAGATCCAGGGGCACAACCCCTCCTGGCCCGCCGTCCTGGGGTGCAAGCAGCAGCAGGAGCCACTCTCCTTCCCCCCCCCAACCGACGAGCCGCGGTTCTGTCCCACACCCCTCTGCCTCCCAGGGGTAGCGCCTGCCCCCTTCCTCACTGTAGGGCGGGGGGCATTAATCTGCCCCCCACCCATGCTCATTCCTTCCCCCTTCCCATTTCACTCACCGGACTTACTACCTGGAGGCAGCTGTATCAGGTATCGAATCAGATCTGTATCAGCCAATATGCCTCCTTAAATATTGGCTATTAGTACTGCCCCCACAATCTGTATCGGTGCGCTCCTAATTTACAATTTTAAAGCAATTTGGAAGCCTCCCAGTTCGTCTATCATGATAATTTAAATAAGTTCTACATACCTGTAAATTTTGGCATTTAATTTTGGTTTTCTAGTCATGGAAAATCAGAGCTCCCCCTACCCCTGTGGCTCACCAGGATGTAGGTTCAGCAGCAGCTGTGTCCCCCTCTCCCCCACTGCTTTGTGGCGCTGAGCAGCCCTGGTATGCCAATGCCCTGCCAGAGGGGACTCCCAGCTGCCTGCCTAACTCCCTCCCCCACTCATTATGGGGGGCCTCAGTCCCTCTCCCCTCTAGACCTACTTGCAGGGAGCTGCAGGAGCTGCTGTTCGCAGTACCTGGCTGCCATGTGCCCTCCGCTTCCTCACTCTTTCTCCCCCCCACCCCATGGGAACTTGTCATTTCCCACATTTTCTCCTTAAAAAGAGAAAATTCTCATTTCTTCTCCTTAAAATGTAAAAAATCCTCTTTTTTTCTGTGGGGAACAGAAAATCTGGATCCCTGATCAGTGTAGTGGAGACAGGCATTCCAGTTGAAACCAGATCAGTGAACAGGACAGGTTGGCTTGGAACCTTATTCCTCTGTGCCTGGCTATTTGGTGATGTACAGCCAATAGGAGGGTGGGGTTAGTAGGGATTTTTTACGGTCATACTTTTCCTTCTGATTCAAAGCACTTCACAAGTAATTCACATATTAATTCACATTATTTTCCACCACTTCCATCTGTGTCTTGAATGTAGAGTAGCAGCAGTTAGGGAGTGAAATGAAATGTAGGTTTTGTCCTTTTTTGTGTCTTTCTGGAAAAAGTAAGAGCCATATACAAAGTAGATCAGGAGAATTATTTTGGGGCTTATTTTAAAAACTGCTTATGTGGGAAAGTGAATTCCATGGAGTTTATGTAACTCAAAAACAATGAAGAACAGTGTAAACCCATACATTTTTTTTAAAAACTGCCAAAGCAGATCTGATTTATGTAGCAATACTCACTTTAAGATCTTAATACAAAGTCAGATACCTCTTTGAACTTTGTAGCCCTTGTTTACTTTTTGTCTTCCTCAGTAGAATTGAGTCCTCTAGTAGTTCTCCTTTATGTAAGATTGTAATGGACATAAACAAAATTTGTATGTCTTTAAGGGTAGATTTTTGTTTCATATTTGAAATGCAGGTTCAACCGATGTTACAATTGACCTTGATTATAATTTTCTATTTTAATTTAGTAGTGATTTTTTGATATTCATTCCCTTTCTTTTTCGTTTTTTAAGATTTATTCCTCTTAGAATGTAAAAATTAAGTTAGCCCTAATAGTCTCTCTTAAAGAAGTGTTAAATATTTTAAATGATAATGTTAATGTTCCTATAAATACTGGAACTGCTCCATATTAAATATAACTGAACTGTAATTTTTTTTTTTTGTCTAAGGGAGATCTTGACATCGCCCTTTAAGTATTTAATCTAGCTGCCCTTTAAGTAGATCTGAAGATTATCACAAGAAGTTAAGAAAACTGTTTATTCGTTAAATGAAAAGCGTGCTTCTGTTCCCCAGCACTGTTCCCCACACTGAACAGAAGTGTGCTTCTGTTCCCCTGTTTTCCTGAAAAAATCAGTCTTAAATAAATGTTAAGTATTACACTTTATCCTTGATACAGTAGTAGCTTTCATGGATTTTTCACTAGGGTCCTCTTCTTTTAACCCCTAATAGATCCTTTGGAAGACCTGGGCAAGACCCTCTCTTGCTTAAAGCACTGTGCCTTTGCTGTATATTCAGTATCTGCTAAACTATCAAATAAAGTCTAAACAGGGATCCCTTAATACATTCCTCTTCCAAATGCCGTCTTGCTTTCCCTAAACTGCTTAGTTTGCCAGTATAGATCTAGTTGGGTTTTTTTTGTTTTTTGTTTTGTTTTGTTTTGTTTTTTTACTGTTATGGAGAGCAGGAACTTCAGCATCGGAGACAGAAAAATAACACCACCAGTCAGTCAGTTTAATTAGCTGCCAAGTCTTATCACAGTGGCATTTTCTTGGGACTTATTTGCACGACTTTGTTCATTACGTCATGTATTAATTGTCTTCTCACAATGTCCGCTTGCAATCAACGTTCTTGATGGCGTTGTGTATCTAATTGTCTCCTCACCATAGCCTCCTCTTGGGATTCATTTGCACAGCTCTCCTGATGTCTCCACAAGTCCAATTGCCTTCTTCATGTAGCTTGGTCCTCCTCCCCCACTTGTGTCCGGCCCAATCCTCTGCCCACTGCATTGGCCTTGCAGACAGTGATGACACAAGCAGGGAGGGGCAGGCTGAGGCCAGCTCCGGTGGCCTCTCCCCTCCATGGCATCCCGAGCCTGCTCCCCCACCTATGCTGCCACCGTCACATCTAAGGAGCAGGGGGGGTGCAAGGCGAGCTCTGGTGGCCTTGCCCCCCTTCCTCCCCCGTCCACTTCATCGTCACCACGTGCAGGGCAAAGAGGGCTTGCCTCGCCCCCCATTCCGTCTACTCTGTTGCTGCCGCCTCCAGGGTTTTGCCCCCCCATGCTAGTCTCACCCTCTTCCCCCCCCCCCCCACAATCCACCCCTGCCCCCACCATTATGGCGGCGCATCACCACCTCCTGTCCAAACACGTCTTGGCACTCTGGCTTTTTGTCAACCAATCAGAATGCAACTAAAGTATTATGGACAGACAGACCGACACATTCTTTTTCATTCTTTGTCTGGTTTGAATGTAAAAGAAAATAAATGGACTCTACAAATATGCACCAGCTGGTTTCTACTGTACATCAAGATCGTTCAGGATTCTTTAAAGGGTGCCTGCACGCGTTCTGTTAAAACTATTAAAACTGGTGTCTTCCCTTCCCCCTGCTCTCCTTTCTTAAGTCACCTTCCTTCTGCTTGGCAGAATACCTTGTTCAACTGCAGTAACACAAGTAACAAGGTAGGCAGGAACAAAATTAAGAGGCTGTTCTGGGACCCATGGTTGGACGCTGATCTTCTGGATAATTAATTGAAAGGCTTCTGCTTTCCTTGAAGAGTCCTCACGTAGCAACAGAGAGCTTGCCTTCTGCTTCAGTGTTGATGTTCTCCTCTTCAGACTTCTTCACAATCTTGTTGTCTTAAATAGTGCAAGAACTCCTAGATTTCTTTGAAAACTGTCTTTTTTCCATTGGGTACTGGCAACAAAGCTAGTTTCTTGGCCTTTTGGCTAAGATCAAGTCTAGTAGCTATCATGTGCATTTCAGTAGTTCCATGTAGACCCTCAGTAGGACCCCAGGCTCCATTTTTCTAGTTAGTGTTTGTGCCAGATAGTCTCAGATGAGGTTGCATTCTGGGGGTAACTTTTCTGAATTCTCTTAACTCCCAATTAAAAATATTTAGATCAGGTGGGTGCTGGGAGGGCAGGACCTACCACTTCCTCTTTACCAATCCCTACTACTCTATCTCATCCCCATTCTCTGACTTTCCCCTGCTGTCTTACCTCAATTTGACTACTTTCATTAACCCACTTTCCTGGAATTTTTATAATTTATTCATGTTCTGTCTAAGCCAGGGGCGGGCAAAGTCTGGCTGGCAGTAGACTCCATTTTCCAGCAGTTCCTACCCACGTGGCTGGGGCCAGCTTCTATGGAGACTCCAGAGCAGCTGCACTGTGATGGCATGGGGCCATCCATGGTTTCCATGGAGACCAGCCCCAGCAGCACTGGCAGGTAGCAGTGGTGCCAGCCTCTTCCTGGTGGGGGGTGCTGAGTGGGGTGCTGTACTGCAGGCAGGAGTGGGGCAGGCTTAGCTACAGAGAATTTTGCCTACAAGGAATTTTGGGATGGCTATACCCCGCCCCCCTCCCCGCCCCCAATCCCTGCTAGTGCTGTCTCTGCTGGTAGGACATGTGGCAGGGTGCAGAGCTGCTCTCCAAAACCTGGCTAGGATCTTGCGGTGGTTACAGCGTGGTCTGGACCTGGAGCAGAGCCCTGATCTGCAGCCTGCATGCATCAGGCAGGGGCATACAGGCTGCAGATCGGGGCTCTGCCCCAGCTCCGGACCACGCTGTCACTGCTGCAAGATCCCAGCTGGGCTCTGGAGCAGCTCCACGCCCTGCCACACACTCTGCCAGTGCTGCTGGGACCGGTCTCCATGGAAACCCTGGCCTTGTGCTGTCACAGGACTGCTGCTGGAGTCTCCATGGAAATCAGGCCCACCCACACAGGCAGGGGCTGCTAGGAAATAGCATCCAGCTGCTGGCCAGATGGCCTTCTCTGACTAACTTACAATATAGGCTTGGATCAGGGGTGGGCAAAATGGCAATCTCTTGCTGTATAGTGCCTAACACACTGAGGCGTTTTATAGTTGATGACCTATTGAGGTCCCTTCAAACTGTAACAAATCTGACCCCCCGCCCTGGGCAGGAAAGAGTGCTGGGGTTATATGACCCCAATCAGGTGCTTGTGTAGTCTCCTTTTAAAGACCCCCAGGGTAGGGGAGAGCACCACCTTCCTTGGAAGCCCATTCCAAATTCTGGCAACCCTTACCGTAAAGAAATTCTTCCTGATGTCCAGCCTAAATCTCCTCTCTATCAGATGTTTCATGTTCATGTCACAGTGTTACAGGTTTTAGGGCACCACATAAGACTTTTTTCTGCTTGTTCTGTCAAATGAATTCTATTGTCTCTGTCACTTGACAGTGAGGTGGTTTCATTGTTCCTCTTTTAGGCAGAAAGGGCAATGGATAAGGGCAAAAGGACTCTACAAGGAAAAAGCTTAGGAAGAGTCAAATCCATGAGAGCTCAAATAAGGTTAATGTTGTCATTGTGAGAAAAAGACAAAGAAGGCCAGGAGGGAATAAACTTGCTTGCTTTATTCAAAGGTGGTAGAAACTACCACCTTAAGGTCAACATCATGCCACTCCTGAAACATAAAATATTTACATCATTTTCTGTTCCTTGAAGGGGAAAACTTGACCTATTTCTGTGCATAGCTATAGAAAGATCTTTAAAGAAACTATATTTAATGTTCCTTCCTTTTTAGGAGACCTGTTGCCTGACACCACACAGCTGTTTCCGCCTACTGTTAAGAGGAAACAACTGGCAGGAAATGGGGACAGGCAGGAACTTATTGGGTCATAGATTCAGACCCTTGCTGTCACAGGGAACTGCGTCGTATAAGGCCATTTGTAAACTGATCGCACTCCATCTTCAAATTAGTTTGGTTTTTATTCACACTCCTCCTTTTGGAAGGCTCTTATAGAACTTTGTTTTTCTGGTTATAAAGTTCAGTTTATTCATAACCAGTTTATACCTGTTTGTTCTTGTGCCACCAGTCTACTTTAGCTTTCCTCCTTCCTTGACGCTTTCATGATATGCCGAGTAGACATTCTCCCATAGACATAATTTTGCTAAATTAAGCAAGTCTATCCTTGTAAGAAAAGCTGTCCATTCCCCTAACCACCATAACAGTCCTTCTTTGCATCTGTTCCAGTCTGAGTTCATGATTCTTAACCATATATTACCAGTTGTACACACATAACAGAGCTACACCTCTTCTTTTTATGTCAGTCCCATTTACTTTTCAGTATAGGTTTAACAGTGCTGAGTCTAGCTTGCTCTTCTACCAGTGAGGCATGAGCATGCTATTGGAGTAACAACAACTTTTTAAATTACAGATATTCTTTTTTTGATTTGGCAGCTGGAAAACAGAATGACCGCACAGTTGCATGAAAGAAAAATGATAAAAGTAAAAGTTCTTATTTGGATATGCTCCTAGAGATATGAAATGTTACATCAAGAATTCCCATCGGATCAAGTCACCAACATTTTATAAAGAGCTTTTCCAAGATGGGAACAGACAGGGAACCTGTTATATTAAAGTGTAGTAAAATTCATGTGTGGTAAACATTCTTTGTAAATTGAATGTAGGGCAGCATTTTTTTTTCTTTTGCTTCAGCACATAGCATCAGCTCCACTAGAAATAAAATATCATTTATGATACTGGCATGTCTAACATAACTTTTCTTAGTATGATGTCTACAGTATAAGATGCTTTTACACTTGCTGACAAATTAAATATACTGTACGTTAGGAACATAGTCCAACTGACACTTGCTCTTAGCACAGATCTCAGAGATGATGATTTAAGTGTGCACTTTTAATGTAGATTTAATTTTGGGACATGGGAAAGTGGTGGAGAAGGGTGTTAGTCTGGCCATAGCAGATGCATTCATTTGCAAGCTGTAGGCTTTCATTTAAGTGGCCTGATTCAGTGTGCATATTTCTTTAAGTCGCGGGTTGATGCAGTCAACACGCAACGTTATACCTGATGACTCGGGTGTTTAAAAAAATGTGGGAGTCTGTTTGGGAGATCACTTCAAGATCAAGTTCTTAATCATCATAATTTTAATGTAACCATATGGATCATATCATGTAGCCTGTGAAGTGGATTTAAGTAGACACTCTTGATCAGTGCTAATTCTGTTCTGGATGAAATGAAAGTTTCTTTGAAATTGATCTTACTGACTCACTGAAGAAAAATAGCTTGTCTGCACCAAAAATCATTGCTTTTTATGTTTTACTACTTGCTCTCTCCAGCTGTTCTCACTGAAATCTTATTTGTATTTATTTTTATTGCAGTTGTCTACCTTGTGGTTTTTCATCTGTCGTTTGTCATGTTTGTATGGTCCTATTGGAAGACAATTTTTACACCTCCCGCTTCCCCCTCCAATGAGGTAAATTTGTCAGAAAAATGTCATTGCTTTTATAAACAGGTCAATTGTTGTTAGTAGCGACACTTGTTTAAAATGCAGTGTATTCACCTTTCTGTTCTCATTAACTAAAGTAGTGGAGCATGTTGCCATACCATGAATGTGTTTCATCAAATTACTTTTTGCAACCATTGTCTCATTTACAACCCAGTAGCATTTCTGCAGTTTGAATGTGTGTAGTTGTTAAATGGCAACAAGTCTGACAGCATTTGGACATCTATGCTTGAATAATATGATATGTAAGTATTTGTAATGGTGCTCTACTGTTTTGCAATAGGGCGATTTTCATTTGGTATTTTAGAATAAATAAAGCATAATACAGTAGCTCAAATTCAGTGATTCAATTTGTATGCATTTCCATGTAGTTCTGCACTCAAATCTTCTAAATGACGTTTTTGGGTAAGAAAATGTGTACAGTATGCACCCAGATCTTTAAGAGAAATGAAATGCCTAATATAAGCCTATTGATTAGGAACTAGAGCATTTAGTAGTTAATAGCAATTTGTATATGTAAAGATGAACAGTAATGTGTTACTACTGTAAAAATGCTAGCTTTATGGAAAGGTAATTAATAATAGTATCCAAAAGGGTTCAGTTAGATGGATTAGTCTGACATGATGGTTTTCCTCCTGTTGTTCTTCTTTTGTAGGAATTTTAAAACTGGTTAAACAAACTTGTGGAGGGGTATTTTTGGTGGGGTTGACTCTTTCTAAATACTAACTTTTAGCATGAACCAGACTTTTATGCCTGAAAACTTGCTGGTAGTCAAACAGTAAAATACTTTTTTCTGTTATGATGTACAAGTATATTTCTGAAAACTAAACTATGGCTGGGAAGGGAACCAAAGTAAAGTTCTGCTGTGTAAATGAGCAAAAGTACTGACTGGTTAAGAGATGATTTCACAGAGAGCTTAGTGTTGGGAGTGATGTTTGACTTTATTGAATTTGTTTTCTATGATAATGATGAAGCAGTTGGCATAGCTGGTAGATTGTCAGTTGAACTAATATTTTGCTCCAAGAATGGGCAAACTGCACAAACTTCTGTAAGCATCAGTCTGTGTTGTATGTTTTGCTGTCTGCTTGGACACCTCAGTAATAAAAACTAGGCCTGTGCAAAATTTCAATGGGTGTTTCATTTCAAAGCTGTTTCAACACGTTTCAAGCTCAAAACAGCAAAATTAAAACGTAATGAAAGGCTCTGAAACAGCTTTGAAATTAAACAGGGATACTTAAAGTATTTGGAAGCTGGGCTTGCTTGCAGACAAACAAAAACTAAGGAGAGGGAAGGGGAAGAGGGGGGAAGGACTGCTCTGATATTGACATCTAGCTCCCAGTTCGATTCCCCGGCTCTCTGATCATTCCCCCAGCTCCTTCTGGGTGGCATGCAGAGTTCCAGCAGGCTGCTGCTGCAGGCTGCAACCAGCGGCAGTCACTTGGTGCAACCTGCGCCAAGTGATGGGAAGACTGTGGTGCTGCTGCTGCTGGTTCAAGCCTGCAGCGGTAGCCTGCTGAAACCCAGCATGCAGATTAGGGAGCCCTGCCCCCCTCCCCCTCGGAAAAGCTGGGGGAAGCGATCAGAGAGCTGGGGAATTGAGCCAGGGGCTGTGGGAGTTTAGGTCCCTGACCATTCCCTCAGTTTGATTCCCCAGCTCCCCAATCTTTCCCCCAGCTCCTTGATCGCTTCCCCCAGCTATTCCTGCAGGGCATGGGCCCCCAGATGATGCAGGGTGACAGCAGGCTGCTGCTGCCAGCTGGGGATGGTGGCAGCTCTGGGCTATTTCCCCAGGTGGCGGCCTGCTGCAACCCTGCCTGCAGATCTGGGGGCCCATGCCCACCATTCCCCCAGCTCTTCCCAGGGGGTGGGATCAGAGTGTTGTAGAAACAAACTGGGAGCTCCAGCTGACAGAAGGATCTACTTCAGCTCCATGACAGTGCACAGCACCCTGCCAAGCCATGCTGCGCCCGTGCCATGGGGAAGCTGCCATACAGGGGGGTGGGAGGGTGATCCCCACACTGCGCAAGGAGGTTCTGCCACAAGTGCCTAGAGGTCCCAATCGTCACTGCCAGAGTTGGTGAGTGTGGGACTTTTTTTTAAAGCTCCACACTCACCAGCTATGGAGCATGTGAATGATAGCATGCTGCCACTGCCAGCATGAGCCAGTGACAGCGCCCAAGTCTGCCTGGTGCAGCCTATGCCGAGCACTCGGAAAAACCCAGTGCTGGCCCTGGCCTCAACTGGCAGTGGCAGCCTGCTGTCATCCCGCACACAGATCTGGGGGCCTGTGCCCCATGGGAGGGCTGTGCCAGACTCCTCCCAGGTGGAGCGGGCCCCCGGATCTGCATGTGGGATGACAGCACTCTGGTGCTGCCAGCAAGCAATACAAGTTTTGCTTTGAACAGTTTGAGATGCAGAAACCCCTGCACCTGTCTCCTTGAAACTTGGCAGGCTTCACGCACTTAAAATAGGCCATGAATTCTGCAATTTTCCTCTGAACCAGGCAAGAAATTACAAAGTTAGGCATTTTTGTGATTTCCCCATTCTAGACTATAGGCAAAATGCATCAAAACAGTTTTGACAAAATTAAACGTAACAGTGCTTTGAAACAGTGAAACACTGTCCCTTTGAAACGGCAAAACAAAAGTTGAAATGAAACGGAAGGGCTGTTTTGCATAGCCCTAATAGAAACCTTCTGCCTACTGGTACCTATGTTTTAACTAACTGCAGCTTAAGTGGCAACAAAGCCTCAACTTCTAGAGGCATGTGATTGAGAGAGACCTTGCCAATTTTAATTGAGGAAAAATTAGGTCTCAGTTGTAAGTTATACCTATGTTTTTATGCATGACTTTTACTGGAAAGCCAGCTTCCTCCACAGTCTTCTCTCTGCCTCTGTCTGTCACTTTATGTTCATGTAAGAAGGCATATAACATTCTCTGAGCTGTTTCAAATCTGATTTAATGTTTTTCCATTGCATAAGAATTCAAATATATGCCTTTTGGTCATTTAAACTACCCATTCTTATAAAATAAGTGGCATCCTGTAATCTTACTACTGTACTAAAAAAAAGCTCACCGCTGTTCTTGTCCTACTGTAAATCCCTACACAGTTGTAATAAGGAAGAACAGTCAACATTATGTGAGAGTCTAAGGATAGGAAACAAAGGGACTCTTTCTGTTACTAGTTTCATTGAGAGTTACTGGAATCTTGTGTAGAATGTAGATAGCGTTTTGTTGATCTGTAACTTTGGATGCCTATGAACATAATGGGTTATGTCCAGAGACCACAGATATGGAACATATTTTGAAACTTCAGTTTTCAGAGTTTAAGGAGTGATACAAGAAGGCAACAAGAATGTCTTCCTCTCCCTATGGTAAAAAGAAAAGTGAAATTACCTCCATTTGACCCCACTATTACCCAGCCAACCACTGAGACTCCAAAGAAAATGGAGAATTGCAGGAAAATGCATACAAAATAATCATTCAGAGATGATTGAAGGTAAAGTATGGCTAAAATGATCAAAACTGCCAATGCTTCCAAAACAGCATCTTGCCTTTGCTGTGTAGACATGAGGGTATTTTAACAGTGAGCATACACAGCCAAAACTAGACTGCCTTCAGGTGGTTCTTGCCAGAAGCTCAAAGTTTAGAAGGAAGCTTTGAACAGTTTGAGATGCAGAAACCCCTGCACCTGTCTCCTTGAAACTTGGCAGGCTTCATGCACTTAAAAGAGGCCATGAATTCTGCAATTTTCCTCTGAACCAGGCAAGAAATTACAAAGTTAGGCATTTTTGTGATTTCCCCATTCTAGACTATAGGCAAAACGCATCAAAATTTGCACAATTCGGAACAAAGAACATTGTGGGCCATCAGTCGCCCTGTTGGACCTGATTTGAACACCATGGGACATAGTGTTGAAATGTATAGTATTAGTGAGTGTTAAAAAGTCTGTTTCATAAGTGATTACATATTCTCCAGATTTATTCTGGTAAAGCTGGTAAATTCTGGTAAATTCAATGAGGCCTTAAGTATGGCTCTTTTTTTTTTTTTAAACTTTATGCCAGCTTTGTAATTCTTCCTTAGAGTGATGTTGAGACATCACTGAAGTCAATCCCTTGGTATTAGCTGATGGAGCTTGAGACCATCACTGGTCTTATTATATGTGCCAGCCATAGCCATTTAGCTGAGTTGCAGCTATAAAAATATAAGCATTTTTCCCAATTTTTAGAAAATGTTTCTTATTCCTTCTGGACCTTCTCCCCCAGCAGGTTAGAGATGGCACAGCAGCCATGGAGCCTGACTCCTCTTTGCAGCAGCAAGTAGTTCTTGCAAAGCCCTCTGAAGTGAGAGATTCATAAACATCACTGGGAAGAGATTAAATATATGGCTTTATAAAACTCCATCTAGTACAGGATAAAGTCATGTACTTTCTTCTTTGCAAAGGGAAATTGAGTAGCTATAACTAGGGAAAATTCAAACATTATAAAAGCTCAGGTACACAGAGCCAATCCATGTATTTCAAAATATGTGGAATATGATTCTTGTTTGACCTTATATTACTTACTGCCCATAACACCGTGTTTGGGAACATTATAAGCAGATGTTACTGCCTTGTTAGAGGTGAAGCATTTAAAATATATATTTTAGCTGTGAGATTTAAAATAAAAAGAAATCTTCACCCTTTTTTTTTGTTTGTTTGCTTGCAGTTTTGCTTGTCAAAAGCTGATAAAGAACAATATGAAAGAGAAGAGAGACCAGAATCTCAGCAAGAAATTTTGCGAAGAGCTGCTAAAGACTTGCCTATCTATACCACAACAGCATCAAGGGGTGAGGTGCACAAAAAATTGTGAATCTAATTCAGTAAAACTTATTGATGCTGCGTCAACTATCTGCTAAACAAATACTGAAAGGCTATAACTTCATATTTCCTGATGAGATGCCAGAGTTCTCTGTCTGTGAATCTTAATAAATAGAATAATTTTCTTGAAAACATCCTTCTTCAATAACAAATTTTATCATGAAAATATTTACATTGCAGTCTGCCTGCCATAATGTTAAATAGATTAAAGAAACGGGGTGGGAAGGCTGAATTTTAATCTCTATTTGTATTCAATCCCAATTATAGAAAGCATAGTTAAGGCTTGTATTTATTTTCACTACAGTGTTTTATCTGGGAGTAGAGAAGCTAAAGAATTAGTGAATTCTGTTTCTACTATGAACCATAATTCTCTGTACAGAGTTGTTTGGAAAGTTGATATGAAAAGTAAATACAAAAATAGTTGGAGGATCATAAAGAGTGATTATTAAACATCACTGTTTAGATTCTCTGAAAACATAAGAATATGAATGACTTCCTCTGTCTGAATATACTACTGCTAAGTTTTTATAAATACTCCAGTACCCTAAAGCTAGTAGTATTGAAGGTTTATCTAAGGATCTGAAATTTAATTTAGGTTGAACATTTTGTAACTTTTAACATTTCCTGTAGAAAGTCATATTCAGTTTTGCCTTGAAGAAATGCATCATTTTAACTTGGAACTGAGTCCAGGAAGCACTGTTTTCCTCCTTGTTTCCAGCTGCTTTCATTGGGAAGAGCCTATTTAAAAACAACTGGAGAGGAGGAGAAGCCAGCTGAAGTATCTGAGTAGAGGGCTACTAGAGAGTAGGAAAGTAAAATGTTTACCTTCGAAGAGAGAGAGATGGGATGCCCCTGGAGAAAGGAATAAAAATGTTGGGCAGTATGTCAAGAGCTGCATGGGGACTAGGTATCTTGGTAACATGTCCAAAAAAGAAGAAACCAAGCATCAGGGAAGCATGTGCTAGAAGAGGAGCTTAACCTTTTAGCCCTGTGGGCCAGATGAGTGGTGCAGGGACAGTCTGTGGGCCATATCACTTGTGGTGTTGGCACCAGGATTAGGCCCTGTGTGCCTGCCGTAGGGTGCTCAATCATCTATCCAGCTCCTGGGAGGCGGGGGGTAGAGGGAGGGGCATGGATCCTGAAATCTGGCAGCAGAGAAATAGCAGTTAATGCTGCCACCACTTCCTGTGCCAAATTTTTGGACCCATGGGCAGCATGGTGGACTAGATAATTTGGCTCTGTGAACTAGGTCTGGCCTACAGGCTGGGGGTTGAGCACCCCTCTGCTAGAGAATCATGGAAGTGGGGAAACAGAACACATTGAATAAAAAACAAAAGAATAAAATATTGCAATGGATAAAGCTAAGTCTACTATTATATTTTTTTTCCCCTTTGGACTGTTGTTGCCATAACAATCTGATATGATTCAGAGTGGGCAGGTCCAACAATAGGAAAAAGGAAGATGTCTTTTGAGACCATCTCTCTTAAGATGCATTTCTGCTATGAAACAATAGAAAATTTGATGTGTGTAATTTACCTTTACAAAGAACTATTTAATAAATTGACTTTTAAAATTTGAACACAGCCATCAGATATTGTGATCGATGCCAGCTCATCAAACCTGATCGCTGTCACCACTGTTCTGCATGTGATGTGTAAGTAATTGTGGTCTCCTGCTTGAATTCTTATTTTATAACTGTGTTTTAATTTTTATTTTTTCACTGTATGCCAGTCTGCATAATGGTAGGTCTACAGTCTCGTCCATCTACCAGATCTCAGAGCTGGGTTTCATGTAAATGGTGAAAATCTCCATTACCTATACCGGAACTGCAACAGTTCTAGTAAATATGAAGCCTTACGGACCGTAGAAGTTAGGGCAGAGTTTTTTGTAAAACGCATTCATTCTAAAAGATCTTATTTGAGTGCAGGAAATCCAGTCTGTGGTAGAAGTGCCACCAGAAATTTCTGTTGTATAACTGAGTGCTAGTCTGCTTCTGTTCTAGTCAGGCTTGTGTATGCTATAGGAGTTACAAGTTGTTTTAGGAGAGTTACAGTATAATTGAAGATCTTCATTGCTTCAGAGGTCTCTTATCTAGATGACTCCTGCTGCACCAAAAAAATCTATGTTGTAGGCTACTGAAGACTGGGGAAACTGTAAAATAGACTTCAGAAGCTAAACTTGGGAAAATTCTGATTAAGAAACCTGGTGAACATTGCATGTCAGTCTTGCAGCTAATATGAAGCATAGTGGGAAACCTGATGAATGCACATGCTTGTTTAGCACAGCAAGGCCAAAGGATAGCAAATCTGAAGCTGGGAGTTAACAGAATATAAACCACTGAAGTGATTTACATACTTTTTTCATCTTCTTCCACACACCCCAAAGCTCTTTTTCTGTTTAGCATTTAATAGACTTGATCGAGTGCTATACTACAGTATTTATCTACAGTAGCTCTAGAGAGTGCTGATTATTAAATCAGTATTTGTAAAATGATGAATTTCCAATGTCATACACCAATGTTGAAGTGACTTGATGCTCTGTAAAAGTAGTGTATATGGTCTGTGAAAACAGAGGGTACTTTGTGTTGCTGCATAGCAGCCCTTGTTGATTTTAAAGGGGCTTTTTTGACTGACTCTTTTTAGTCGCATCTAGTCTTCCTGGGAGGTATGGCGAACTCTGATGTGGGGTCTGTGCCTGGAAGGGCAGAGTTGATAAATAGAAAATAAAATTTTAAAAGTTTTATTGTGGATCTGGAGAAAATTCTAGACCAAATGATTTTAAAAATAAAGTGTATGTTTTTATTGAAAAAGGCCTTTTTCTTTTTCAGATGTGTACTAAAAATGGACCATCATTGTCCTTGGTATGGTTTTTTGTTTGTTTGTTTTTAATTACCATAACTCATGAAAACAATAGGTCAGCTCTACATTCTGTTAGGCAGATCTAAGTGTAGAACAAATCCATTTGTTTCAGTGGAATTTCTCTATATTATGGTATATGTAAATGAGAAACAGCATTTCCCCCCTCATATCTGATTTACATGCAATAGATTGGGATTGGGGGGTCTAAGAAAATAAAAATGTATTTAGTTTAATGAGCTTATGTGTAGATACACAAAGGAAATAACCAGTTTTAAAAAAGATGAGAATTGATGAGCTGCTCTTTAATTGTGCTTAGTTGAATATTGTGTATGGCAAAAAAATAGCAACCATCTGCTACTTTAATTGACTGACTTCATGTAGGAATTGAATTGCATGCAGATATCACATAGGATTAGTTCACTGATATTTCTGATACTGTTTTCGCTTAGGTTTCTGAGTGTAGGGAATAAAACCTTGACATTCAGTGTCCTTTCAGTATCATGAAATGAAGTAAGCATGATGCATTGTCCAAGCCAATAATGCTAGTAAGGATATCCATTATTATAGGTTTTAGGGCCTTGCATAACACCCACTGAAGCCAATGGGGAGACTCCCATTACCTTCAGTGGAGTAGGCCCCTAATTTCTGACAGGAAGCATGGCATGACCTTTGGCCAGATTGATACTTTACCTAACAAAATCTGCCTAAAATTGTGCTTGTTGCCAGCTGAGTTTTGTTCTGCAAAGCTGGTGAACAGGAGGGGGAGGTCAGGAGAGAGACCCAGATCACCTACCTGAGGGAAGACACTTTGTTTAAAAGGTAGATTTTAAATATCGGTCTTTGTGTCTCTCTTTCTTAGGGTGAATAACTGCGTGGGATTTTCTAACTACAAATTCTTCCTCCTGTTTTTAATGTACTCCTTACTATACTGTCTGTTCGTTGCTGCTACAGTCTTGCAGTACTTTATAAAGTTTTGGACAGTAAGTTTTGGGGGGTTTGTTAAATGTGCATGCATTTTTGAAGGCCGTATCAGAGCATCATGTGCTCAGTCATTTTTACTCTGTTTCATGGATCATTCTCATCACCAGCACCAGTCAAGGTGCCCTGAAGCAAGAGCACTTTCTGAATTGAAATTAATTCATTAAATTTGTATGTTGAATAGCAAGGTACAAACATTGGGGAAGAAATTTCAATAGCAGTAGTGTATAACTTCTCTGATCCATCAAAATTGAGCATCACAGCTCAGTTTATCTGAATACATGTGCTGAGTACTTACTGACAGGGAACTGGTTATAATTAAACTATAGAATAAGAGAAGCAATGACAAATATGTCAAATTGTAATTGTGGATGTTCTTTGAGAGAAGAGGCAGCTAAATTTGCCTGTTCACTGTGAGTCTGCTCAGCTGTAATACAGAATACAGACAGTAGCAAATTTCAGTTTAAGATTAAGTAGCTCTTGCTGACCTGACATGTCTAACATAAGTTTTGCCTAGTAGATGCAGTGTTGCTGCTACTTTTTCTGCAAAATTATCAATGCCCCTATGTTAAATCAATATAGATATGAATCTATATTTCTTGCCTTAAGAACTCCATTCAAATAGGCTTATGTAAAGTGAAAACAACATTGTGCATGAGTATTTATGCCAGCTCTATCTCAGTCAATAGCTTGCATTTCCTTCTCCTGCCTGTAAAAACTTGCTGTGGCCTTATCGTAACAGACTAGAGAGAACAGGATGTAGCTACCTTCAGAATATTCTGTGATGCTACTGCAAATTAATGAATTGCTGCTGATTCTTCCAGTCAAAGGCTCTTTCATTTTTTTTTTATTTTTTTTTAATTTTTATAATGGCCTCTTCTATACAGATGGCAGCTTGCATCTCTGAAAAGCAGTAATTATCTTTGTAGTTGTAAGGATGACAGCTCTTGGAGCAAGATGTAGTCATCTCAGGATTTTTTGTTAGCATAAAAGAAGCTAGAGGGTATACTCAGAATAGCAATACTTTAAGACCATTGTTTGCATCATTTACCTTTTGGAAACAAAATATATTATTTCAGTGTTTATTTAGGGTTGAAACCCTAACTCTGCCAAGTATTATTTGTCTAATCTACCCTCTTGGGTAGATTAGATTACCCTAATTACTCTCTTGCCACTGTCCATTAACAGAGAGCCAAAGAATTCCATAAATTTAGGCTTCTGGCACATACTCACTTAATGGGATCTGTTCCCCCATCCCAACAGACGCATCTTCTGCCATGCCACACATGCATGACAGGTTGTGCAGTTTTGCGACTGGAGATCAGGTCCCAATCATGCTGTTATTGTTTGCTGATACAGGGATCATGATCCCAGACTCCCCCTACAACAGTAAGTCAGTGCCTGGTGAACCAATGCAGTCTTGGGACTGTGCGAGTCAGCTGATTGTGGATTGGAGTCTTCAAACTGCACTATGCCATGCAGGCTGCATGGCAGGGACCTGCCACATGTTTGGTGTACAGTGCAATAGAAACCACAAAATTACATGTTTTGTGGAATAATTCTCTGTTATTTCTTGTTTTGTTTTGCCATTAATTGCTGGACTGCATGGCTGGTTCCTGGTTAAGATGCAATTATTTAGTTAATTGCATCTTAACTGTAGTGTCTGCCCAGGGAGCTTAGTGTTACAATAACTTACAAAACTGCAGTCTCCAGATTATGCATTCATTTGAGGTTTTACTGATTTCATTCTTGGGTTGTTAGGTTTTTTTAAAAATAAGTGGTCTGAATTGATTATAACTACTTGATTATAAACTACTTAATCTTTAATCAGTTTGAGCATATGCTAATGCTAGACCATTGCAGAACAGGGAGGCAAATGAGTTGCACACTTTTTCTATTTTTAAGAAAGAAATTTTAGTTGAGGTCCCGTGTACTGTACAGGTCAGTGGGTGAGCAAACAGGGAGCGAAGGGAACGGTTTTGCTTTGTCACCTCACTTCATGCATCCTTTTATAGTGAAACTTCTCTAGACATGTGGATATAACAAGCATTTAATGCCAGCATTTACATCAAGCCTCTTCTTCTAAAGCCCATTGGACTCTGTACAAAAGTAGATTTCTGAGTGGAAAAAGGAAGCTTAAGAACTGATTACAAAATCAGTGACTGAAATATTCCCTGAATTAATGCATTGCTTCTAAGAAGTGACTGTTTGGAAAGTGAAGTTCCATCGTTTTCAGCAGCACTTCTTTTGTATATTGAATGAGCTCTGCTTTCCACTAGTAACTAAAAATAAGCATTTGGTGCTGCAGAGTCAGCACGCTTACAAAAACTGAGCACTATTCTATCTTGTACATCAACAAAAGAGTTGTTTTGATTATCATGTTACCCAGGTGTCCCTCTGAGCCTGATTTTTGTCTGCAAAATCTTTAATACATTTTGGCTCAGCTGTCAGACTGTAATCATTTTGTTGGACTTGCAGTAGGGAAAAACATCTTTTTAATTACAACCTTGCATATAGTATAAGCTGAGACAAAAAATAAAAAAACTTCATTAAATCTGTACTATTTTTAATAATAATTTTTCAAAATAGAAGTGCATCTAATACCTGTATTCAAGTCTTGAATCTTAGCTATTTAACATTTTCATGAGAATAAATGGATTATTTTTACTTCTACAGACAAGTGGCAGGCAGTACCACTAGTCAGTAGGACTTATGAAATTTACTTGTCTGTGCTATGCAGGAAAGCTGTCTGGATTTGTTTGTTTGTTCTATGCCTTGATTGTTTGATATGGCTAAAAAAAATTATAGCCCATATGGTTGGGTTGAAAGGTGAACCTTACATATAGAAATCAAGTGTTCTGATGCAATGCTGACTTCAGTGCCTCTGCTTATCTTGCCAATACTGCAAAGGGGACATCAACCAAGCCGGTCAGTTTTAACTGTGGCTCTTCGGATCTTTTGAGGCAAAACTGGCATGAAAATGTTCCAGGTGAAACTTCCTCTGCTGAAACCTGAGGAAGATACAAGAATGGGTAGGCTATTGACTGGGAAGAAGGATCCTTGAATGTTGCATAAAAGGAGGCCTATACATTGGGTGAATTAGCTGTTAGTGGGCGTTGGGCCCAGATGTGGAGAGGGACTGTTGCTTTCTTTCTTCTAGCACCCAGTGGAGAAGAGATCTGCAAACTTACAAAGCATATAGGAACTATAGTCTACAAAAATTGAACCATCAAGCTTGGTCTAGCAACAGCAGCTTCTCAGTAGGAAGCCAAACAACTTTATTCACAGAAGATACTGGTCAGGGAAGAGTTGGGAGAATTTAGGTTCCTAGCTGGCCATTGTTAGTGGCCCTAGGGTGTTAGCTGTTAGGTGTTTGGAAAAGCGTTTGTATATGAAGAAGTAGGAGGGTTCATGGAATCAGAAGACAGGGAGACATGAGAGATGAAAAATATCCCTTGGCTGAGGAGAGAATGTGGAGTAATGGTAAAAGTTTACATAATTGTTGTTCTCAGATGTGTGGGGCCTTGTAATGCTGGGCATTGTCAGAAAAGACAGTCCTTGTCCCTGGGGCTTGCATGCTGTAGGAGGCTGAACAGATGGGCAGGCAGTGAGGAAACTGATATTGAAAACAACACAGGAAGTAGTATGGTATTATGGAAAGACCACAGGAAAAAAGCAGGGAGCCAGGAAGGAAAAGAATAAATCCCAAAAGTAAAAGCAAAAAACAGTTTGTGTGAAGTCTTATTGACTAGAAAGCTAATTGACAATCTTCATACCTTCATTTAATAACAGTAAATGAAGCAGGACTATGTTTCAGAAGGGAGATTTTCCCTTCTAAGTGCTAAGGAGATAATAGCACAAGGGTTTTTCACAGTGACTAGCTTTGAGCTAATGGGTTGCAAGTAACTTTTGATTTTTTTTCCAGCTCTGATCATCAGGAATGTATAATTCTTGCAAACTCATACTCTGCCACTAGCAGGTAGGATTGCTCTTAGAGTAATGCAAATCCCACAATAGTCAGGGATTTATTTATTTATTTATTTATTTTGGCCCCTTCCCTCTCCCTGGTCTAATTCTTCACATTAGGCTCATCTAATTCTTAACAGTGGAGGAGATCCCATGTCTTGTAACAAAGCTTGCAATAGTTATACTGTTTGCGTGACACACCCAGATATCTAAACATCAGCAATACAGACATTGCAGATATTGTATACTTACCTGCCACCTGAATCTCCCTTACTAAAAAACTTTACATCTTCCTCGTGTGCCACAGAGGATTTTTACAACATCTTTTCGCCAAAGTATTGAGCAGAGCATTTTTAGGAACTATTACTGCAATGATAGCTAGGTCTGCATCTGCCCTACAGTTCAGATCTTGCTTGTACCTTGATGTGGATGTTAGACTCTGCTTCGGAGGAAGCAGAATGTTCTTGTTAGTCTAAGATTTTCATTCTTCTCAGGGTAATCACTTGAGAGGATTAGACAAGACCTTAGTTTACTAAGATGTGTATGACATGATGAGCCATAGCTCTGAAGTTTTCAGCCACTGCTAATACTTAGTCCTTGTTTACAGACTTGTATACTCTCGCTTATTTCCACATTGCATGTTTTATTAACCGCATTGTTTATATCTGAATACATTCTTATTACTACTTGGCCTTTTGGGTTATTAAGCCTGTGTTTCTAGCTGTGCTAAATACCTTGAGCCTATCAGATATTCTGCCAAACTCTGTAATTATTTGGAAATCTGGAGCGTGGGCTAAATAAGGTTTACTTGCAGCTGAAGAGCTCGGGCTTCTGAAAATACAGAATATATCAGTAAAGGCTTCTGACTGATTCTAGAAATCAGTAATGAAATTCATAAGTAAGACATGATTTTTCAGTAGTGACACAAGTGTTTGTGCTAATAGTGCTGTGGCTCTTGTAGGGGTAAGCAAGCCACTTAGGCCAGGGCATTAAAAACAAGTGCCCAGCTCAACACCTTAAATGGGTTTGACTTTCAAAAATGTTGAGTACTTGGCACGGAAACATCTCTGACATCCATTTCTAAAAATCCTGGCTTTGCAATGCTGTCAGATGACTCTTACTACACTGTGACCTCTTTCAGGACCCAGACCACTTGGACTACTAATAGGGGAAATAGGATTTAGACTGGAGCAAGGCCTTTACTAGAACTCTCTACACCCCAAAAATAAGTCTTCATAATGAAAAATCTGGCATGTTTTGAAGATCCACTGCTTTGCAGTTCTGACAATAGCTTTTTTTTAATTGGTCTGCAAACTCTGACAGAGCTTTGGCTATACTGTTCTGTAACTTTATTCCATGTGTGAAGCCCTATCTTTAAGTTGCCAATATCTGACTCAGAAAGATGACAGCCTACGTTGGGTTGGAAAGCTTTTACTACCTAAGCATGAATATCAGCAAAGACTAGCACTAGAGCAGGGGCAGGCAATTATTTTGAGCAGAGGGCCGCTTACCCAGTTTTGGCAGGCTGTAGAGGGCAGCATGGGTAGTCCCATCCCTTGACAGGTGCCCCACCCCCTGGTCACCATCTTGGGACCAATGTCCCAGGGCCAGCACCAGTGGGGCCCAAAGCAGGGCACAGGCTGGCAAGGGTCTGTGGAGCCAGGCTGGGCTGCACCAGCAGGGAGTGGGGATCTGGTCCAGCTCCATAAAGCCCCTGCCAGCTGGGACCCCACGCTTCTGCCACCCTGCTCTGGGCCCCACCAGCACTGACCCTGGGACACTTGTGTGGGCCTTGTGCTCCCACTGGCTCCCCACCTGCTCAAACCCAGTGCCCACCAGCCCTGTGGTGCAGGTGGGGGGCAGCACACATCCCTGACCCCCTGCTTGCTGGCAGGGAAGAAGCTGGTGCTGAGTGTAAGGAAAAGTGGTCCCTCACCTGCTCCATGGCTGGTGCCCCACATTGCAGGCGCTTGCAGCCCACAGGAAGGAGCATGGGGGGGAAGCGACCCCTCCCCACCCACACCCAGTGCCCCGTGCTGCAGCTGCTAACAGCCCGAATGGGGCTGCCTGTTGCCCACTCTAGACAACCCCATGTGGGCTGCAAGTACCTGCAGCATGGAAGGGGCCGCTTCCCCCCATCACTCAGCTTTTCCTTGGGCTCCTTTCATGTGCAGAGAAAAGTGGCCCCTTGCCCACCCTATGGCCAGGACCCTGTACTGTAGGCACTCGTAGCCCGTGGGGCTGTCCGGAGCAGGCACAGGCAGCCCCAGGCAGGCTGCGAACAGCTGCAGTGCGGGGTGCTAGCCATGGGGTAGGCAGGGGGCCACTTTTCCCTGCATTCAGCACCACCTTGTAACTGGCCCCACTGCCAGCCTGGCAGTGGGGCTGGGTTACAAGGTGGTGCTGAGCGCGGGGAGGGGCAGAGAAGCAGCCCCCCAACTGCCCCATGGCCGGTGTTCCACACCACAGCCACTCACGTCCTGCCTGGGGCTGCCTGTGCCTGCTTCAGACAGCGCTGCAGGCTGCGAGTGCCTACAGTACGGGGTCCTGGCCATGGGGTGGGCAAGAGGCCACTTTTCTCTGCACAAGAAAGGAGCCCAGGGAAAAGCTGAGTGCTGGGGGGGAATGGTCATTTTTGACAGGAACTAAGGGCAGAGAAATATAAATTTTCCAAAATGTTTTAGGGGCCCTGCAGGCCAGCTAGAATGGCCTCCAGGCCAAATCTAGCTCGCAGGCCATATTTTGCCTACCCTGCACTGGAGTATCACCCGAACTTTAATTAACTCTTGTCATGGGATTGAAAAATGGCTTTTATCCCCTTTGGAGTGAGGTGTGGGGAAGAAAATAAGAAAAATGAAAGAGAACACAAATAAAACTTTCTCTGCATAAGGATACTGGCAAGTCGAGAGGCCAGGGTAAGGTAGTGGCAGAAAGAACTGTGTTTGGACCTTGTCATCTCAAATTTTGTCTAGAATAGGATGAAAGGTGTGAGGTTGGCTAATGAATACTAAAATATGAATACGTGTTTTAAAAGTCTACCTTGTCTTGTCTACATGTGCTAAATTGGTTGAGATTAAACTTGGAAGAAGCCTAGGCTTTATTAGCTGTATAGGCAACTGGTAGGGGGTGCATGAAGGTGGATGTGCCCCCCTGACGTCCGACACTGATGCTGTGGGTAGGGGTGGTGCCTCTCTACCCCTCCACCCCCCAACAGGGTCAGCAGCTTCTGCGGGTCCCCCCCAGGTTCAGGAGGCACCAGTCACTCATGGCTGTTTTCATATACGTTAAAGGCAGCAGGCCTTGACTCTGCACTGTACTCTTAAAATGTCAGTACATGTTTGATAATGTACTATCACACCTGAAATCCTAGTTTAGATAAGACTATTGTTGGAGGAGGAGAAGAAGCCTACAGTTTTTAGTTGTTTTTCTTTTTCCTTATCTTGTAGGAGGCTGCTTTGTGAACTCCATGTTGTCAGTATGTTACACCAGAAAGTGTCTTAGTGCAAGGAAAGAGGGAAGAGTAGTTTTTCTTGTGCCATTTTTCTTTATTAAAGTAAAATAAAGACAAGAGAAAGCAATCACTTTTATTTTCCCTTAACAAGAGCCTGTTCATAAAAAACTTTACATCCCCTTACACCTGAAAAACAAGCGCATCCTGTTTGAGTGGAACACACAACCCCTGACTCCTACATCCTCTGGTCATGGGTATGTTGGAAATGCCTGTAGATTTATAATAGTTAAATTGTGCAGCTGTTGTTCAGTTAGAGTATACCAAGCTTGAGTTGTTTTTCCCATGAGTATTGTGCCCACATTTTAGTTGTAATGTAGTTTAATTATAAAATTAAAAGATAAATAAATGAAAACTGCTTGTGGAGTGAGCATTAGATGCAGCTGTGTTTTGAAAGCTGATGAAACATGCTAAATGCTGCCCATGCTTGATAGAGATATTGCTAATTATATACATGTCAGTAGCAAGCTTCAGGATTTAAAATAAGTTGGCAATGTACTCCAGTCCCATTTACCCCTGCGAATGAAGGCTAAGACATCTGATGGGCATTGGAGCTCTGCACGTTTTAGAGCACATGTGCACACAAACCATCTCTTTCCTAACAAAGCCTGTGCTGCTTTCCAACATTTGCATTGAAGTGATATTGGTATTTAATAAATTGTCTTTGTTTGCACAAAGCTTTGCCGCAGGAAATCTGCAGAGAATTGTCCAAAGGTAAAATCCAATGTTGATGTGATTAATTTAAAGAATTGTTCCTACTGTGCCTTTTCTAGTTCTCTCCATGGCAGCTCCTCTTATTTCCTGAAGGAGGGAAACTTGTAATAGCCTTTTTTCTGTATGAGAGAGGTGATATGAAGGGTGTGCATGTGTGTGGTTGTTGCAGTTAGTGTCTAGAAAAGAGATTTTGTTGTTGGATAATTGTATTGTAAATGGGCTAATAGAAAAATAAATAGTAACGCCAACTAAACATCTCAGTAAAAATAGACCATCTTGTATCTAGTGCTGTTAAAAGTCAGCTGCCCAAAACTAGTGAGTTTTTGAGTTTATGTAAATGAGCCGTCTTTAAAAAATACCGTTTAGCTCTTGAGGGTATACAGCAAAGCCTAAAGCCAGAGGGAAGAAATGTAACTGTTAAATTTTTTTTTTTTTTTAATTTCCAAAACTTAAGTGTGTGAGGTAATTAAGCCAATATAATTAAACCAGTTCCCCTCTCCTTCCATGCTCTCTGCTTTGTGTATATGTTGAAAGGACACTGTCAAATTAAAATCTGCTTTTTGAAATAGCTCTTAAATAAAGTAGGTTGACGTACACACTGTTGAGTCCCTCTGCTGCTTCACGTAGCTTCAAACCCAAATTTTTGTTTTTAAGTATAATTTCTCACCACAATTGCTGTGCAGAAAACAGCACCGGAAGAGGAATAGGTTGTACTGGGAATGTAGTCAACTCTACAAAGCAAATGCTTCTTTCTTCTAGTCACTACTGCCATATACTAGTTTCACATAATAGGAAAAAAAAACCCTTATTTAAAAAGATTTGCATAATGTTGAGTGCAGGGGGCAAAAGCTTCACAAGATAACAAGCACAGAAAAAAAAAGTTCAAGGATGATGCTGGATTATTTACTAAAAAGAATTAATTTTAAATCTTTTTATCTTTATTTTTTCTTTCTTTTCTCCCCAGAATGAACTGCCAGACACACAGGCGAAATTCCATGTACTTTTCCTTTTCTTTGTGGCTGCCATGTTCTTCATCAGTATACTATCACTTTTCAGCTACCACTGCTGGCTAGTTGGCAAAAACAGATCAACAATAGGTCAGTTAATGGGAATCTGTAGCTGCCATTTGTCTGGAAATCTAAATATTGTTGTAAACATGAGGTATACAGGATGTGGCATAACATTTAGGGAAAATTTAAAAATCTTATGAGATGTGGAACTTTTGGGGTGGAAATAACCGAAACATTAAAAAAGAACTTATTGCAGAGTCTGTTGCAAGATGATGGCATGTAGTGAGGCCACTGTGCACAGCCAAAGTCTTGGTCCATAGCTGATCACACAGGTTGTTCATTTTCTGATCCCTGAGTAGGGCCAGTTTCTGTTGTATTTTTATGTAGTGTTGAGTATAGGCCCCAAATCTCTGATTCAGCATGCTGCCATTGCAGAACTTTTATCCAGCAGCTGTAAATGGGCCCCGTGAAGGTCAGGGCCACATTGTACAAGGTGCTTAATGTACGTGCAGTAAGACGCAATCCACGCTGCAGGAGTGTTGTGAAATCTTCTGGGCTGAAAATATGAGGTAAAATTCTGCTAGAAAGCACCTTGTGAAAAAGCTGCATTGAGACTGAAAACACTGACAAATATTTTAATTCACTCTTAAAGAAGTAAGAGATGCCACTACAGGCAACCCCTACTTAATGCTCTTACTTTGTTCCAGAAAAACCTGAGTGTTAAGTGGAACTGCGCTAAGTGAAACCCATTTTCCCATAGAAATTAATGTAAATAGGGATAATTGGATACTGCTGCTTCTTACTGTAGCTTCTAACCATCAGCCTTTCTCTACATGCATCCACCTGCCTGCCAGCTGCTCCAGCACCACATGGGTTGTGGGCTGGCATGCTCCTGCCGCTCCACCCTGGGCCCCCACTGGCCCTGGCACTGGTGGGGGCCCCGCACTCACACCTGTCCCTACCCTCCGCTTGCTGCTTCTCACTGCCACCACTTCTCCCCTGCCAGCCCTGGCCCTGCAGCACCAGTGCGGGCCCTGTGCTCATTCCTGCCCTCCCACTTGCTGCCACTCCGCTTCTCGCCACCACTGCTGCTTTGCTGAGCGCTGTAACAAAACTGTCTCTATGCTAAGTGAAATCAGGTATGAATTTTAAATGAGTGCTATAGCAAAATAGCGCTAAGTGAAACCACATTATACCGGGGTTGCCTGTAATTCTTTCTTTTCCTATTGTAAACAGATTCTTGCTGGTCAGCACAATACTTTCTAATAAATATTTAACTTAAAAACATTGGATAATTTTTCCAGGAGCTATGCAAGAGGCAAGAGTTCTTGTGGGTGATGCATTTTATTGGACCAACTGTATGGTTAGTTATTACTACTTTTTAGACCTAGCAACCATTGAAGATTTGTCTGTACCTGGTAGCATGAGCAAGCTGCCTTCGAAATAATGCTATGAAGGAAGGTTTAATGTGTTCCCTGCTCAGACATCATCGTTTGAGGCAGATTATCTATTTCATATCTTCTTTCACTAAACTAGATTGTGGTGAGACAACTCTCATGGTATTTGGATGCTGTTGATTGCCTTGATCCTTGTTTGTCTTGTTACAGACCTGGTTTTAGCATTGGCAGTATATTGGTTGACTTACTTCTAGTAATGACTAGGAGTTGGATTGTAGTTTATCAGCTGCTTTTGAGTCCATGATCATGAATTAATCTTAATTCAGCTGCTGACTTCAGTGCCTTTACTTTTTTTATTTAGGGGAGACTAAAGTGGCCATTAAGGCATGCTTGTCTCTCTTCCTGAAGAAGCTTCAAGCATGGCATGAAACAGGGTACTACTGTCCTGTTCATTAAGTATAGAGGACTTTTAAGAGATTTAGTAAAGGAGCATTTGGTCTGCTGTCTTTCAAATGCTGATGATACCCAACCAAGGTATCAGTTCTTCAGGTTAAACAACAATGTTTTTAGTACCTTAGCCGATGTCTGTCTAAGATCGGGGCATAAATGGCCAAAGCCAAGCCAGACTGGTACACTGGTGAATAAACCAGTGGAAATTATCCCTTAGGCAAATAAACCAAGTTGACATCCATGCCTTTACCATAATGCACTTTATCATTGCTGGTAGTTTAGCTACGCTCCCTGTTTGTGCCATGTGTCTGTCTGTTGCCTGCAACAGGCATTAGCAATAAAGAAATTATTTTTTTATTATCTTTGTTTCCCCACCTTCTCAGTATGTTTGCAGTTTAATGGTGGTTTCTATTTATTTATCTTTACAGAAGCATTCCGTGCACCCACATTTCGAAATGGCCCTGACAAAAATGGCTTCTCTCTTGGATGCAGTAAAAATCTGAGAGAGGTTTTTGGAGATGAAGCAAAGTATTGGTTGCTACCTATTTTTACAAGGTAGTAAATCTAATTTGCATTAAAATCATGAATTGATTTCAGTGTTTCTTTTTCCTACTCCCTCCCCCATTGGAAATGATAGCACAAATGGTGCCTGATACAGAATAGGAATCCAGCAACACAAGGGCAAGGCCTGGGAATACTCAAGCTACATCTGTGCTACAAAAAAGAAAAAAATGATCAAGGAAAACATGGTATATGTTTTAGAAACAGTGTTTAAAGAAACATTTGACTCAATTTTGCCTTTGTTACAGGGATGTAAATGCCACTTTAAAAATGTACGTTTAGCCTTCTCAAATGATTAACCAATTACACAGCAGTTCAGACACAGCTTCTGCTGGGAGCCATTCTTGGCTATTGGAGCTCTTTAACTTTGGGGGATGGGAGGAGGGAAGCCCAGCCAGACAGCACAGCCCGCCTAGCCTACCTGAAGCCCTGCCAGGAAGGGAACATCTGTGAACGAGCAGTTTATTGCTTAATTTGATTAATCATTAGCAGGGATCCAGGTTTTCCATTTCCCATGGAAAAACAGTAGACCGCAGATTTTACCTTTTTATTGGAGGCAAATGTGAATTTCTCGTTTTACCAGAGAAACCTGTAGATTTTGCAGTTTTGCAGTGAGCTCCCTGCAGCCCCAGGCAGGCAATAGTTTAGAGTTGTTTTAAAAACAACCGTATCAAAATTAGGTGCCGGTAAAAGGTAGGTGGCCACTAGAACCTTGTCCTTCACTACTGCCTCTACTAATTTTAAAATGCCAGATCATCTGGATCTGTTCGGTATCTGCCTGTATGAGAAATGCAGAAAAACAAGCCTAGGCGAGAGGAGCCAATTATTTGGCCATATTCAAAGAATTATCTATGCTACATCATCCTAAAATCTATGATACTGGGACTCTGTCATGATAGACAGCAGTATATTTGGACAGAATGGAGAAGACATTATTTACAGGTCTATCCCCAACCACAGAGGCTACCTCCAGCATTTAAGTGGTTGATCACATGGCAGAGAGGCCTCCCTGCCAGCCCTGTGTGCAATTCCCAACCTTTATGAGGCTAGAAACAGGCATCTTCTTTGGCATGGCAAATATGTTTTGCTGACGTCTACAGGGGCCCAATCCTGCGGGAGAAGGGCCCTGGGTATTGCGCCCCAATTTGCGGCCCATGTTTGCAGGCAGAGGAAATCTGCACATCTGCAAGCACAGAGAAGGGAATGCCTAGATGTCTCCCTTTGCAGGGTATTCAAGTGGAGAAGGAGGGGAAGCACTAGAACGTGGAGCGGGGAGGGTGATTTCCTGCTTCCAGACGTGGGCCCTGTGTTGGGTTTGAAGTACCCAGGACCCTTTCCCACAGAATCAGGCTCCTGAAGCTGTGGAAGTTCCTGCCTGGGGTAGCATTTGGCTTTCATATGAAAACCAAGCTAATTTTATTAATGTGCGACTAAATCTGTGTTTGGACTTTATTAAATTGGCTCATTTTCTTTTGCTGTGTAGCTTGGGTGATGGCTGTAATTTTCCAACTCGCCTGGTGATAATGGATCCAGAGCAACTTACTGTCTCAAGCCAAAATGAACCTGCCAAAAGGTATGATGATTCAGTTGTTTGTCTTGTGTTACTTGGCTTTCTATCTTGTTTCATCTGAAGAATAAACTTCAGAGCAAGTCTCAGAGAAAATTTTAATCATTTGTACCCCTTGTTGGGTCCTAAATTAGCTTGTTAATCCATCCAATTCTGAGGAACTATGGTGTTCCTCCCTAGAGAGCAGTAGATCAAAAAAACAGGAATATTGTACAAAGGGGACAAAGAATAATATGGAAAATATAAATGGACTAGCCAATTACCCGTCAAGAATGATAGGGGGCGGGAGCAGGCAGGGAGAACCCTTCTGTCCCGCCCCCGTCTGGGCCTGCTCCCCACTTCCCTCCAGCTGCTGGGGGCCTGGACCCCCTTCCCCACCACCACCACCACAGTGCGGGGGGAAGGGGTGGAGTGGGTCCAAGGGTGGAGAGAAGGTGTGGGGAGCAGGAGTGAGCCCTGACAAACCCAGGAGCGGGCGGCAGGGAAATGGGCAAAGCAGCCTTGGGGCTGACATGGGGGAGAAGGGGTGGGGGAAGAGTGGGCCCAGGCCTGAAAGGGCAAGGAGGCCTGCTCCTCCCCTCCCCCCACCGCTGCTGCATTGGGCCGAGCTCAGGCCACTGCTCCCACCACCAGCGCAGCAAGCTGGCTGCTTCCCCGCTCAGGTTTTGCTCTACCTCCTGCCCCACATGCCAGGACTGGGCCCACTCCTCCCCTTTCTCCACTGCTGTTGCATCAGGCCTGGTCCTCCCACCACCGGCACTGCGTTGGCCTTGCAGGCAGCAATGACAGAAGTGGGGAGGGGCAGGATAGGCCAGGGCCAGTGGCCTTGCCCCCCTGCAGCATCCCAACTCCCCTCCCTGTCAACTCCAAGGGGGTGGGGGGTGAGACCAGCTCTGGTGTCTTTGCCCCCTGCCCCTGTTTGTCTCCACCTGCAGGGAGCAGGGCGGGGGGGGCAAGGCCAACACTGCTGGCCTTGCTTCCCCCGCTCCATTGCCACCACCGCCTCCAGGGAACTGGCCTCGCTTTCCCCCCCTCCAGTTCATTCCCTGTGTCCCTGCCAACATGGTGGCACTCCACTGTGCCACCACTACCTGTCCAAATGCTTATTCACGCTCTAATCGGCTGTTTCAGTCAGCTAATCAGAGCGCAAATAAAGCATTATGGACGGACACACAGATGGACAGATTAAGGCTTTTATAATAGATTCTATTCTATAATTAGAATAGATTGATGGTGCACTTATCCTTGACCTGTGTAAGATTTGGTTACCTCTCAAACAGAATACAAGGGATTAGGAAGCATGATACAAAGCTTGTGAAGAGAGATTTGAAAATGCTAATGTGATATAATTTTAGAAAGAGGTGAGTAGGAGGTGCATAGGAATGCAGATTGTATTGAAAGCCATCAGTGCATTTGCTAGTACTTCTGCCATGCAGGAGACACTGGAGCCTCATACCACCTACATGGATTGAAACTTGCTGGTTTCCAGTTATGGGTCATCTCTTGCTCATCTGACAATCTGTGCTAGTGAAAAAACACAGCTATCATTTTGTGTATTTTTGGGCAGCTTGACTGAGACCAGACAAAGATCAGCACTGTTTTTATAGAAATATGAAGTATTTAGTAACAGTTCAGTTTTCTAAGAGAGCCTGAGGAGGATTAAGACAGCACATGGTTAAAAAAAAAAACTCAGCTAGTTTTATATTCAATATACTGTATAGTCTCAAATGCAACACACTTTTTCTCCCCTAAAACCAGTCCCCCAGTTTTGGGGGGCATTTATTAAGCAGATAAGCTGACATTCTGCCCAGGGTTGGACATACCCTAGTTTGATACCTGTTCCACAGAGCAGCAGTTTTGGTATTACTCTTCAGGAAGCTAAGGAAGTCAGTTGACTTAAAGGCTCATTGTTCTTCACTCTGTGGGTGTTAATGATGGTGTCTCATTTTTAATGGTCTTTATGTTCCACTAATCAAGCTAAGCTTTCTTAGGGAAGTTTTACTATCTATTAGCTGTTCCTGGTCTCTCTTTCACACCATCTGTAACTCTAGCACAGATTCTGTAGCTCTCTTCAAAACAGTCTACCACAGAGACCCTGCTTTAGCAAGTAGCAACTTAAGGATTCAGCTTTACTCATGCAGCAAAGAAAGAGTGAATCAGCTGAAGAATAGGCGCTGTCCATGCTCTGTGCAACCATAACTCCGGGAGAATCTTTTTCTTTTCATTCTGCCTTAAAACAACAAAGTGTATATTGTTTTGGGGGGGTGTATTGTATGTGAGAAAATATGGTAACCAAATTTGAGGAAGGTGTGCAATCTTAAATATGAGAGAAGCATCTTGGTCCAAAAAACATAGTGGCATCCTGCACTAGGAGCATGCTGGATGGAGCCCTCACGACTAAGTTGTCCCATAGTCATGTGCTGCTTTCCTTTTTCCATACATGCTGGTTACTTTTACCAGTTAATCTCCATGGCAGTCATACAGGTGAAAGCCCAGGACATGTGCTTATGGAGTTTTTTAAATAGTTTTTTTAAATGGAAATTCCCAGCTGCCAACTTTTGCAATTTCTTCTTGAATAGTAAATATCATAATTTAGTAGCAGAAACTATTTTCATTTTAAACAAGTTTGGGTAACAGACAAGTTCAGAGGTGTAAAAATGCTTTATTTGCACTTCTGTTGCCTTGGTTACTCTCTGGTTGTCCCTTTTAAGTAATGTTATTAATTTTTGAAGTGTACAACTATTATGATTAGAAGTGCAAGCTGTTGACAATAATTTGGCTTTCTTTGCTTTTCAGCTCTGGAGCCAGTCAGCCCTTTCCTGCTAAGCCACTCAGCGAGTCGCAGAATCGATTGCTAGCCAGTGAAAGTCAGTGGGCAGAAAGTGGCTCTGAAGAAGAAAATGTTAAATCAGGTAAAATGTATAACCCTAGAAAAATAGGGCTGGAAGGAATCCAAAGAGGTCTAGTCCAAGCCCCTGTCTAACCTGTCCCAAACAAGCATTTGGAATCTGTGAATGGGAGTTTTCATTCTCTCTCTCTCTCTCTCTCTCTCTCTCTCTCTCACCCCTGTTCCATTGCTTAATCACCTGCATAGTTGGAATGTTTCTTCTAATATTTAACCTTACATTTCCTTTCTTGCAATCTAAACCCATTATTTCTTCCAACTGTTCAAGGCTAGTTATTTTTGTTGCTGTCTTTTGAGCTCTTTCCAATTTATCACCATTTTTCTTGAAATGAAGCACCCAAATCTTGGTTGTAGCACTCTAAGTGACATTTCATCAGTGCTCAATAAAATGGAAGATATTTTTCCCAGAGTTCGCATACAACACATCTATCAATATATCCCAGTATGTGATCAGTGTTTCCCAGCCCCCAACAATATCATATGTTCAGATCTGATGCACTATAAATCTCTGTTCCTTTTCTAAATTTGTGCAGCCTAGCCATTTGTTCCCCCATTGTGTATATGTTGTGCATTTGATTGTAGCTTCCTAAGTGTAGTGTATTGTACTTGTTCTTTCTGAATTTCATCTTATTTTATTTCATACCATTTACAACTTACCACATTACCAAGGTCATTTTGAACTTTAATCCTGTTCTATAGTGTCTGCTACTCCACTTAGTTTGGTCGTCCAGAAATTTAGAATTTACTAAGTACAAAGCGGTTCTTAATGTACCACATAATCCAGTCCTCTAAGTAATTAATAAAGATACTGAACATTACGGGACACAAGACAAGACCCCCTGGGGAGTCCCACTTGATATTTCCTCCCAATTTGATGTGGACACTGGGCATGATTATCCAACCAGTTTAAGAAAAATGTTCCAGCATAAGCCCGTGAGTGTCATTTTCTGCAGCAGTTATTGTTATAAAAATCCTTTAGGCAAGTATAACTGAGCTACAGACATTTCTGATAAACTTCAGTAGGAAAACTGGAACTAGTATTTTATGTATAGAATAAAACTAACTTGGTCATTGCAGTCTGATCTATAGCAGGTTATGATGCTAAGCCAACTAGAAAATTGTTCTTATTTTCCATTCTCAGGTTGTTCCAGATGTTTTAGTTTGGGATGGGTTTGCCTTTTTGGTTTAAAAGAAGAAAATATTTCTCTAATAGAAAAATGGCTATAGCACAGTGAATACTTGTTTCTGGTTTGAAGACGATAGAATTGTTTTTCATTATTTATCTGGTCCAGATCTTTTTTTAAAATAAATCATAAATCATTGAGATAATGAACATTTTGTATTTTAGGTGCAAAAAAGCATATTATAGTTTCAATGGAAAGCTGATCTTAACCTGTTACTGGCCAACTATTTCAATGAGAAACGGTAAGTAACCGAAAATTTTGCAAACCTAAAAGGCCATAAGCAATTCACCATATTTACTCAAATCAAAGAAAAGGATTTTTTTTCCTCCATTTAACATTAGAGGCTTCTTTCCACTAGTCTTGGATTTGAGGACAAGGCAGCTATAAACAGTGAGAAGTGGCGAGGACAGGCACTGGGAGGAGAACAGGTGATGGGGGGTGGTAAGTATATGTTGAGGGCAAATAGCAAGAGAAGAAGGTGCTGGAGGGGCAGGCAAAATGGGGCACAAGTGATGGTGGGGGGGGAACTGTTCCCCTACCACCTGGCTCCCTACCATTGTTTTCCCTGCTATAGCAGTTGAGGGGGACGAATTTAAGACAGTCCTCCAATAATCATAGTCTCTGCCTGGAAAATGACAACAAATGTAAAGTTTTCCTTGTATGGAATCTAATTAGGGAGGAGTGGTCTTTAAATTTAAAAGTAGTCTTGGATTCAAGTAAGTACAGTGTTCATTTTTGTGTTGAAATAATCAATCAATGAATTCAGGGAAAAGTAAAGAGCTTGGTCTTTCATGCACCAGAAATACTAGAAGTCTATTTCTAAAACGCTCCATATTTCCAAATAAGAGATGGTATCTTCATTCTAATCCAGTAGGCCCCTTCAGTAGAAGACTTTGGGAAATCAATTCCAGCATAAACTAAAATTTGAATGAAATTCAATTCAGCCTTCCTTGTTTTAGTAAAAGTGGATTCATGGAGAAGAATTCACTAAGTAAATGAGCTGCAAGCCAATTTTTAGAGCCAGTGGTGAATTTCCTTGAGTTGAAAGATAATCATTGGTGAGAAAAAGAACTGGAGGAGCAGATAGCAGGGTGTAAGATGGAAATATGTGCGCGCGTGTGTGTGTATATATGTATGTATGTGTGTGTCTGCATATATTTATATAAATAAACAAGTTATTATATTAGAATATATACAATTTAACACTTTTTTGTCTGTCTGGTTGTCCATAACACTTCAGGCCTACTGTGCATGCACCGCCAAGAAGGTGTGTGCCTATTGGCTGCAAGGGCCCAGAGTGTTAAAGATAGAGGGGGCAGGGGAGCTGCCATACTACACACTCCCCCACAACAGCAGCTGACAGAGAGGAAGGAGGAGGAGGAGGCAGGGAGGGGAGTGAGAAGGGGAGTTCCAGGGGCAGCCCCCCACCCCCCACTTCTGCTGCCATCGCCCAGCACTGACAACAGCTGGCAGAGGGGGAGACAGCAGGGAGGGAGGAGAAGGGGAGAAGAGACATGTTGCATGCTGCTGCATGTCACCAGTTGCTGCTGTGTGCAAGCTCCCTCCCCCCATCCCAGCAGTGGTGCACGGTGGAGCGGCTTGTGATGGGGCTGGCACACAGGGCTGGACTGGGGGGGAAGAGTCCTACAGGGTCGGACGTAGGAGGGGGCAGGGGGTGTGCACGGAGCCGGATGTGGGGGTTGGGGCACACAGAACCAAAGGCAGAGCGGTGGCACCATGGGCACAGGGCGGCAGTTCTCTGTCCGTGCCACTGCGCGCGCCGGGGGGGCGGGGCGCCGGCGGGGCGGGCCGGGGGGGGGGGGGGGGGGGGGGGCGGCGGGGGGGCCCACCCCGCGGGGGGGCCCCGGCCCGCCCGCCCGCCCGGGAGGGAAGGGAAAGGAAAGGAAAGACTGAG
>JAGPOW010003316.1:167282305-167293883 GCA_030014935.1 Caiman crocodilus
GCGTGTATTTATGTATAAAATATTCCTTTTATATTTTAGAAGACCAGAGGCTTTTTTCCTCATGTTAAGTGAGGAAACAATCCTCATCTTAGAATCAAACAAATTACTGGTACATGGTTTTAAAAACCTTTTATGTAAAGAATTAATTGAGGGAGGTCCATATAATTCTTGAATTCAACCTGATCTACTTGTTTTATCAAGGTTAACAGTTACACTTCCACTAATTAACTGATTTCTTTTCATTAGGTTTTTGCAACACATTTGCGCTTGAATATTAATTTTGTTCAGAAGATGTCCAGTAAAATGGAACAGTGCACACGTTACAGAAGATACACGAAAAAATAAGGTTTTATACAGTACAATGGATGCTTGTAAACACTACTGCAGAGCAGGGAAGTAAGACAGATGCCTTAATGTGTGTTTATGCAACATTGAATTCTATAATGCTACCAAAGGGTCAAATCCTAAAGTATCCTGTATGGATGCCCATGGCCCAAACAGAGTGGACACTATGCATTTCTGCTGTGTTCTGATGGTAGGGATAGGTCCGCAGAAAACTCCAGCAGACCCCATCCCACTGGGCACTGCAGAAGCTACTTCTACAGGAAGTCTGCAGCATGCCAAGAAAGGGAAAAGTAGATGTGTTGTCCATAAACAGGCCAATGAGTCTGCACAGTGTAGATACATGTGGCCCAAATATTGGGTGGGAGGAGAACAGGATGGTGTATCCTTTCCTCTTCCTAGTACCCAGCAGCAGCTGGTCACAAGCTGCCTGCCCATTACCCTGGTTCTGTAACCCTCATGGGGCTTGAGATTTCTCCCTTTAGCCCTTCTTTGTTGCAGCACAATGCCAAGCAGGTAAACCCTCTCCACTTGGGCTTTGCTTGTTTGATTTAGGATTGGGCCCTTAGTCATTTTAATTTAATTTTGTTAATTGTATTAGGAATGTAACGTAAGCTGCATACATATGTTCAAGTGATCAGGGGTTTCTGTGGTAGAAAAACTTACTCAAAGACCCTGAACAGACATTCCAATGCAGTCGCTGAGCAGCCAAGGAACCCTTGTGCACACATCTTGGGCTCCCCAGTCTACTTGGTGACAAATAACAGTGCACAAGGCAACCTTGATTGAGTGACCCAAATTGTCTTGTAGGCTGCATCTCAGTGCAGCTGCTTGGCTGGAGCAGTAGAATCCAGCCTGAGTGACACTTTTTTTCCCTGGAACCATGGGGGCTGGGAGCAAAGCACACTGGAATGCTAGAGGATCCTACAGCTGCAGCTTCTCTTTGAAGGTACATGTACAGAAGTTCACTCTCACAAGAGAAACTCCCAGGAGCAGTTTAACCATGATTGTTCCCAGTTTATTTTTCTCTTAGAGCAGCCATTTTTGTTGAGAGAGAAAAAACCTCAATGTACTCCTGATTTCTGCTGGGAGAGAGAAGTGGCTCTCTGTTTAGAAACTGAATGTCTGTACATGGCCTTAGTCAAATTGATTTTCTTTTAGACCTATTTTACCTGGATAATAATACTACTTGCCTCTGAACACAAAAAGTTTGCAAATCCAAAATGAACAAACCAGCTTATTTTTCTCTGGCAGGTGCAGAATGCTCTTGCAAGCCAGTAATAGAAGGGCAAGATACTAGTAGCAGCAGAAACCAGATTGCAGTTGTGTAGTGTACTAGAAAATAGAATTGGAGTATACTGCTTTATATATTGGACTATTGCTGGTTTGTGAACATTTGTTTTATACTTTTCGTTTTACCTTTTTAAATAAAAACAAAGAATTTTTTATTGTTGGTTCTAAAGTACCATTTACATGGCGTTTGAGTATCTGATGAAACTTAAATAATGAATCATACATGTATTTAATCCACTGAAAGTTCATTGTGTGCTATGCTCTGTTATTTTAACTTCTATTTTAAGTGATGGCAACTGAAAAAGATGAACTTGGTGCTTTATGAAATGCCGTATTTCATGAAAGATGAACTTTATTCCCCATCTAAGAAAAATTTCTCATCTAAAGCTCAAGACCTGCAGTAAACCAAACACACCCACATCTTATTTTTGGATAGAAAAGCTAGTGCTAGATATTTTGCAGTGGTCTGGACATTGCACTCAGCAACATTTTCACAAATACTTCTTTCCTTTCCATTTCTTCTTCAATATATGGTGAACCAGTGCCATAGCCCTCTTAAAACTGACTGGAAAAGCAGGTGAACTGCTGATCAGAGAGAACAAAGCTGAAGGAACCTATCTATTGAATTAACTTCCTGAATTGATTATTTCTATGGCTAATTGTATCTAGATCCATATGGATATAGATATATGCATGTTTAAGTTTAAGTTTAATATACAGAAGAGTTTTGCTTTTGAAAAAAACCTCAAATCACCTCTGAAATCTAAAATTGTATCTCTTCCTTAAAAATGCTCCTTAAGAGGGAGAGAATAAATTTGAGTCTACAAATGTTCCTGTGAAATTAATGGTCCCAATTTGAAACTATCATAAACATCACAGTGTGTTGCAGCAAACTCTTTCCTTGTATACAAGGGAACATCTGCCAAGTTCAGCATCCACAAGAACATCAGTATGTCTTCCCTTAAACTACTTTTTTCCTCCCCCTCAAATATTGTGTCCGTCTCAGCAGAGATTGGCGGTCTCTGCTTAGCTAAAAAGAAGAAAAAAGCCTCCAGATTTCAGTTATGTCAATATTGTTGAGCTTGGAAAGTTACAGCCTCAGCAGCTCCTCCACTAAGATACCTTTTGGTATGGGGTGTCTGTACTGGGTTGAGAAACAGAAGACTTTGATTTCAACGCACCTCTTGCACCAACTGGTGCGAAGGCTGTGATTGTGCTCAAGAGTTTTATAATTCTGGAGGAAATCCTGCATTTACCTGACCTGATCACTTCTGTCTTAGGAAGAGGTAACTGAAGAACTGGGGAGGTTGCGCAGGCTAATTTCTGGCAAAGTTGGGAACAGAACCCTGATTTGTACTAGACCAAACTTCCTACTTACCAGTATTGCCTGTTTCTAAGGACTGGCCTGAACCATCATCCTGCTTGGACTGTTCAGTTTATACCAGCATAAATGTGTCTATCTGTGGCAAGAGTTTAGCAGCAGTTTTAACTGGAGTCATCAACTATCAGAACACCACTAAAGCATGCACTTGCAGGACCTGCCACCAGCCTGCCTGGTGTGCAGTACATGCCAGAGCAATGGCAACTAAAAGAAAAGTCTTTTAAGGGTTGCTTCACATTGTTTTTTTTTTCCTGAATCAACAAACTGAAGGAAAACAAAGCTGTTACTTCAAGGTTATATTCTAGAGCAGGACTGTCCAGCTCATTTGAGTTGGCAGGAAAGATCCAGATTGGCGATTCTTGTGGCCAGTCTACCCCCAGCCACAGAGCATGCAGCTGTGGCATTAAGTCTTGTGTACTGACCATGCCGCCACCACTTGCCCTGTTGTCAGAAATATTTGTAATGGGATCTCAACCTGGAAATTGTGCAGAGGGGTGACTAGTGGTGGTTTTAACCCCAAGTGCTGGTCCTGCCAACACAGCAACTCTGGTAGTCACAGGGGTTAGCCCTACTGCTGCTTACTCTGCCTCAAAATTTCTGGCCATCCAACAGGCTGCATTTTTACCACTAATAAGGCCACATGTCACCTATAGGCCTCCATTTGGACAGCACTGTTCTAGAGCAAGTTTGGTATATCTGTTTTATATTGGAACAATTCACCTAGATTCACAGAAGCTTAGGGCTGGAAGGGACCTTGTGAGATCACTAAGTCTAGCCCCCCTGCTGGGGTCAAAGACTTGTACTGGAACAATTTTTAGAATAAGCTTTGGTCCCATTTTAATTTAGAAGATCAATCTGTTGTGTCTTGATTTCTGAGCCACTGTAGTGTAAAGTAGTACAAAAATTTTGTGGAAACAAGCTTTCATAGATTAAGCCCACATTTTTTTTGAGTGGTTTCCACAGGCCTGTGGTTTTTCTTTTACATCTAGATAAGGCACAATGAACTGAAATTTCCATAAAGAACTAGTGCCATTTCTGGTGTCTGTAGATCTTTGAGTACCATAGATAGGGACCTACCTAATTCATGGAGGCTGCCTGCATATTTCATGGTCCCAGCATGGTGTTGGGCATAATTTTTGTGGTGTAGCATGACGGGGGCGCCTCCCATGCCTCTAGCTAAGTGAACCTGGAAGTCCTGCACCTCCCCAGAGATTGACAGGTCGCCATCTAAAAATCTGGGGAGGAGCAAGACTTCCAGAGCCCCTCAATGAATCTCCACCCCCTTCCCTGCCCTGTGGACTAGGGCTTCCTGCCCTTTTCTGTTTGTAGCTGCCTTTTCCCCCCCCTCCCCCTGGCTGACTGGCTGCTGCTTTCCTGCTTTTTTGTAAGGACCAGGGTTTTTCGTGGGGCACCTACCAAATTCATGGTTTCCAAAAAATCATGAATTTGGTAGGCCCTTAATCATGGGCGGTCTCATGCTGCACATAACAGTACCCTCTTGAGTTGGATGAAGCAGGGGTTGTCCTTTGAGATTAAAGCATCTATCTGGAAATCCATTCTCTGTAACAGTGTAAAATTAAGGAATCACCCTCTGAATATAGTCACCATTGCTGGAGAACAGATCGGCACAAGGAAGGCTAGTTCAGTGGAAGTATTATGAAAATAAAGGTTCAAAAGGTAGCCTTGGGTGACCTATTGAGTTCACTAGCCAAATTGGTGCCTGTCACTGGGGTGAGGAGGAGGCTACTTTATTTTTTCTGTCCTTTTTTTTTTTTTTTTTTTTTGGGGGGGGGGGGGGGGCAGGGGACGGGGTGTGGCATGTAACTTGTATCCCGCTGAGATCAAGTTACTGGCAGTCCCTTAGTTATAAAAGCAAGGGCACTGTTGCTGTCAGGGGAAGTGGGGAGAAAGCTGGAGTGCAGAGAAGATGAGCCAGTAATAACATCATGTTTGGTAAGGAGGGAAGGAAAATAAGTCTGGCTGCTATTCTGCAAACTATTTTCAGGTGTTATCAACAGAAGCAGGACTTGGAATAGGTGTTAACCAGTGTGCACATGCCTTCAGCCCAGGCATCCCTCTTGAACAGCTCAGAGGTTACCAGTCACACCCAGCCCACCCTTCCAGGATCACTGGGTGTTTTCTCCAGATAATATTATTATTTTTATAAACCTGTTCCACATCTGCAAATACAGAAACACTGGGGTTGTAGGCAAGTAATGGCAACGTACGTAAGCCATCAGGGCTTTCAAAATGAATTTTGCAGCCAATAATAATCCAGTTATCTAAGAATTGCTGAAGTAGTCTGATACAACAATACTCTGTATACTTCAATATTTTTAAAGGTTAGGGGTTTTTTAATGAAATGTGGGTAAAATGCTCCAAGGACAGAAGCCCAATATCAGACTCCTGTATAAGGGTTCTTCAGATGTCTGAATCATTGAGGATGACAAGCAGTTTGAATCAGGCAAGGAATTCCTGGAAATAAAATAACTAAGCTTGCTCAAAAATCTCAGCTAATGCATTTGCTTATGTTTGCCAATATTTTTATGACCTGGTAGCTTCATTCACATCTATGTACCATAATCAGACTGCTTTATTATACATGGCTTGTCAATTTTGGGCAAATTTGTATGACTGAGGAAGGAAAAATGACATGCTGGTCTTTGTTATCAATCACTTTCTTGCAATAACAGAATTTGACATCACAAATTATGAAGTGATATTTTAAGCCAAGACTTCCACTTAATTGTTCAGAAGGTGACACAAGAAGAATTGTTGCCATTGTTACTGTTTTTTAGCTATCTGATCAGGATATATGCTGTACTGTTAACCAATATACCCAGAAATGTGTAGTATACACAAGTGCCAAGCTAGTCTTTATCTGGTATATGTAGGAACTAACACACTGTCAAGTACTTGCACTCACATGAGTGTTAAATTTCTAAATCTTTCAGGTACTGAATATTTGTTGCTTTGATCTTTTCCTGGTGCTTTTTGGGACACAATAATCATTCACCTTCTAGATAGCTAACTTCCAGTCCATGTTCACACCCCAAATTGAATTGTACCATTTTGCTTCTTTATTTTGTTTACAGACAGTTGTCTGCCTCACTGATATGCCATACAGTTTCAGTCATCTGGAGTCCTAACGCTGAAACAAAAGTTGCATCTGTAGTTAAGGATAAGGTTAATGTTGACAGCCATGTGTGCATCTCGTTTAAAAGTGACACAAACTAGTGAAATCAGTCTTCAGTCTAAGCAGTGACTAGCCAAATTCCAAAAAATAGCTTTGAATATGAAGGGTATAGACATGCAAATAAATTACCTCAGATGTACCTATGAGCACCTCCTTTTTCAGGTGGTTAATGCAAGGTGGCTTGCCCCTTGCTGAGAGTGGGATTAGCTACCTCTAGTTTCCCCCAGGTCAGAGCATGTGCAGGTTACTGTAGAGTAGCTAGCTCACTTGTTCTGTAGGAACCTGCTACAAAAAATTTGACTGCATATTTTCCTATATGGAGACTGAGCTATCTGGAACCCAAGCATACTTTAGGGATTCAAATAGACATTCAATAAGAATCCAAATAAGTCCAATATTGAAAAATCTCTAAACCTAGCTTGGCAGAGCATTTTTCGTAGTGCCCGAAATTTAATTAAATATTCAATGCCCAGAACTTCCTGTATCGCTTGTTTCTGTTGGTAAAGTGTGACCACATTTATGAGATTATTTAATATTACTTGGTTTTCAAAAAATTAAATATTTTGTTTTTCTAACAAACTGAGAAGAGTGCTTGGCATTTGTGCAGATGTGTTGGGAACAAAGTATTGGAATCTCCTGCTTGTTGGCACCAAAGAATTAATGGTCACCTGCAGATTTCCTATTGTTGCAGTTCAATAAAGTGTTCAACATTTCACTGTTGACCACTTACCCAACTAGAGCTGATGTAGGAGAACATTCTGAGGAAGTTAAGGCTAGCCATAGTATTTTTAGGTCAATCCACATCTGGTTCAGGAAGATGCTAGTTGCCAATTAAAATCTTGCCCCAATTTTAAATCAGTTGATTATGTAAACTAGATATACCTAGTTATCTCTGAAGTTACTCCAGCTTGTGTATTTGCCAGTGAATGTCATCTCCACTGCACTGTAATGGCAAAGTTCAGGTGTCTGCAACCATTTCACTTACGTAGTTGTCTTTATTGTGCTGCATAAACTTGCAATGAGTTGTAGTAAGTCAGTATGAGGTTGATTATACAATGATGAATATGTAATAAATGATAGCAGTTGTATTTTTTTGTATATTGCAGGTAGTAATATTCCTATGCACAAAAAACATGTTGCCATTTATAGTTTCATACTTGAAATAATTTTTTTAAAGGTTTTATAAAGGAAGTAAATAATACAAAGACACATCACTTTGCCTGAAGTTCCTTCATATTTTTAACTGTAGCTTATAACCTCCCTGTACATGTTGGGTTTTTCCACCAATGTAATCTTAAACCATTATTTACTGTTGAGTGTTTGCATTCAGAATTTTGTAAATCAAGATTCAGACTTTTATTCTTATTTTACCTGAATTACATTCATGTTTAAGGCAAAACTTATACCTTTTTAGGTCCTTTTTTCCCCAAGTGGTAAACTATTACATCAGCAAATGCAAGAATAACTTAATAAAGAATGTGAAATATTCTGGTTATTGTTTAAATGCAATGTATGTGTTTTGTAAAGCAAACAGCATGTTCTTTTAACTAATGGAAAAAGCTAATGAGGAAATCTCCTTCTGTAGTTTTAATAGACAGGAATTAGAATGGTATGCTTTATGGTACTGATGATTCTTCTCCTAAATTTACACTCTTGGGCTTACAAGGATTGTGTTACCTTTCAACCCACTCTTGTTTAAAAGTCAGTTTGATCTTTAAGTAAAGGAAAACCTGATGCTGCATTTTCAGGAATTAGTGGATCCTAACATAGTGAATTATAATTTTTATATCCAAAAAAGTCCAGTTAGTGAGACTACTAGAACTCCTTTAATAGAGCAAATGGCATGTAAGCTTTTTTCTTTTTAAGGGACAACTGTAAAATTGTTTTGAGAGGCAGAGATGACTTCAGTTCTCTGTTGAATGGAATATAACCCTGTAAGAAGTGGCAGTGGATCAGTCACTGCTTTTCAAATGTAAGTGAACAGATTTTCATGAATACAAACTCAATTTAAACACCAGAATCAGCCTGTAAATGCATTTCATCCACTTTATACTGGTTTAATCCAGAATTCTATTTAATGATCAGAGAAGTATATTTCAACTGTTCTCTGTTGTAGTTGAATTATTGAACAATTAGCATTACTATAAATTTAGTGTAAAAAATTATGGCTTCTTAAAAATGGGTTGTTCCCTTCTAACATTTGTAATTTGAATTAGGGAAGGAAAGGATGAAATGGTAGCACAAACAAATAGTAAGTGGAAGAAGAGAGTAGTAACTGTGAATGCTAGAATACAAAGCTATTTCTAAACACAAAAAAGGCGCACATTTCAACCACTGTAAGATGTAGTCAGAAAGTATTTAAACTAAAGAGAAGTTGATGGTCCATGAATTTTCAAATTAGTGCTGAATTAGAATCAAGTTAGATTAAATATAGAAAGCATTCAGCCCCTTTGGTTTATCAATTACAAACCCAACACAGTGAAGTCAGCCTAGCTGTCAGTTGGCGGTGCTGGTAATAAAATCAAATTTAACTGCTTCAGAAAGTTTCCATTGTAAATGTGAGATGACAGCCAAGGGAACACAGATAATATTAGTTAACGTAATGCAGGGACAGGCAATTATTTTAGGTGGAGGGCTGCTGAGTTTTGGCAAGCCATCTAGAGCCGCATGACAGGCAGCCAGGGGCAGATAATATTAACTTTCTAAATTTTTAGGGACCCCATGGGCCAGACGGAATGTCCCAGTGGGCCGCATCCAGCCCACAGGCTGCATTTTGCCCCCCCACCCCTTCGGCCGCGTAATGGGTGATAGTCAAAAAGACACTTAACAGTTACCAAGTCTTCTCAACAAGAGTTTAGGAAAGCAGCAGTGAGAGAAGGCAAAACTGATTGATTTTTAAAAAACTAATATTTTCTTTTCTTCCAAACAAGGAGCAATGGAAACTGGCATCCAAGAGAAGGTGATCTCTCACTAATAAATGAGAGAATAGGTAGAGTGGGCCGGGCTATGAAGGGTTTGCAATACAGAAGGTAGGCAGTAGAGATATGCTTAGACACTTTACATAGTGAAAAAATAGGTTAGGAGAGCAGTCTTAGCATCACTACTGTTGCCAGATAAATGAAATCCTTCCTTGCAGGTATCGTCCAGAGAAACGGATGATATAGTAATCAAGATGCAAAGTAAGATCCTAGAAAAAAATTGTCCCTGAATCCCACTGCTGGTGGCTATTCTGCTCCAAACAGATTTTAGTAAAAAGTTAAGCATAAATTCAAGAAATAGTAATTGATGGCTGTCAACATAATTTGAGACTTACAGAGCCACCCTTCAAGTTCCCCTGGCAACTGAGTTGTGACAATACTTTGGACTTTATGGTTAAGCACACTGAAGTGAGGCATATACCATGCTCATTTCCATTCGGAAAAAGCCCTTCTAAACCAACACTTTCCTTAAGATAGCTGTAGTTGTTGCAAAATAGATAAAGGACACAAGACTGCTCTTGAAATCTAGCAGGTCCTCACCTGTGATTTATGTCTGAACAGCTGATTAACAAAAGGGGACACCTAAAGTGCACAAGAATTAGATTCCTATAGAAAACCAAACACTGTCAATCTAAAGTATTATTTTACATCTCATAACAAGGACAAATGTCACATCTTCCCATTCTTAAACAAACAGAATGGGAACTCAGTCCTGTTATGGCCTCCCTGGTTTTGTTATAGCTGCCTACTCTTCCTCTCAGTGCCTGTCCCACTAACACAGCTTTCCCAGTCACAGTGGTAGAAATGAATTCAAAACTATCTTTTGTTTGTTAGTTTTCCATGATTAGAATCTAATTAATTCAAAAGTTCTCCACATATAGAATTTAATTACATACAGTGGGGCATCATCTTAAATTCAGGGAGGTCTTGGATTCAGGTTAGCATGATCTTTCCTCCATCTGGAAACTAGTGAAGGCAATCCATGTCTCATCTTTCATTGAGTAGAAGTACAGGTTTCCCCTCAATTTATGCAGTACACGTATTCCTGGAGAACACCGTATAAATTGAACTTGCGTAAAGTGAACATACTTTATAATGTAAGAAATAGGGATAGCTCTGTTTCAGCTGCTCCCGGGGCCACTCCAGCCACCACTGCCTACAGCCACTGGACTGCACCATGTCCCGAATGCCTCTATGACTCTCTGCTTGTCCCCACTCACTCCAGCTCCTGCTGCAGCTGTCCTGGGAGAGCTGATGCCAGCTTCCTGTAGCTGCTGGATTGCACTATGCCCTGGTGCAGCGCCTGGGGCCACTGCCGCTGGGTTGAGTGCCATGCCCCACACTGCCTAGGGCTCCACTTGTCCGCACTCACCCCACCCAGTGCTGGGGTGGCCTCAGGAGCAGCTGGTGCCAGCAGCTCCTGGGGCCACTGGAGCCAGGGCTGGGGTGAGCGGGGCCATGGCACTTTTTCCCCCTACTTACCTACTGGGGGTAGGGAGGGCATCTATGCTTATCGCATAAAGAGTGAATTTACCTTGCATATAATGAATTGTGGGTCTAAATATGCTAATAACATAAGAGCAAATTCACACAGAAAGAACCCACATAAATGGAGGGAAACCTGTAGCATAGAATCTGGCCATTAAACTCCACACACACACAACAAATCCTTTCTGAAGGAATCTCTTTTAATTTCAGTAACTCTTAACAAGATATTTCAGGTCACATCTTTGCCCCCAGTTTTTGGACAAGTACAAAGCATCCCACACTTGACAATAGGGCAGTGTAAGCGCACTCCCACAAAGAAGCCTGCATCGCTCAAGTTGCTGTCCACTTTTTGGAAACATTTAAATGATTCAACCGATCCCCAAGATACTTGTGTGGGGGGAAGTTGGAAACTATCCGGCTTCTCAAGGCCTCCCATCGTGCCTGTCGCCGCTCGGCGTTATGCTTGTGCTCTTCCTGGGCCGTCAGATACGAGCAGCTCAACCAATATTCGTTCTCCGCTTCGATTTCCAATCTCCTAATCATCCTCACCTTCATGCCCAGAGTCACCTTCCTCGGCCGCCTGTACTTCCCAATCCATTGGCTTCCAGGGATCTTATTGCGGAGCAGGGCGAGGCTCAGAAACATGGCACCTTAGGAAGCCAAACACGAGCCGTTAATCTCTGTCGACTCCAGCTCCGAAGGGCAGCAGCGGAGGCGCTGGGCCGCCCACAACAGAGCTCGCTCGCTCCCTCCCCGGCTCCCCCGCGCCTTCCTGCTCCGCTCCTCAGGGGGAAGGGCCCAGCGGCAGCCGCAGACACGTCTGAGCCGCCGCGGCGCTTCTGGGGAGCGGTCGGCCAGCTCCCGCGCCCACACTTACCGTCCGGCCCCGGCCCCGGCCCC
>JAGPOW010003316.1:167303076-167319305 GCA_030014935.1 Caiman crocodilus
TGGAGATGTCCAGCCACGCCACCGCGCACTGCTTCCTGGTCCGCCGAGCGTTGTCCAGGGCCATCTGGAGGGTGAAGTTATGTTCGTAGCAGCCCTCCGCGGCCATGAAGCCCTTCTGGCTCCGGCTGACGGCTCCGCCGGTCACCGCCCAGTCGGTGATGCGTCCGAGCCAGATCCAGTGCCTACTACAGTGCTAAATTTTATGTGCTTAGTTCCTCAGTGAAATCTAAAAATAGGAGTTAATCATGTAAGATCCCTATACGGTCCATTGGAAAAGCTGAGTGCTTCAAGAGAGTCGTTTAGAACTAGTCAGTAAGAACCTGCTGGCATGGACTTATGTCTGAACTCCCACCACTTCTTGGTGGGAATCCCAAGGGGATTCAGCCTACTAATGTTCTTTCTAGGAACTGAACACAGCTGGCAGTGGTGCCTACCTTATAATAAGCTATATTTTATTTCCCAGTGGTAATAGCATTTGCATTGGCCCCTCCTCATCTGAGAGAGGAGTATGGGTTCAAATCCACATTTTCAACCTCTGGATAATGCTGGCATTGCAAGGCTATAGTATAGATTGGTTTAGGGTAGACTTCATCTCTTCTGTTTCTGCAGCAAGTCAGTTTTAAAGGATGCAAATTCATGAGGCTAGAAGGGAAATAAGCAAGGAGGAGTCTGACTGTGTTAGACTAGTGATCAGGGCACTTCCCTAGGACAGGATCCTGGGTTTCAGTCCATGTATTATCTATTCCTTTTACATAAACCAGTCCAAGGTTAAACAATAGAAATAATCCTGAGGTAAGGGACTGGAGTAGATGGGCTCCCCCCTCCCCTCCCCCCACATTGAAAAGGGCATCTTTAAAGATGCACAGAAGCAGAATTATCTTAATTATTTTTCATTAAGCTATCTTTAAATGTACCTAATTTCTTAGGTAAAAAGTGAATTATCAGCATTTGTATTTAAAACTGACACAAACAGATGGCCTGTGTGATCTGACAGAGAGTTCTAATTCTCCTAAGCCAAACTTTTGAAAGTATTGAGGGGTCTGAAGATGACCATAAGTGCTTGTGAAATTTTACAAGTGTCCAAAGTAGGTTTAGATGCCTGACTCACTCAATAAATGTTAGACCTCCTCATGCACATTCATTTAAAGGCACAATGGGATTCGATTCAAATAACACCATTGCTACTTGCTGGTGCAGGGGAAGCCCAGGATAATGCCCTAGCAATTTGAAAGGTCTGGCTAGGACCAACAGTCAACTGACTGGTTCTGAGTGCTGGAGTCAACATCGGAGACTTGAATTGCAGTCTGGGGTCAGAAGTGACAATCAGCTGATTGTCAACCCTGACTGGGAAAGTCCCAGGTCCAGCTCAAAACTAGGATTGTCAGGTTTGGACTGACAGTCAGCTGATTATCCAAACCCCATGCCCAGCAGCTCTGGCCAGGCTGCCAAGCACAGGAAATCAGACATTTTGCTGGAGGAAGAGTGGAGGAAGGTGGGAGCCTTGGATCTTCCATGCCCAAGCAGTCCAGCAAGAGCTGCTGTACAAAGGGTTTTAAATTCCCAACAAGAAAACCTCCTCAGCACCTAGGGTGTCACAGGGTCTGTCAAACCTCTCTCACCATCTGGGGAATTTTAACAAGCACAGCTGCAGTCCAGCTGCAAGCATGTATTGTTGGGTGTTTGGTTTTCTTTTGGGAGGAGTTTATTTTAAAGCTCTTTTGGTCAGGACATGGAGAGCTGGGCCTTCCTGGCTCTCCAGCTGCCTGTGCCCTGCCCTATTAAGTGGCAGCTCCCAGCTGTATACCCACTCCCTGATGTCAGGCTCATGGCACCCCCACCTGCTCTCTGCCTCCAGGGATTGAAGAGGGGTGCTGGGTCCAGAACCCAATGCTGTCCCCAGCCTGATCACACTGATCAGGTAAGGGACAATTGTGGCCCAGACTCTGGGGCTGCCCCGTAGTGGATCCCTTTGCTCAGCTGAGCATCAGGAGTTGTCATGGATCAGCCCTGATATACCACATGTTCAGTTTAAGGTGTGATGCACACAAGCTTTGAAGATGTTACACTTTGTTTGAGGAATATGTTTGTGGCTTGCTTGCTGTACTATCACACCATAAATTGGCATTGGCATTAGAATGTAGGATTACTATTTATGCTGCAGTTAACTCTTTAATCGCATTTTAAATGTAACATGTCAGGGCCTAAGTCTCCTTACCTGCTTTAGCTGCTTCTGAAAACATGACTAGCGTGTATCTGTGTCTTTAGATGCCTTTATTTCTGTTTGAAAATGTGTCTCAGTGTCTTTCAAGTTTTATTAGATCTTGTTCTTTTTTTTTTCTGTTTTTATCCATTTATTAAAGAAGGTAATTAAGGTAAAAGGCTTTTTATTTTTCCTGAACAGCATAAATTACATGTGCTTTATGTTTAGGGATGTGGTAAATACTAACATTTGTTCTGCTGACAATAATATATTTACTCATTGCAATATGTGATTGTTTTAACCTTGGAATAAAGGGAGAAATGTTTGGGGTTTTTTATTTCTAAATATATTATTCAATTTGAAATCATGACAACTCTACATTAAAGCCTAACCCACTGAGGCTGCTTACAGACTTGGTGGGGAGGGGGAGAGGGGAAAACAAAACCGTGCTTTACTTTCAACTTGGCACACCCCTGAGCTGAGCACAGTGCCCAGAGGAGGCATCACATCAGTTTGACCCAACATCCTAATAGCTCATGCTTCAGTGGAGCTTTTTGGCACTTTAATCTAATAGCTGATTGAATCAGCTATTAGATAAAAGCACCAAAAAGAAGTACACAAGCTATCTAGATGCTGGCGTGATGGGTCAAACTGAAGTTCTTCGTCTTCCCGTAAAGTGCTTTTTTTTTCTGGTGGGGGGGGTGGTATTCCTCATCTGTCAGTCCCCTAAAAGTACATGAGGTAGTGCTACATCAGTGGATCCTCAGATTTTAACAACTTGTAGCAGGAGTGTTGAAAATAGGCCGGTAGGCTGGATGTGGCTCGTAGAGCTGTATCATCTGTCCCACAGGGCTTCTGGAGGAGTTGGGAATTTGGGGTAGAATGAGCACAGCCAGCTGCTGAATTCTGAGTTACAGAGGCTGGTTGGATGCTTTTAGGTGGCATTGGGGTTAGTGACACATGTGTTTAATTCCTGCAGCTCCCTGAGTTGACAAACACTGTTTACCCAGCCACTGGAGGTGGGTTTGAATCTGGCATGTGAGGCTTCCCACAGTTTATATGGTACTTTGCAAAATTATCGTGATTGAATTATTCTGGGTACTATGGCTATATAAATGTTAATGGTATTCTTTCAATCATGAAACCTCAGCATGATTTCTTAATGTTACTTTTTAGCTATAACTTTTTCTTTTGGGAATTTTTAGGGTACCTAAGTATAACAATAATGAAGTTATTGCAGTAACATCAAGATCCAACAAATTTATGGTTAGTCCTGGGCCAGCAGTGAAAATGCCTACTAAGAATGGTGAGTTCCAGGCATTCTAAATGGATAGTGGTAACTTTTTAATTCTGAAGTTAATTAACTACACTGACATTTCATGTCCAGTATTACTTATATACTAAATGTGCAGAAAATTATTCCCAAAGGATACAAAATTAGGAGGGTTTGGTGTGAAGTATCTGAACTTACAGGAGATTGTTTGCTTTTTCTGTTTGCCTATCCAACCAGCATCTTTTAAGGGACCAAAAATAGAATCACTGACTCCTTTGCTTTTCGTAAAGGTACTATGTCCCCTTAATTTTGGTTTTTCAGAACCCTGTTTACAATTTAAAGAAGCAAGAATGAAGCCACTGTTAAAAACTAGTTGAGCAGGCATTATCACTTGAGTTTTTCAGGAGTAGTTGTACAGTGTCTTAAAAAGGAAAACAGCGACTTTGTGTTAATTTGTACTAAGATCTTTATGCATTTTCATTTGCAAGTGTTTAGAGTCCAGAAGAACTTAAGCACCATTTAAGCAAGTACTTTTCTTAAAAAATAGGATTTATTCTCATTTTTAAGCAAGAAATTAGTTCTTGAAAGGAAATATTGCATGGGTTTGGACATAGAATTTGTAGGTGTATCCAGTAGATGGAATAAGGCTTTTATTTTTAGATGTCCTAGTAATGTGATTATTTCTTTAGTGATAAAATGTCATGATGTCAGCATTTGATGATGTTATTCTAGGATATGTGAATAAATAGAATTTTTTTCTCAATTTCTAATACTGCAGTGTGAAACTGAATGATGATAGAAGTTCAGTTTATCCAAACATGTGACATTATTACTCACACCTATTTCAGCTCTTGATTATATGGCTTCTCCCTTGATGCCTACGTTCTGCACTCCTGGTTTGAAAATTCCTTCCAAAAGAGATGCTATCGCTTTATCAAAATCCCCAGATAGTAAAGAATCAATTACTTCTAATGATTCGTTAGTACCATCACATCCCGACTTTCAAAGTTTCTGGCTAAAAACAGAAACAAAAGTAAGTATTAAATAACGTGTTACTAATAATATTTAAGATAATGTGCATGGTAGTATATACTAACGTAACTTTTTAAATGAGTCAGTAATGAGATTCCCTTCCCATGCTGTTCTATAGGCAGGTGTGTCATTGTAGAATTTAACTTCTGAACAGCAATTTTTAAGAATACTATTAATCGCCTCCTGTAACTGCTAGACTAACTTAAGCCATTTCATTATGTTTTAATCTTATTATCTTTTGTGCAGCAGTTAAAGCAAAGGAACAAGGCTGAGTCAGTGGGAGAGAATAGTATGACAAATATACCACCCACGGAAAATTGCATTCCTTCTAATTTAAGCTCAGACAAGTATCTTGAACATCTTGGAGAACCCTCTCCTCCAAAAATATCAAGCTATGAAAGTCTTCCTAACACTCCTCCACCTCCAGAAATGACAAAGATACCAGAAGACATTTTACAGGTTGGGGTTTGTTTGTATTGGTGTTTTTTTATGTGCATCTGTGCATGACTTTCAAATTTGCATGGCATGGTGGTGGCAGAAAAACACAAGCATTTTCTACAGCATTATAGCTGTGAGTTCAAGCCCCACTCCAGACTCATGTCATAGGCTACCTCAATCAACCAGTCAATAAGTGCTTATTGCAGGGGTGGATCCAGCCTGCGGAGGGATTTTGTGTGGTCCACAGAGGGTCCCTCAGCCCTGCTCTGCCCAGACACAGAAGGGCAGCCCAAGCCATGGCTCATGCAATCAGTCCTTCTGGCTCCTGGCACACAGCAGGGCTGATGCAGCATGACAGCCAGACTTGCTTCCCAGCATTCTCAGCAGTGATGGCTTCTTCCAGCTGCCACTGCTATTGGTCCCAGCTCCACTACCTGAGCACCCTAGCCCATCTGCCCCACACCCACTGCTAGGGGCAGGGCACACAGGCAGGGAGCAGCACCTGGGAGCAAGAGAGGTGAGCAAGGCTGAGATAGCAGGGCAGTCAAAGTGTGGGACCAGGGCCCAGGACAGCTGGACGATCTGGTGCCTGCACTCCACGGAACTGGTGCCTGTTGCAGGGGCATGCAAGGAGCAGATTACAGCTCTGCCCTGGAACCTAGTTCTACACTATCACCACCCTGTGATCCCCACCTCTGCCCACCCATCCCACTCCCACATACTGTGCTTTACCTGCCCACAGCCCCATCCCATTTCCCCCCCCCCCCCTCCCCAAACTGAGTGTGTCCTGCCTGCACAGGTCTCTGCCAGTCTCTGGAGACCCTGAGATAACAGGGTGGTGACCGAACAAGGCCAGGGCACAGCCGTGATCCACCCTTTATATACCCTTGCCTGTGGATCTGGTGCCCATCTTGGAGACATGCGGGGAGCGGTTGCAGCTCTACCTTTGTGGCCCATGGGTCCTTCATGTCATGGGCCCGTGATTTCAGCCCCACCTGCCTTTTCCGCTCCCATATGCTGCTTCCTGTGCCTACCTGCAGCTCCATCTGAGCTGCCCTTGTGAGCGCAGAGCAGAGCCACTTAGAGTTTTGGTGAGCTGTTGTGGTTGTAGAAACCGCTGTTCCTTTACCTTATGCATTTGATGGGTTCTTGGACTTGGGGAGGACCTTTGAGCCTTTTTATAGCAATTCTCTTATTTGAAAAAAGTGGGTTTGGGTTTTTTTTCATCAAGTTTCACTCTTCATAAATATTTTGCTGGTCAAAATGAGTCTAACTCTGATCAAGGACTCAAAGCATGATGATAATCTTTAATCCCTCTACTGCTTTATTTTAGATATTATCAAAGTATAATCCAAAGGTAAATGCACCTACAGCCAAAAAAATGGAGACCAAACCAGGAATTACTACAAGATTTGGAAGTAATACCAAAGTTTATTGCAACAAAGAGAATAAGTAAGAGTTAATTCCTCAGATGTGCTGAAGAAATCAAATCTATTTAATGGGGGGTGGTATCTTTGAAGGGATCCATTAGTTTAGAAATTAATACAGTTGTTTTCAATACAAATACCAGACCTTGGCAGCCATGGCTGTACAGCTGCCACTGCCACAGAGCCCAGTGCAGCTGTATGCAGCCCCCCAGCTGCCTTCGCAGTCAGTCCCAGTTTTTGGGCAGGTGCAGCAGGCAAGCTGCAAACAGCTGCACTAGGCTCAAGAGGCCTGGCCTGGCTCCATGCCAGTGATGACTGCACACATGCCTCAGGGCATAGAGCAAGGAAGGGCCTGGAGCAATGCAACTGCAGCCCCTCCCTTGCTGTGCACTCAGAGGTGCGTGTGCAACCTCCACCAGCAACAAGGGTCAGGCCCCTTGAAGCGTCCTTGCGCTCTGCCTTGGCACACCAAATCAAGTTATGGGTCAGAATTGGGTTGTGTTTCGCACTGGCCAAAAACGATTGTTGACCCTGCTCTATACTGTGCCATTAGGTACTGAGTGTACCTAATTTAAATATGACAAACTAGTGAAATCAGTCTTTGATGTAAGTAGTAACAAGCCAAATTCCGATCAGTTACTTTGAATACGAAGGCTAAGAAAATGCATACAAGTTACCTCAGATGCGCCTTTGACCACCTCCTTGCACTTCATCCAAGGTGGTTAACCTCTTGCTGAGGGTGAGATTAGCTACCTCTAATTTCCCCTAGGTCAGAGCATGCCCACAGGCAGTTCCTGAAGAGTTCCTAGCATACTGTAAATTTACACCCTAGCTTGCTCTGTAGTAACTTACTGAAATTTTACCTTGCATGTTTTCCTATATGGACACTCTAGTTTATCTGGAACCCAAGTATATTTTAGGAATTCAAAAAGATATTTGAAAAGAATCCAGATAAGTTCATTACTGAACTCTGTCTTAAACGCAGATCAGCAAAAACATTTTTCATAATGCCTGAAACGTAATTAAATATTCAACACTCAAAGCACCTTGTATTACTTCATGATACCAAAGAGCAGCTGCAGAATAGTTATTATAATACTGGACTTGTTTACTGAGTTAATTTCTATCTATGTATTTAGGATGCTTTTTTGTATGCATTTCCTCTAATACATAGATGCTGTAATAATGCAGATGATAATTAGTTTAGACAGTCAGCTCCAAAATGAACTCTAATGTCAGTTTGAACAGTAGTATTGTGCAGTATTACTTGAACTTTTGTTTTTGTTGGTAGAACCTGATATGTTTAAAAAACTGTTTAATATTACTTAGTTTCCAAAGATGCATCCTTCCTAAATGATGATATGCATGGAAATATAATTACCACTTCTTATTAGTGTAAGGAGAGAAGTAAACAGAAGTTGATAAACATCTGAGAAATATAGCCTTATGCCTTTTCTTAATCGGGCAGGAACCTAAGGGTTGGTGCATGAACTTAATAAATATAATGTTCTTTCTTGACCGAAATTGAAAAAAAATAGAAATTAAATGTCAACATTCTTTAGTCTCATTTATTTTTTTTTCTGGGGCTCCTTCCCTTGCCCTTGAACAACAGCCCCAATGGCTTCTTCGGGTATTATGTTTGATATTGGGTCATGAAATCAAGGACTAGAAATGCCATGTGATTTTTTTTTTTTTCTTTTTTTAAATGACCAACTGCACAGCTCAGTTAGATTCTGAATATTCAAAGCCTTGCAGCAAAAAATTTTGTGAACCATCTGTAGGGTAAAACAAGCATGCACAAAGTCTCTTCAGAATTTAAAAACATTTTTAAAGAAAAAAAGCTTGAACCTTCTTAAACAGAAAAAGTTATTGGTGACCGTAGCGGGTTCTCGTTCAATTTATTTTATTATGACTGGGGCAGCCCTGCCCTACAGGATACGGCATTAATGATGAACAAACAAACATACAATCAAACAAAGGGTTAACTCGCCGCTAGACCAGGATAGAGGACACTGTCTTGGTGCTACCTCTTCCATACTACCCTCTCTCTTTTTCCCCAGCTCTGTTCAGTGGGAGCTTTTAACTTCCTCTGGGCCAGGCATTCATCCCTGTCAGCTGCTTCCCTCCCCCAGCAGGCAGGCTAACACTTTAGCCCGAGATATGCACCCGGTTACAATGATAAATAATTTGTGCTTCTATTAATATTTCATATAAGCATATAAGCTAATACATTATATATTTATGTATTTTGATGCTTGTTTTGATATTTACTTTGAATCTGTTATGTGTTTTTAGGTTTTGAGTGGAAAAACAATATGCTTGCAGAGTTGCCCAACATAACAGTATTCAAAAGGGGCCCTGTATTAGATGGAGAACAGTGGATAGATATTTTGGCTAATACACTTGGATCTACCTGCATAGTGGAATCAAACTGAGCTGTGATTTCTAAATTTGAAGCAAAGGACTTTCAATTTCTCACAGATCATCATTCACCTTTAATCCCCCATGGTATTCTATTGAAGAAGAGGGCTGGTGGTGAAATCTGTGGCGTTTTAATTTAGCTGGCACTTTCTCCTGACAAACAAAACCCTTTATATAATATCTTATTTCCTTAACTAATAAACATCTTCAATAAAGAAAATTCTATTGAAATATTAAACAAGTGGTCTCTTCAGGATGTATATGCAGGGGATATGATGGATATTTCCAACCAAATGTTTGAGGGGTAAGTTGAGAAATGTGTGTGGGGGTTTTGGTCCACATTCATAAACTATCTTGCTGAAACTTGCAAGAGTTCAAGAATGTGAAGGAAAGGAAAACTGTAGAAAAGAGACTAGTACAAAGGAAAGAAGCCTCTTGTACAAAGGATTTGGGGAGACCAATCTTGCTTGATTTTTTTTTTTTGATTTTTTTTTAACTGTTTGTACTAAATCTTTGCTTAAAATAAAACGTCAAAAATATCCATGTTTTTCTGTATTAAGGGCATTCTTCAAAGAGCTGTTGGTATAAGCCATGTGTAATTCTTCAACCACTGAGGACAAACAGGTTTTATTTTTATTTTTTTTTTATAACCGGAAAGTCTTCTGATTGGAAAAAGTTACTTCAACAATTTTGAAAGGGAAACACTGATGCATCACTCTGTTGTCGGTAGGGAGACACTGCAGCAGAAATCTGCCAACTGCAAGTAGATGATGCCCTACATCTTCAGATTTTGGAGTTGGTCTGGTGGTGTTATCGAAAGGTCCAGAATAAAACTCAACTTTCAGCTCAGGTAGCAGACTGTCTGCTTCCTGTGGTGAAACAAGCTGATAATTCATTGTTTTTATAAATGTCATTTCTATTTGTTTTTGCATAGTAGCAACATTAATAATCTTCTCATCCCTCTGAATTAAGTATTTGTATGCATAGCAGTTTCAACCAATTGATCTGCTTGGACAACATCTCTCCAGGATTTCTCTCAAGCATGGCAGAGCTTCACAAACACTAAACTAAACTGGTGGTAATCATTATGTTGATGCAGCATTTACAAGCTATGTAGGCTGCGTCTAGATGTTCGGGGGCATGTGCTTACAGCAGCACAAACTTATGCCATAACACACGGCCCTGCAAGTGCACTTAGGTAAGGAACAAATTGTCCTGCTTCCAGCAAAACAGGCTTCTCCAGCTGTGCTGGAGCAGCTAGGGTACAAATAAAATAGTAGAGGTGCTCTGGCCAGCAGCCAGACCATCTCCCTGGAGGACCAAGCCTCTTAGTTCTGGCGCACACTACTGTAGCATGCCCTGTGCCAAATTGTTTCTCTGCTTTTTTGCTACTGCAGAATCCCAGGCATGTAGTTCGTGATGCTGCAAAGAGGTTTGCAATGCCACAGATCTTGTGTGCCTGTATGTTTGGATGCAGCCACAGAAAGAAAATTTATATCCTCTGTGTTTGTAGTCAGTTTACCCTTGGGCTGCTCAGACATGAAGCTTGGGATTAGATAAGCCACGATCTGCTTCAAGGAGAGCTGCACCCCTCAAATTGGGGAAGTCCAATAGGAGCTTCTAAGAATTCTAGGAGAAGAGACTTAAGGATGAGGAGGATCCTACCTGAACAGTGCTGAGTATAATCAGTTTGGGATGAGGACTCCAGCACTATCACATGAGGAATAGGTACTGCCCAAGAAAGTTACTACTGCTAGGAAATGAACTGAGCTGAGTGTGCCTTCCAGAGTACAAAAAACAGGTGTGTCTGAGGCAGAAAAGACGTTTGCATCTCAAGGGAGGCTCCAGGCAATATAACAAAACATTAAACAGGATGGGATATAGCAGGCAGTAAAACAGTTCACACTCAAGGAGTGGCCATTGAAATGACAATGTACCACAGAGTGATATCCTACTGAGTGCGGGATGAGCTACATGTGCAAGATAGGCTTTTGTTTGAAGGAGACTACATAATAATCCTTACAGATTTAGGAGGTGATGTGAAATAACATCATGCTTCCTGCTGGGTATAGAGATACCACTGAAATGAGACAGAGAGAGCATCTACTGGCCAGGCCTAGATGCCTAATTAAAAGTATACATCAAATAGTGCAAGGTGTACAAACTGTGCAATGACTAACAAGGAGACTACAGCCTTATGAAACATCTGCCCTCTCAACCTATCACCAAATAAAAGATTGGAACAGACTTGTTCACTTCTACTTACAGAAACAGTGTGGTTACAGTAGATTGTACTCCAATTTCTGTGATGTATGGTGTGCCTGAGATGCTCTTTCAGATCAGGTATTTCAGTAAACTGCACCAGAATTGGCACACACAAACCTCCTGTTGAAGATAGCACCAGCAATAAAAACAGTCAAGACACTCATGGTAGAGGCAAAACAAAGGAAGAAGGACTCCTGCCTGGCAGTGTTGGGTCCTTGTGCACACCCTTCCATTGGCAAATAGGTTTGCACAAAGGAGGATGAGCAAGAGAACCGCAAGTCATCATCTCTGCAGCCCCACAGAGAAACAGACTGTACACAAATGCAAGTTAATAGAATGTCAGATGCAGCTCCCCCCACCTCCAAAGAGTTATGCAAAGGTGTGACTATCCTAGCTGGGTTAGGGCTGAGATCATCTATTGATTCAAAACAGTAGAAGTGATGAGACCAAAGACTGCGGCATAGCAGTAACAGATAAGAGGAAACCCAGCAGGAGCCTAAACTATTAGCTTGCTTAATACAGAAGACACCAGGAATAGGAGCAATATAGAGAACTGTCAGGATCTTCCCAACAGAATGAAAGCAGAAAGGTTGTAAAAGCAAATTCCCCACCTAAAGCAATAACGCAGTGTTACAGCAAACCAGCACAGACCTAACAGGCTATGATGGGTTAGTAGAGGCTGTGCCCCTTGAATGGGGTTAGAAGCCAGTAATCTCTAATTTAGGCTTGCACAACAGAAAGTATTTACAAAGGAAAGACAGCAACCATGGAGACTGAGCACGGGGCACCAAGAAGTTCATCTCCTCATGTTGCTAAGTCACTGGCTAGGTCTCATATCAAAGAGCTGGCTTAGTGTTACAGACTTGCAGTTCTTAATATGGGAGCCAGAACGCGGTCCATACAATGCAAGCTGACGCCCTTATTAAGTCTTAAGGAACGTGGTGGGCAATCTGACATCGGATCCAAGAAATGTGAGGACAGCACTTCCTACAAAGCTGCAGTCCTATGGAACTATAGAAGGGTAAGTTAAAAATCTCCCTTCTGTGTTTATGGTGACTCCTGATTTGCTGAGAGCAGACCTAAGTTACTGGTTCACTTTTAGGGTGTGGACAAAATAATCATTTGAAACATTCCAAATGCCTTTAAAACTTCATGCAAACAAACATGCCCTTTGAAATATTTCCAAAGCTGAAGTACTTCAGAATAGGAACTATTGAAATGAGGAACTATTGAAGTGTTTACATGTTATGATACCTTTGCACAGGAACATGGGACACATATGTCCTCCAGTGTCCCACAGTAGTCCACTCTTTCTTCCCCCATGGAAGAGGAGGAAAGTGCTGGACAGTGTGGCAAGCTGACTTGACAGCCTGGCCAGCCACCAGGTCCCACTTCCGAGTCCTAAGCACTCCAGTACTTAGGAGACCCAATACTACCAGTGCTGGGTTCTCCAGCCCCAAACCTCTTTATCTCTCTGCTCCTATGAGAGGGGAAGAAGGAAAAGTTTAGGGGATTTGGGCCTGGAAAGTCAGAATCCTGGCGGTAAGAGTAGGAGCAGGTGGGGCAGTTGAACCTTAAAGAGAAGAGCAGGGGGAGAGGTGTAGCCCCCATGGCACAAAAAGGGAGTGGAGCAGCAGTCTGCAGCAGCCCTTGTAGCACTCCCTGGCTGCACAGCCATGGCTGCATGGCAGTTCCAGCAACTTCGAAGTGTTCTATCAGGGGTCACTAACAGGAATACACATATGCCCTGCTGCTGAAACAATTTCTTTCTGAGACATTTCCAAGCCCATTACTTGGAAATGTTTCAAAATTACCTCTGTCCATGCCCTTACGGTATGTATGTGGCTGCTAGATGGGCCACCTTTCAGGTTCCTGTCTTCCAAGCTAGTTCCAGGACTGAAGTATTTGTACCAGTGCCCCTCCTTGACTGTGCAGTGAATGCTGCTCTCCCTTTCCTCTGTAAACTGCCTAGGGAAGTTCCATACAGGTGCCACTTAAGCTGCATGTGGAGGCAGGAGAGCAACCTTCAAAGCTCCTTTTGTATCACATGCTACTACTTTCCAAGAAATCCATTCTTGCTAAGGCATCTCCCTTTCAAGTATTAAAAATGCAGGATTTCTCTGATGCAACGTTTGGCTGCATGAACACGAACTATACAAGTGTGGACATTTGTTTCTCCAGGGACAAGTAGTAGCAACACACCTTGTGCTACCACTACTTGTCCCTGGTGCATGTGGGTATGCAGCAGGTTATCCCAGGGCAGGTAGGGAAGGCTGAGGCCAGCAACTCTGCTGGCCCCAGCAGCCTTATCTTGGGTCCTGGGAGAGCTGCAGCCACGGCGCTTCTACAGCTGGAAGCCTGGCTGGTAGCCTGAGTGTGGCAATGGCTGTCCAGGCTCTGGTTTTAGGCAGCGCACACTGCCACCATGTGCACTGCCCTGCTTTTTTTTGGCATTGCTCTTCTTGACCCTGGGATCTCCCTGGGTCAATAGACCCCTCCCCCCAGCCCATGCTTCAAGGTAGCAGAGCAGGGAATGCCTGCATGTGCAGTATGTGGTGCCATAGATGTGTCTATGGCGCCACATACCGCATGTGTACACTCCATAGCTTTCAAGGGCAGCAAAATTTAGAATCAGATTTGTTCTGATTAAAACTAAACCTTACATGTTTTTAAAAAATAAAACAAGTTTCAGAAGCCCAAGCATAGTGCAGAGGGTCTCTCTCCATCAATGAGAGACAGCTGTGCCTTAAACACGATGACTTCTTTCCTAGAGATTCGACAGGCCATAAACCTGGAGGCCAATTATTGGTTATACACTAATTGCTAATCTCAGCCAAGCTATTCAGACTATATTGTTTCATATGCCTAGTAAGAAAAATCCTTTTTGTAATAAGTGGGGCAACAAGTCTTGTGGTCTAGCATTATGAGCTTGGCTTGGAGTGAGACATCTTGGGTTCTGCTCTAGTCACGTTCTTGATGGGTTTTGTGACAAGCGCCACTGCTTTAAACTTAATGATCTACAATGAAGCAGTGTTGCACTCTAAATAGCAATTAGTCATCCTAAACATTTAGCTTGAACTTTCAAGGGGTTGTGTGGGGAAGCATTGGTGAAATTCGCAGCAGAAAGGCCTCAATCTGTGTTATCAAAAACAGAATAGCAATGAAGATGTCATCAGCATGAAGGGAACACAAGAAAGGTCTCTAATTGAAGCAAAGGGAAAAATCTAGAGCTTCCTGGGGAACTTAATATGTATTCTTCCAAAACAATATAATCTTCAGCCTGGCAAATATTTGCACCAGAGCTCAAATTCTTTCCAAGCCAGATCTCTAGTGCATCATTGTGAAGAAGCTTTTGAGCCTCCCCGGAAATTAAACTACAAATGATCAAAGGTCATTGCACCAGAATGAAAATTTCCAAATGAGCATTTAATGCACGTTAACTTATGTGAAATCAATGTGCATATTTGGCTGATGCTAATCAACTTTGCTTGGTGTTCCTGTACAGGCAAAGTTCAAGATCTTCAGAGCCCTCAAGGAGGAAATTCTACCAAGAGTGACCTTCTGCCTCCTGACAACCAAACAGTCCAGCACCTCAGCTAGGCAGAAGGTTGCGTGCCCATGCCAGGAGCCTGTTTGGATCACTTAAGTATCTTTATCATCACACCCCCTGCCTTTCAGCAATTATTTTCTAGCTGCTTGAGCTAGGCTTACCTAAGAGTTAGGGAATCCTTGAGAGTTGTGGACAAGAACTATCCTATTCAATTTCAATTCCTCACCTGTCCAGGGACCATTTTCATAGAAATCTGAAGGAGAAAGGAGGTTAGATAGACATTTTTTCTTTTACAAGCACAATCAAGGAAGAAGGTATAGGGACAGGAGTGTTTATTCTCACTATTTCATAACACCAGAGAAGAAAGGAGTTTAGATAGACATTTTTTCTTTGTTTCATGATGCAAAACTGCTGTTTCAAATTTGGAACCCCTTCATTAGATCCTCAGCATAGGCAGTCAGTTCTTGATTTATAAGATGCCTGTTTTAAATGTCCATATTTCCAGGCCATAGGAAGTACCTTGTGCCATCTAGAAATCACTGAGTCCTGCCTTCCAGCCTGTCTGTCTCCCTGAAAGTTTTTACTAAATTTCTGATGTTAGGAACAGTTCATCTAAGGAGACAAGTAATGAAGGTATATCTTTAATTATGTAACAGACTGATTCAAGGGACATCATTGCAACAGTTGATCAACTCAGTACAAGCAGTCCTAAAACTATTTGCTTCACTTGCTCTGAGTCAAGAGAGGGTGCATCTACATGTGTGCATTTACTGTGCAGTACAGATGCACATCTACACGTGCATCCCCATACTGCTCAGTAAACATGGTGACTTACACCAACTTAAGCATAAATTTGATACCTGCATCATACAGGTATCAAATTTATGCCCAGTTAGTTACTACTGCGCAGTAACACACATGTAGACACTTTACTGTGCAGGAACACCATGTGTGGTGACTGACTTGGGACGAACTTTAATCCCAAATCAGTCCACACACAGCGTTAATGCACTCATTAATGCACTGTAATTTACCACATAGTCAATTTAGGCCAGTGTAAATGCGTGTGTAGAAATGCCCAGAGAAATCTACACTGAGGCAAACTCAGAGCATAGTAACAAAGTTAAACTCTAGATCAGTGAGAGGCTTACCTTTCATAACAAAAATTTTACATCATAGCAGACCTCATTCAATAACTTCAAGACTACCATTGAGCACCAGTTTTGTGTCTCAGACTTCTAAAAAACAAGGCTTTTATGTGCTTATGTTACATATATGCCAGGCTTCACCTCAAGTCCATAAAAGGGTTGCCAGAATCAGTGCATTTCCAGCAAGACGCTTGGACATGGTGGTCACAAGTCATGCAAGAAGCTGTTAAAACTGGTGAACTGAACTAGTTCAGGTATGCAACATACTGTTCTCCACACCTCTACCAACAAAGAGTTCAATAATACATGCCTCCACTCATTGATGAGGATCATATAGATCACCTTCAAAGTCAGGATCTGTGGTCCAATATTGCTTGCATACAAATGGTTTAAAATTCCCTTCTATGAGATTAATAGATGAAGTATTGTTGGACATGCAACAGCCATGTAAACAGCTGGATAGGTAAGGGGGAAG
>JAGPOW010003316.1:167325963-167349532 GCA_030014935.1 Caiman crocodilus
CCTACCCCTTGTTTACACTGTCTCTTTTCCAATTTACAATTGTTCTATATATGGCTACTCTGATAAAACAATGTCTTATGATTACTAAAGATTTTGATGTTTTAATACATAGTCTGTTACCTATGTATATGAAAAACTTGCTAGTGGTACTTAAGGTTGTATCATTTTAAACTGGTGGTATTCAGTCTGTAAGAGTTTGGGAACCGCTGCTACAGTGCATTAATAGCATCTGTAGACATTCCCAGTGTCACATTCTGTCAGAAAAACTGCAGCACATTTTTTTTAACCCAGTTTATATCCTATAATGTCTAGACACTGGCTGAGTCAAGGGAATAGCAATAAAACTAGTACCTTTCTGCTTTTAACAATTTATGTCTTACCCGTCACATTACTTTATTGTTTTGTTTAACAACAGAGCTATCGCCATTGATTTGTTCTGACATAACAGGCTCTGAAACCTTTTACTGGAATAATTTTCAATTCTTTATGAAGTAAGAGTAAGAACTTGTCTGAATATTCTCTCATTAAAATCTCTTATCGCAATGGTACTATTAACTTTTTGGAACCGAATGGCTAAAAATGTGTAGGTATTGTGGACTGTTCCAGTGATGAGGAGAAATTAATGGAGTCAGGTATTTCTCTAATCCAATCTTTGTTATTTGCAATGAATGTGCGACGACCTGTTTTCCTAAAATAACAGGAAACCAGAGATTGTTTCCTGGCTCGCAGAACCCCAGTTTACTTGTGGTTGTATAAACACTTATGCACACGTATGCATTTACGATGGCACTGTGTAAATGTAAATGGTGATATAGCTGAAAAATCCTTGGAATTTTCCCAGAATAGGAAAGAATGAGTTATCAAGACTCTGGAATACCGCTGGCAAAAGGAAAATCCACCCCTCCTCAGTGACGATGGGCAAGATGAAATAACAAACTGAAAGGAAAGCGAGAAAAAGATACACTGGTAAACAACTCAGCATGGACAGGCACATACTGATCAACAGATTTGGCAAACAGATGTTGCATTTAACTCTGATAACTCTATACCAAACTAGAGAAAGGCCTTCAGATGACTTTGTTCACAGATACCAGGGACCACTAAGATTGACATGGAAAATTCCTTGAATCCCTGAAAACCACCAAATGAAAAAAATTTCAGAACACAACTGAAAATTAGCTGATGTTTTCTAAGTGATGCCTTGGGTCTAAAAACGTTGAAGACCAGTGTCATCTCTTTTGAAAATGGAAGGTTCCCTTTGTCTTTTCTTTTTGAAAAATGAGATGCTGCCACCACCCTGCTCTACCTAACTTCAGAGTAATACAGCTAGCTACCTTTCTAGATAGATAACTTTTTTGGCATATCCACAAGTACATTTCTTTTGTATTTATTACCACTTTTCCTGCTGCTGTTCAGAGCCAAGGAATGAAGGTAGTGGATTGTTCCTCTTTTCTTGTTAATATTTCTTAAGATGTGGCCTGGAAGCATCCCGGACAGCCACTGCTTTCTGGGATCAGGCTAGTCATTTTAGTCCTTTAGAGCAATGTTTCTCAACCTTTTAAGTAGCAAGCACCCCCTAACTTCTGAAAATTTTCAGAAGTACCCCAACATTCAATTTTCCAGGGGATTTTATATTTACAGACCGTGAGCCATACGTTGGAAGAAGGGCTGTGTAGATCAGGCTGTGAATGACAGATGTCTGATCTGGTGTGGGTATGGTTGCCACCTTTTACACTAGGGGTGCACAACTCAAGTATGTACCTGAGCTAGAGGTGATGTTGGCCAAAGTTGAACACCAAATTATTACTGGGAAATTTAATTTTAAATTAACACCACATTTTTGCCATAGTTTTGAGAGGAAAAGAGGGTGAAAGAGAGAGTGTTGGGGTACCCACATACTCCCTGCCTGTGTTTCATGTACCCCCAGGGGTAAAAGTACCACAGGTTGAGAAACTATGCTTTGGAGAGACTGACCACTTCCTAAGCCTACAGCCAAAAGCTGCTTGTTCAAAGCATGCAAGACAATCATGGAGTCATCAAAAATCAACTCTACAATCCAGACTATATTCCTTCTCTTAACATCCCATTCTACATCTAAATAAGCTCTCCATTGTTTGCTAGCTCTGCCATCTTCCTTCCTGTGTCCTTGTGACAAGGTATTTTACAGAATTCAGATTCCTCAGAATCTGACATGGTTATGGCCTCAAACCTGCAATCTTTGGGGATCAGACTCAAATGATCCATTGAGGTCCCTTCCAACCCTAGCATCTATAAACCATGTGCCTTAGCACTCACACCACCCCAACCCCTACTCTGCTATCTGTTCCTACTTGTCCTCTGCAAACGTTACCTGAATTTTATTTTAAAAATTATTAACATTAAGCTTGCCAAAGTCAAGACCTCAGAAATGAGTGAGTTGCAAGCATTAGTGTTATAATGTATGTCTGTATGCAACTACACATTAAGAGTTTAACAAATGTACTGTTATGCCATACCCCCATACATCATCCTGTTATAGACTGGATGGATAATGCTCATTGAATGAGCACTATTTACCACACAGGTCAGGCTTTAACACACCATGTGGATAGAAAATTAAATCTTTTCTGGGCTTTTCATGCTGGTACTGAATGTTTGAAGAACCATGGGAGAGGAGGTGGTATAATCCCCATTTTACAGACAGGAAAAAAGAACACAGAAATTGATAAAAAAAAAAAATAGCTTATTAAATTTGGGCGCCCAATTTGAGATCCTGAGGACAACTGTCAGTCATTTTGCAGAAGGTATGTCCCAGACAGAAGCAGGGTTTATAGACACCTTTTAAACTAACTAAATAGGATAAGAAACATAAATTTTGTGGACTGAAGCTCAATTCATCAGATGCTTACAGAAATTCAGCACAAATCTGCCCTTGCTAGGAACTCCTCCTCCCCCAAAAACACTTCATCTAAGTCACTTGGGAAGATAGTTTCATAGTAATAGTAAGAGCTTGAATTAAGTGACTTGCCTAATATTACCTGGGAATTTTGTGTAGGAGGTAGACTAGAACTCTCCAGGATGACAAGTGACATCCATAAATATGCACTATTCCCATCTTACTCATTAAGTGCACTCTAATATCACAGCAAGTGAAACAGAAACATGACATGCAGCTACTTTAAATGACAAATTTGGAGATAAGACTAGTGATCTCCCAGGGTACCTATACATACTACAGAGTTTAATCCTCATTAAATTAAATAAGTTTATAAAAATTAAACTTGTTTATTTTGGAGAGTTGCATCAGTGTTTGCACACACTTGATTTTCAAACTAATTACCACAGGAGAGTGGAACTGTACAAGGCTGGCCTGGGGCCCCACCCCATGACCTGCCACACAACTATGGGAGCATTGAGCCAGCAAATGGCCCAAGGCAAAAAAAGTAGAAGTAATTTGAAAGGGCAAACTACAAAAAAGTTGCAGTGCCATCTGGTGGACAAAGCCTCATTAGGCGCAACACTTTAATTTACAGCAAGCTAAACTAAACTACATCCGAGTTTTACTTTAATGTGCCAGAAACACTTTCAAAGTGTCCAGAAAACCCCCAGAAAACAGGTCGCACCAGTGCAGCACAAGAAAGGGCAAAAAAATATGGCATTTACAAAGGCCCCTACAGTCCATTCCATCCCTATTTTTTTTTTTTTTTTTAAATTTAAGTGTTTGCCTAGGCTCAAATAAAGGAAACTTTAAAAGTAAAAGGAGGGACTGGTTCCTTGCTTAGTTCTGGTACCTGGCACAAAAAGGAATCTTTGGCTGCTTGTATCAATAGTTGTGCCAATAACTCAAGAGACTGCTAGATGTGCATCTAACATAGCTTTCAAATTTGAAAGCTTTTTAAAAAATAAAGAATACTTGTTTTTCCTTTAAAATGGGCAGATGCATTAGTAAATAAAACTAGACTTTTATAGGTTGTGTTTGTTTTGATAAGGAAAGATAATTACTCTTTAAAAAAAAAATCCTAAAAAAAAAAACAAACAAAATGTTGTTTGGAGACTCACTTCTGGAAAGTAAGTAATCATACACAAGGATTCTCCCACTGATGCCACTGTTCACATGCTGCTAGGTAGCAAGTCAGTCAAGAAAAGCACTCTCTCTCCTTTGAGCAGTTTGTTTTTAATCAAGCTCAACCATCATTAAATCAGGCCTGATCTAGTCTTCAAACTCAGAAACATGTTCAAAACAATAACAATGTTATTCCACTCTACATGGCTTTTAACAGAATGGTAAGAGCACTTCTAAGCTCTCAGTCACAGTTTACATAGATCTTGAAACACTGAACATTTCTATTTACTTTTCATACCATAACAGCTAGGAAAGAAAAGATAAAGCAGATTCAGATACTGTTTCTTTTAAACTCACACAGTAAAATTAAATTATTTAACTCTTGTTGTCAAGGCTTAGAATTGTTTTCAGATCTTGCTTAGCAATAGTAATAAAAAAGGCCTATTTCCTACAGCATGTGAAACCCACTGAAAGATACAGTCATCCAAAAAAAAAAATAAAAAAAAAATGACACATTAATATGGTCGCATGCGGCTTGATGGGGGTGGTGCCCGATTTGGAGGTGTAATCGCTATATCCAAGTAGTCCCCTATCTGGAATTTCTGAGACTGTAGCGTCATGGAATCATCTGTGCCCTTTCTTCCCGACATCGTACTGCCAATTTCTTTCACCCTGAAGGGAAGATATGAAACGTCATTTCATTACACAACAAAAGAGCAAGTCAGTCTCTTTTTAATGTCAGAGCGATTTGCAGACTAAACAGGATCTGAAGGGGATGAACTGTTAAGTTTTTCCTCAGTTAGTGGGATAAAGTATCTGGCAAGTTAGACACAAGAGAACTGGTAAAGAAAATACAAGAAATATAGCAGGACCCAAGCCCCTCCTTTTTCAACTGGTTTCTGGTGAGCTCATATAGAAACTGTCCCTATCCAGTTTTAATTAAAAAAAAATAAATTATTGCTACGACCAAACTCTTGATGGTGATACAGTTACCACCAGTACCCTTACCACCAGAAACAGCCTTTTTGTTTCCACTCCTTTCTACAAGCATGTGTTCTGGGTGGCAGATAATGTAGTGACCATCATCTTTAGGCAAACACTTTTCAGTGTTTTAGAAAAGAGAAACAGGAATAGTAATTGGAAAAGAAAAATCAAATATTAACAAGCAATTGTCATGCACTCTGTTACTATGAAGAACTTCTCTCATACAACATGGAACACAAACTGGTAGTGCAAATAAGACTTCAGTCATTTACCTATAACCAGGTCTCTTGAGATCTGTAAAAACAATGGCAAAATTGAAATGTGTTCCCTTTTTCCGTGCTTCTGGATAGACTTCTTTCACTAAACTTGTCAGCTCCTTTAAAGTTGCATCCATCCTAGATTTTAAAAAGAAAATAAATCATTAAGGTGGGGAGGTTTGTTTTTTTTTTAAGTTCTTAAAAATCTTACACTTACTAAAAATGTCATCTGAGAGACTTTTTGTCTAAATCATAGACAACGCTAAAAACACCTCCCCCTTGCATAACTCAATACTTTTATGTACTTAACCACAAAATGCTTCTTGTGTCATTTAAGTATTTTGGGTTTTGAAGTATTTTCCTTTCAACATTCAAAGTGTTCAAAATATGTCCAGGATGAGTACTCATTAGTAACTAGAATACCTGCTAAGATATCCCCTCCCTCTCACCCCCCAAACATGTAGTGATCTCATAGTTAGAAAGTTTGGGGTCTAACCCTGGTTCCGCTCCAAACTGCCGTGACCTCTCTACCCATTTTCTAGTCTACTTCAGAACACAGTTCTTTAGGGCACTGACCTGATTTTATACATTTATACACTACAAAGCACAAAGGGATCTTCAGCTAACAGCAATAAAACCATTTATTTTTGTATTGTTTTTTAAACCCTTACAAGGCCTAAGGAAATTTAAAAAAATAACTAAAACAAGAGAGAGAGAGAGAGAGATGTAAGACAACTTGCACAAGGAACCCATCAGTCTTTGCTGGGGTAGGTGCAACTGACCAACCCTCCCTCCCTTCCTCCCTCCCAACAAGGAGGACTTAGACACTTAATAAGACTCCTAATACAGCTCTCATTGTTCTCCTAAGAGCGCAGACACAAGTGACACTCTTCATCCGATGCGGCCACAGAAAGCAGGCTACAGCGGTGACCAAACACAAGCGCATAGCCACAGACTGCTTCGAAAACGGCAGATCAGGTGAAAAACCTGAACCCTCGCCACATGAGGAGTCAGATGAAGACACCTGAAGGTAGTGTGTGGTCTGTGATGTCTGTCTGTGGCACCTCCCAGCCCCTCGCTGTTTCCACAACGGAAGGGGAGTTATCCAGCCCCAAGGTGTGGGGAGCTCCAATACACCTGCCCAGCTCCAGCACCAGCCCCGAGAACGAGCCTGCACTAATCCTTCCCTCCCCCATGACCCGAGGACAGGCTGGGAGGGGGGGGGGGCTCTCAGTCAGCAGCAGGCGGCGCGGGGCGGGCAGGGCCGCGGGCTGACCGCGGGGCGGGGCGGGGGCACGGGCACGCACCAGGTGTAGATCTGCAGCTCGCTGGAGGGCACGTTGCCGCGCGAGAACTCGTCCATGCGGTGGTGCCGTCCGTTGTTCGCCCCGCCCCGCCCCGGCCCTGCGAGCACCTTCTCACGGTCGATGGGCTTCTCCGGCTCCTTTTTGATCTCCTCCTGCGTAACGCGAGACTCCACCGCCATCTCGGTTCTGTCCTCCAAGGCAGTTACCCGAATGTCTGCGGTGCAGCCTCAACTGCCCCTCTCGCGAGAGCTCGCGGGAGACTGGGTGGGGATCGTACGCATGCGCAGCAAAGAGAAGGCGGGGCAGGCGTTCGCACGCACGAGGAAGGGGAGAGGGAGGATCGTTCTACGCATGCGCAGCTCAGTGGCAAACGGGGGCGGTTTGGCGCATGCGCAGTTTACAGGAACATACCTTGTCTGCTGGGCGGGGTTTGGTGCCCAAGGGGGCGTGGTTTGGCCGTGAAGTGGGTGCGGCTGGTGGAAAGCCTGGAGGGCATGGGGTGGGTGGCAAGCAGCGTGCTCATGAGCCTGGAGGCTGTCTGGAGAGCAGGGAGGGGCCGCAGTCACCAGGGAAGCACACTGGTTGCAGCGTGGCTGGGGTAGTGCTGGCTCATGTGGCTCTCAAACGTCCTTCTCCGTGATGGCCTGTTGCCTCCACACCTGACGTGGGAGCAAGCAAAGGTGTCATGAGCGCCTGCCGTGCCCTGGGCAGAGTGCCAGCAATTGGTGCCCCAGAGCTGGGGGTGTGTCTTACCTGCGCCAGCCTCCCCATGCTGTGGTGTCAGCTGCTGCTGTAGCTGAAGGGCAAGCTCCCTGCACACCAGCTGCAGCAGGGGCACCAGAGTGACCCCCTCAGGGAGTCTCCTAGGACAAGTGCAGCCCAGGCCCAGAAGCCTGTAGGATTTCATAGATTTCATAGACATTAGGGGTGGAGGGGACTTTGGACGATCTTGAGTCCAGCCCCCCCCCCTCCTAGGGGCAGCAAGTCAGCTGGGGTCAAAGGATCCCAGCAAGATAAATGGGGGGCAGGCTAGCACCCAATCTGTGTTGGGGGGGAGCAAAACAGCATACCCCCAAGGGCAGGTTGCCTTTGGAAGTACAGCTCCTTGCCCAGGAACGTATCTGGAGGGGGTTGGGCAGTGAACAAGGTACTGAGATAGCCCCAGGGAGCTGCAGCTGGATGTCATGTGCTGGCTGCCCCTAAAGCACAGGCTCCCCAGGGGCTGCTCCTGGTGCCTTGTGCACAACCCCCCCACCCGCTACACTACTGAGCCAGAAGCTGTACCTCCCTTAGCAAAAATCCCAGGGGCCTGCCAGGCTTCTGTGCCTGGGGTGTGCCTACCCTAGCAAAGGCTCTGGGAATGGGGGTGTTTTGGTAGCGCATCAGAGTGAATGCTCAAGGCAGGTGCCCTGCTGCCACCACTAGTTATGCTAGTAGGAGTCACAGGACACCAGTTCTCTCTCAAAGGCCAGGGGATAGGCATCCACGTTAAATTCCATTCCAAGTGGATGGTGCAGTTCTTTGATTTCTCTTCTCTTACATGCCATGATGAACAGTGAAATAGTTAACAAAATGTTGACAAATGACTAAATAGGCTTGTGAGCCTGCCTCTGTGGGTTCAAGGCAGTGGTAGTTTGTAGGAAGGGGCGGACAATTATTTTGAGCAGAGAGGCACTTACTGAGTTTTGGCAAGCCATCGAGGGCTGCATGACAGGCAGCCAAGGGCAGATAAATATTAAGTTTCTAAATTTTTGAGGGGCCCCATGGGCTGGATAGAATGGCCCATGGGCCACATTTTGCCCACCCCTGTTATAGGTAGAATATGCAGGGCTGTCAATGATATTTTTCATTTTTGTTTTGCAATATATAATACATGATGTTGCCTTTTACCTGAATCCAGCCAAGTTCCTGTTAGTTTTGTCTTAAGGCATCATTGTTATTTATTGGTGGACTTCACTGGTAGACTTCACAGGCTTTAAAGAGACTTGTTTGAATGGGAAGTGTAGAAACACTTCTATATACTAAGTAGTGTTGTATCTGTCACTTCTGTCACTTGCTGATGAAGTTTAACTGATGTTCTGAAATAGCTTCCTACGTTTGTTCTGCTCGGTTTCATGTTTGCAAATTGATTCTCAAGCTTTGGGGGCTAAATCATCTCCAACATTTTCTAATATATGGAAAAGCTTATAAGAAGCTAATGTGATTTATGCTTCTAGAACAAGACAAAATTCTCTAAGGGGTAAAGATTTTAACAGATGTCTACAGCAGATAACTATGTAGCAATAAAGTGCTTTAAAAGTGCTTTAAGTAGTTTAAAAATAAATTGGATTTCAACAAGTTGTTTAAAATGTTCCCATAATATCACAGACTAGAACAACCAAGTCCATATGCTATCTATTTTATACCCTAGTTTTTCCAATAATTTAACATTGCATCATGTCAGTCTTAGATCAGCTGTTGTGCTCTGCCAAGTGGAACACAGAAACAGGATAAATGTATGTTTCTGGTATCAGGATCAGAAATAAAATAACTACGCTCATATCTTCATAGTAGTGATGATAACTAGGCTCAAGAGGGTGAGAAAAAAATTTCACACTTACAAGTTGATTTAAAAAAAAAAAGAACCATTCCATTATCCTCATAGTCTAGCATATTTTCTTTTCTAGATCATTCATTGTAACAATTTTGTGCCTCTTCACCTACCATATATTTATGATAATCCTGCAAAGGCTTATACTCTTCCTTAACTATGCACTCTGTAAGAACTACTCTCAAAGCATAAAGCTAAGAATGTGCATGATACCAGCAAAACCAGAGCTTTAGAGAGATGCAATAAATAAACCTACTTTTGTTATATCTCCTGTTTAGCAACAGGGGCTGGCATTTTTACAAGGATGCTCCTGCAATACTTACATACCTAAAGCACTGATAAACTAAAGTGCTTCCCTCAATAAGCCTGCACTTGCGCTTATCTGAATCAGGTACCTAACACTACTGGAAAATATATGAAATATGTTGTGCATTTTTTTAAAAGTAGCCTGTGATCTCATCATTGATTATTATAATACACATGCATAAAGGTGTAGAGCTACAGTTTGTACTTTTGCACTTGCATTTCTAGGACTCAGGATAGTCAAACAAAATAGCCAAATAGTCAAAAAAAATTAAAAATTACTTCCCTACCTTCAGGTCTTTTACACACATCATAAAGAAGAAAAAAGAACCCAGTTTATTTTTTAATTATCTCTAGCTGTCTTTAATGTAATATCCATACAAACTGAGTTTTTAATTTTGATTTATACCACGGCTAAAATAAGACGAGAGAACCAACAAAACCTAAGTTAGTGTACCCTTGCTCCTCTCCCTTCCTTTTGTGAGAGATAATATTGACAAGCCAACCCTATGGTATGAAGTTATAATTATCACTTGAATTATCAAAGAAAGTAATTCAACATCATTGCCATTTGTAGGATGGAATTTCCAAGACAACAATGCAACTCATTACACTGTTAAAATGAGTTATATCTGGCCCAGTAATACATGTTTAGGCCTTAATACATAGACCTTCATTTGCAAAACTTAAGGCATGTATGCTTAGGGTCAGTTATCATAAAAGAACAGCTGCAACAAATACAGCACAGCTATGTTCAAACTACAAGGGAGGCGTGGCAAAAGGGACTGTCTACTACAGACCACCCAACCAGGGGGAAGAGCTAGAGCAGGACTTTTCCAGTCAGCTTATGGAGGCGGTTAGGTCAAGGGATGTTATTGTCATGGGTGACCTAAACTACCCAGACATTTGCTGGGAGGAGCAGACAGCCAGGTCTAACCGCTCACATAGGTTCCTGGCTGTATTACAGGACCTTCACCTTATCCAGGAGGCGCGCAGTCCCACTAGGGGTAACACCTTGCTGGACCTGGTCCTGGCCAGAGAGGTGATACTACCCCTCTATGTGACTTTGGTCAGGCCGCAGTTGGAGTACTGCGTCCAATACTGGGCGCCACACTTCAAAAGGGCAGCTTGGAGAGGGTTCAGAGGAGGGCCACCCACTTGATGAGAGGGCAGCAGGTCAGGCCCTATGAGGAGAGACTGAAGGACCTGAATCTGTTCAGCCTCAGCAAGAGGAGGCTGAGGGGGGACATGGTGGCTGCCTACAAGCTCATCAGGGGGGATTAAATAGGCAGAGCTCTTTTCTCCCCAGCACCACCTGGGGTGATGAGGAACAATGGTCATAAACTGATGGAGAATATGTTTAGGTTGGAGATCAGAAGGCAAGATTTTACAGTTAGGGTGGCCAAAATCTGGAACCAGCTTCCCAGGGAGGTGGTCCTCGCCTCTACTTTGGGCAAAGTGAGGAGGAGGTTGGACGATCACCTGTCTGAAGTCTTGTGAACCCAGCATTCACTCCTGCCTGTGGCAGAGGGTCAGGCTAGATAATCTGTTCAGGTCCCTCCTGACCCTAGCTACTATGAAACTATGTTATAGATCTAAGTGATTCCTGCTGTTAGACTTTTTTTAAATTTTCATTTATGTGAAAAATGAACCAATGTACCTAAGTTATAAGTAAACTCAGTATTGTTTTGTTTTAGTGCTCATGAAAACACAAAAGTTTTGGAATCTAAACTGATAGATGCTTCTAGTAGTGTATATATTTTCTTGTTTGCAAGATACAATTAGGACTTATTTTGAATGTAAAATGTAATTTTACATGTATTTTTTAACATGGATTTAATCATTAATATATAAGTGAAGGTACATAGATCCTGTTTTTTTAACCCTGTTTGTACAATCACTGTGTTAGTCTGAAGTCAGACAAAAGGCACGAAACTTTATGTATCTCTGATTCAATTAATCTGTAAGGTATGCCACTACCCTGCCCTCTATATTCATAGATTCATAGATGGGTTGGAAAAGACCTCAACAGATCATTGAGTCCAACCCCCTGCCTAGGCAGGAAAGAGTGCTGGGGTCAGATGACCCCAGGTGGATTCCTATCCAGCCTTCTCTTAAAGACTCCCAAGGTAGGGGAGCGCACCACCTCCCTTAGAAGTCCATTCCAAATTTTGGCCACCCTTACCATGAAGAAGTTTTTCCTGATATCTAGCCTAAATCAAACCAAAGACTGAAGCTCTGTTGTCATCGGGAAGGCTTTGGCTTCCTTGACCACAGTCCACTATTTGGTGAGAGAGGCAGTGAGTTGCTCGGAGGGGACGGCCTCCGCCTCTCTCCGCTGGGGAGAAGGCTCTTCTCAGCCAGACTAGCTGACTTGCTCCACCGGGTTTTAAACTAAGCCTGTTGGGCGATGTGGGGACTACCGCCACTGCTGGCCCACTGAGCAACCCTTGCAAAGCCAGCAGGCCAAGGCACTTAAGGGAGCCCACCTCTGCCCTAGCCCTTGTACAATCTGTGGACAAGACAAGGGCCCCCAAGGGGACACTTGCCTGCCTGTACACAAATACCAGGAGCTTGGGGAATAAACAGGAGGAAGTTGTCCTCCGACTTAATGCAAATAATTACAATGTCATAGGGATAATGGAGACCTGGTGGGACTCCACCCATGACTGGACCACGGGTATAAACAGCTATACCCTGTACAGCAGAAATTGAGTAGACAAAAGGGATGGGGACACAGCTCTCTATGTCAAGGAGAGCTACACATCTCTGCTAGCTGACATTGGCAACCAGGGTGAATGGCTGGAGACCCTCTGGGTTAAAATCCATGGGGAACATGGCACAGGGGACACAAAGGTGGGATTCTACTACAGACCTCCCACCCAAAGTCAAGAGCTTGACCAGGAATTTGCCAGGTAATTGGCTGAGGGTGCACGCTCCCAGTGCATGGTTGTCATGGGAGACTTCAGCCACCCAGACGTCTTGTGGGAAGAGTGCTCAGCTAAATCCGTGTGGTTGCAAAGCTTCCTCTTGTGCATGGATGATTTCTATCTGACACAAGAGGTCTACGGGCTAGCAAGAGGTAAAGTGCTGCTCGACCTAATACTGGCAACCAGGGACAACCTAATCAGCAACCTAATGATCGAAGGGAAGCTAGGTGACAGCAACCATGAGCTGATCACCTTTACCATCTGCCATAAAACTGGCAAGTCAGTCAGCAATACAGAAGTCCTTGACTTCAGGAAAGCTGACTTTGACAAGCTCAGGAAGCTTGTCAGTGAGGACCTAAGGGACCACGACTGCAAGGGGAGAGGAGTTCAGGAAGAGTGGTTGCTTCTCAAGGGAGTGATCCTCGATGCACAAGCTAATGCTATTCTATCTCGGAGGAAAGGCAGCAAAAGGGCACAGCAGCCCCCTTGGCTCTCCAGGGAACTAGCAGACCTCCACGCAAGTCAATTATCATGGTGTACTGTGATCAGTGGGGTCCCCCCAAGGCTCTGTCCTTTGATCTATGTTGTTCAATATCTTCATTAATGATGTGAATGTTGGAGTCAGAAGCAGACTGGTCAAGTTCGCCAATGATACCAAACTCTGGGGTAAAGTATCCACACCTGAGGACAGGAGGGTGATCCAGGCTGACCTTGACAGGCTCAGGAAATGGGCAGATAAGAACCTGATGGTGTTTAATACTGAGAAATGCAAGGTTCTCCACCTTGGGAGAGCATCCTATAAGCAGCATCCTTATAGGCTCGGCAGTACTACACTGGTTAGCACTACAGATGAAAGGGACTTGGAAGTCATGATTGACTACAAGATGAACATGAGCCTTCAATATAATGCTGCGGCTAGTGAAGTGAGCAAAACACTGACTTGCATTCTTAGATGCTTCTCAAGCAAATCCTAGGATGTCATTCTCCTGTTGTACTCAGCCTTGGTGAGGCCGCAGCTGGAGTACTGCATCCAGTTTTGGGCTCCTCAATTCAAAAAAGGATGTGGAGAAGCCTGAGAGAGTGCAGAGGAGAGCCACGCACATGATCAGAGGTCAGGAAAATAGACCTTATGATGACAGGCTGAGAGCTATGGGACTCTTTAGCCTAGAAAAGTGCAGGCTCAGGGGCGAGATGATCTGATGGCCATCTATAAGTGTATCAGGGGTGTTCACCAGGATCTGGGAGAACGATTGTTCACCAGAGCACCCCAAGGGATGACAAGGTCTAACAGTTATAAATTCCTGCTAGACAGTTTCAGACTGGACATAAGGAAGAATTTTTTCACTGTCTGAGCCCCCAAGGTCTGGAACAGCCTGCCACTGGAGGTGGTTCAAGTGCTTACACTGAACACCTTCAAGAGAAATTTGGATGCATATCTTGCTTATCCTGTGACCCCAGCTGATTTCCTGCCCCTTGGGCAGGGGGCTGGACTCGATAATCTTCCAAGGTCTCTTCCAGCTCTAATGTCTAATCTATTAAATCTGCTCTCTATCAGTTTGTGACCATTGTTCCTTTTTTCTCCAAGAGATGTCCTGGTGAACATCTCCGATCCCTTGCTGTGTTCCCTTAATGAATTTGTAGGAGGCCACAAGATCATTCCTCAGCCTTCTCTTGTGGAGGCTAAAGAGGTCCAGGTCCCTCAGTCTCTCCTCATAGAGAGGCTGTCCTGTAAGCCCCTAACCGCTAGTACGTGGTCATCTCTCTGACCACCAGTCATTGGTTGTCATACTGACAGGAAGCTGACCCTACCCCCCCAACACAGCCCTTTAAATCAGTAGGGCAACTACGGTCTTTATCCTGAAGCTCTGTCTCTTTTAGATATCACAGGCCCCATCTGAGCCTGGGGGATGGACTCCATGAACAAAGACCATTGCAGAACTTGCCCCTTCCATACAAGGTCCTTGATCTCAGTTTCTCTAATACAAGTCTCTTGAGAGCTGGGAAACTTAGATCTGCTTGTCTTGTGGGACTTAACCATCTGGGAAGATATAGCTATTGTTTATATAGGATATAAATACTAGTAGCTAACTTTCCTATAACTTCCTCTCTTCCTTTCATGATTTAGATCTGGGCTATATGGACTAAGAACTCTCGCTGTAATTGTTGTCTCTGACTGCTGTGGGTCATCCTAGTACTGGACTTAGAAACTGAGAACAGTGAGTTTCTCTTTCATGTACTCCCAGTGCTCCCCTACTGGTATCCAGATACCACTGAGTCAAATACAAAGGAGATAATTGGGCCCAGTTTGAGAGGCAGACATGACAGAGCAGAAAGAACAGATTGGGATAAAAAATTGGGAATTGGAATTCTGGGAGTAAGAGGTGGGGGTGAGAAAAATAAGAGTGAACAGGAAAAAGCCAGAAGGAAGTGAGAAAGCTGACCCCTGGGCAAGGATCTCATAGAGGAAATCTGGTCTGGCTAGTCCAAGAACATTGGAGACACATTGGAATGAAGAGTGTGGGAAGGGAGACTGGGACCTGGACAGAGAGCCCAAAGTGAAAAACTGGCGAGGACATAACTGGCTAGGGAAGGAAAGTGAGAAGAGGATAAAAGCTCAGACTGTGCAGGAAAACAAAGATAGGAAGTGGGAGATGTGGGGAGAGCTGTGACAAGGACAGGGAGCTGGGGGGTTAATGGGAGAGCTGGGACAAGGTAGACTGGACCAGTCAGCAGCAGAAGGGTCTGTGACCACAAGAACATGCTCCCCTTCAGAGCCTGGGCTGGCACCTGACCTTCTGGAATTTCAATATTTCTCAGTTCTCAACAATTACCTACAAAATTCACTTTCAGGGTCTCTTCATCCCCACTCATGACTGGTCTATTCATGTGATGACAGCTTTCTACTGACTATATTTACTCCTAAAGGCTCTGACCCTGCTATTTTCTCAGGTAAGTGTCAATATCATGCCACATGTCAGCTATATTTTAGCCTCTTTTTAAAATTTGGTTTTATAGAAGCCTAATAAATTGTGTAAAGTATACACAAGATTATTAAGGTTGCATACCTGAGCACTCCATAACTAGGACATTCCAGAATTAAGGTGGCCTTTGCAATGTTAAGTTGGCCCCCTTGTGAGAGTGGATGCTGGCAGTTTGTAGCACATGCAATGGCAGAACGTTAGGCACTCAGGCAATTTTGCTGATGAAAACATGAATACAAAGGCATTGTGCAGGGGGCTTGTGAATCACATTCTTCAACTTAGGACCTGAATTCCACCTAGGTCCTACTTAAGGCACCCAGATCCCTTTGTGGATTTGCGTGTTGGTGCTACAAAGCATTTGTAGCTAACTCAATATATCATAATGTATGGGAGAGAAATCACTGATAACTATTTAAGTCCTCATCTAAAATAGGACAACATATGCTGAACCTCATAACTGGGCAAAGAAGAAGGAACTTCTTAGAGAGTAAAGTGTTTGTTTTATTTTTTTAAGTCTTTTATACAATGGTGTGTTCTACAGCCTTCTCTGCTGTACATTTAATAAAATGTAGCCATAATACTATGTATTAGGATTGGATGGTTAAACATACTAAATATTCAACTTATTTTTCCCAATGGGCCAATAGACTCAGAGTTACAAAAAATAAAATTAAAAGAAGAAATGTTGCCAGAATATGAGCCTGGATTTCATTAATATGTACTGTCATTGCTCTGTAAAAAATACATCTGTTACCGTGCTCAAAGAATTTTAGATACACAATAGAGTAATAAAGCGATTTTATAACTTGAGTCATTCTCTACCCATAGAATCTAGTTTTTCCCCCGTTTGTATTAAATTATCAAGATACAGACATTGTGATATACTGCAGGTGAAAAATTTAGAAGGTTGTTGATACAGAAAATGGACAATTTAAAACAAAATAAGGCATTATAAAGAGGGCATCACAAATCACAGAACTTTCTTACCTAATCAGGCTGGTGCATCAAAGCCCTTGTACTATCCTACTAGAGGTTTATCCATCTATATTTTCCGTCTGTATTTTCATTAGAACAACTCAGTTGGTAACAGTGGGGGCTTCAGAGTGAAGGTTTTTATCTTTTTTTTGTTTTTCTACACTTTCTCATCCAGCCTTCTGTGGAGAAGGTCTAATTAACATGGGATGAAATCCTGGACAGCTGACATAAGGGTGCATGCAAGAAGAGTGTGGTGGTGCAGTCGCCGCCCCCCCAACCCCCCCTTTCACTGCTACCACTGTCCCTAGCTTACCTGAGTACTGGGGTAGTTCCAGGGCAGCTCCTGCCTGACTCTGGCTGCAGCCTGTAGGGAGCAGTTGCATGGGGTGTCAGTTTTGGCAGGGGACATCAGTCACAGTGGGTGAGTTTCCTCTTCCTGCACCTGCTCCTGCCATCCTTTCCACGTCCTCTGCTACTCGAGAGCAAGTGCTGAAAGGAGGTCTCTCTCCACCACTGTTGCTGTCCCCTGTTGACGCAGGTGGGTCTTAGCCAGTGGGAACACCTTGGGGGTTGTGTGGGGAGCAGGCATTAGAAAAGGAATCTGCATGCTGCCACTGCTGCCCTGGCTGAGCCCAGCTCTCTGTGCAGCTGCTTCCTACAACCCCCAGGTAGAGGGAGGGGGCAGGAGCATAGATTCATAGATTCGTAGATGTTAGGGTTGGAATGGACCTCAATAGATCATTGAGTCTGACCCCCTGCATAGGCAGGAAAGAGTGCTGGGTTCAGATGACCCTAGCCAAATGCCTATCTAACCTCCTCTTGAAGACCCCCAGGGTAGGTCTCCCTACCCTTGGGGAGCCCATTCCAGATTTTGGCCACTCTAACTGTGAAGAAGTTCTTCCTAATGTCCAATCTAAATCTTCTCTCTGCTAGCTTATGGCCATTATTTCTTGTAACCCATAAGAGCACCTTGGTGAGAAGAGCCTCACCAATTCCCTTCTGCACCCCCATGATGAACTTATAGGCAGCCACAAGGTCGTCTCTCAACCTTCTCTTGCGGAGGCTGAAGAGGTCCAGGTGCCCTAGCCTCTCCTCATAGGGTTTGGCTTGCAAGCCCTTAACCATATGAGTGGCCCTCCTCTGGACCCTCTCCAGGTTATCCACATCCCTCTTAAAGTGTGGCGCCCAAAATTGGACATAGTATTTCAACTGTGGTCTGACCAGCACCCGATAGAGGGGAAGTATCACCTCCTTGATTCTGTTTGTTATGCATCTGCTGATGCATGATAAAGTGCCATTAGCTTTGCTGATGACTTCATCACGCTGCTGACTCATGTTCATCTTGGAGTCCACTAGGACTCTGAGATCCCTTCCTGCTTCCGTGCTACCACGCAGGTCATTTCCTAGGCAGTAGGTGTGCTGGACATTTTTCCTCCCTAGGTGCAGCACTTTGCATTTCTCCTTGTTAAATCACATACTATCATTTCCTGCCCATTCGTCCAACCTGTCCAGGTCTGCCTGTAGTTGTTCCCTGCCCTCTGGTGTGTCCACTTCTCCCCACAATTTTGTATCATCTGCAAACTTGGACAGAGTACACTTCACTCCCTCATTCAAGTCACTGATGAATACATTGAAAGGTATCAGTCCAAGGACCGAGCCCTGCAGGAACCCACTGCCCACGTCCTTCCAGGTCGATACCAACCCATCCACCACCCTGGGCAGGGTTCTGGGACTCCCTGTCCCCCACCCTGAGCAATTCCGGGGCTCCCTCCCCGGTCAGTTGGGAATAGTGCTGGCAGGAGAGTCCCAATTTTGTATTTTTACTCCCTGCTTGGCTCCCTAGTGTCCCTCACTGGCCCAGGTGCTCCAGCCATGCCTCACTCCAATCCCCTCACCATCTGAAATGTGGTATGCCACACTCCTCGTTATGAAATCCTGGAACCACCCATGCCTGAAGTCAATGGAGTTTTACTAACACTTCCTAGGCACTTTCAAAATCTGCCAACGAGGAACTGAGCAAGACCAGTAAGACTATCAATAAGTTACCTACCTCAATCTCTCACCAGTTAAATTCTTGCCATCAAATGTACCATCATCTTAGAAACAGAAGAAAAAAGAACAGTGCTGCCATTGGACGATATAAATGTGCCCATGCACACACACACATATGAAGAAAAGCAATAGTTATGGCAATTATTGGGAAGTTTCCTCACCCATGTCCAAGAAACATTATGAAATTAAGATGGCAGGACAGAGTTCCAAATACTGGAGTGAGCAAATACATGAAGCACAGGTGGCATGATTATAAAAGCACAGTCAAGATGGTCTGGCCATATAATTAGGATATCTTTAAATTAGCTTATCAAGAAATGCTTTATGCAGCACTGTGCTCTGGTAGATGATGATGTGGTCTGATTTGTAGAAGATAAAGGATTGTCTAAAATGACCCTTCAGTCAAGGCAGTATTGATGTCTGAAACTGGGATCAAAACGTTTATGAATATGTTGCAATGTTGTCCATGATGCTGGAAATGACTACGAATAGACACATCAAGAATGCAGTGGCAAAATCCGAAGTTTCAGGTTCAGGATCAGCCCTGCTAGTCTGCAGTATCCACCACTGTCTATTTGGTCTGTGACTACGTTGCAGACAAAAATCTTACTTTGCCACCCAAGAGTGCATCTCTGAATGCTTTTGTCAGAAGATGAAATGTGGTCATCATCAGCTACTGAAAATGATAATGATGTGTCCTCCTTATGCTGCAGAGGGACTATTTACATAAATAAGATTTACAAAATCAGGCCCGTCATTACTTCAGCACTTCCCCAGAAAGGTCCATTCTTTTCTCCTCACATGGTAGGGTTATATTAAAAGAGAGCTACTCCCAATACTTATCTAGTTGGTTTCTAAGGATTGAACTGAGAATTCCCCTTCATGTGTCCAGTTTCATGTACATCCTGATCTTTAGTCTCAGATACATTACTGCACATTTTCAGTGTGTAAGTCCATGTGACTCTGATGTAGCACAATAGGGCCATGGTTAGTCCCACACATACCATACCAGACATTTTCCTCTTGGTTGCTACTCCAGGGCAGCAGGTTTTTAGACAAAGATTTAATCTACTATCATTTATGGCACTGCACACCAACTTTCTTATTGCAACTAAAACTGCTGATAAATACATGTACTCTTGTCAAGCGACAACCATAATAATTGATACATACACAGCTTTATTTAGTATTGTACTTTAATACTGTGATTCACAAGACCCTAAAGAATGTGAAGACAATGCAATATGCTACATAACAAAAATTGATGTCATGTGAGCCATTCTACTTTTCTTGCTTTTAAAGATTGTGAGGAACTTGCAAAACTCTGTTCCTAAAATTATTCATTTTCACGTGGCAAACATTGTAACCTTTGCAGCTCAATGTGCAAGTCTGCTCTATAATTATACTTTGCCTACAAGGTCATTACATGTCCACAGTCTTCTCATATCTCTACACTACATTTGACCATTTTGTTCCATATGCTTGTGCTCAATTTATTATACATTTTTTTCTAAGATCTTTCATTGTACAGGTGCCTTCAAGCAGTGGGCACTGCAGCAGGTATTGCATAGTCTGAGACTCTGTGCCACAGTCACAGGTGGTTGAACTAATGGTATAGCTCCACTTCTTCATTCATTTCTTGGAGCGTCCAACTCCATTGCGTAGGTGGTTGAGACATTGCTAACTTTGCTGTGGCTCATCAGCCCCTGGTGGTAAAGATGTGGACACCAGAATGTCCATTTTTTTGCTTGCAGGTATATTTTCAGCTTCTTGCTTCATATCCATAGTCATGTCTCCTTGAGTGTGGCATCAAGAGGTTGGGTGCTGGTAAGGAAGCTCCTGTATGACTTCAGTCGCTTGTGTGCTGTGGGATAGTTGTACAGCAGGTGTCTTACATCTTCAGTCTGTCTCAATTTTTCTGTCCTGCTGGCCACTGTTCTTCTGATGTTAAGTGGAGTGATGTTAGCCAACAGATACACACTATTTAGGCCCACAATGTAATAGCTGTTACAAAATACCTGGGAAGTGTTGAAATATGCTATGTAAAACCAAATTTTCTAACTGCTGCTCTGTGTATATTGCAATATACCTGTTAACTATTTTGTCTTAAAGAAAGGAAATGCCCTGCGCTGAGAATTTATATTATGTGACGTTTTAACTCAAAATGAAATGAAAGTTCTCTTGTCACAACCCACCTCCTTCAAGATGCACTGCACAATAGAAATGGGGACATCACCCTAACAAAAGTGACAGGCATAGTTCTAGTAAAACCAAATGTCCTGGAATCATAAAACAGAGCAGGAGAAAGTAGGAACTTAGATGCTAGTTTATTTGAAAGGGTGAATTGCATCTTTTCTGCTGTTGACTGAAAAGGAATTCTTTATCTGGCATACTGAGTGATAACTACTATAATTTGACACACACAAATGGATTTTGCATCCAGTAAATTCTGGACCATTAAAATCAAAGTTTGGCCATTGACTTCAGGGAGGGTAGTTTTCACCCTTCATTTTCGTTCAGTGCAATGTCAGCATTATACAGGTCATTTGTGAATGAATGTAAAACTCACATAAAATCAAAGCAAGTTCTTTCTGACCAACATAACTGACCTGCTATTCATATGGATCCTGGGGAATAACAGATTCCAGATACATCCAATCTAGAAAGTTTGGATGTGGATGCAAATGTCTAGTAAATGGAGATATTTCAGACTGCCTTACAAGTACACTGGTCTCTTTTTCACATGCTGCCCATAAGTAAAAGGTTGTGCATCTTAGAAACAAATTAATCAATTGCAGAACAATCTTCAGAAAACTGTTGTAAACAAGCTGAAAGGAAATCTTTTATTACAGATGGCTTTAGCAGGTACAGCTTTGGTTTAATAAAACATTATTGGACTGTCTTAGGCTTTGTAACCCCCATTGCAAAAATAAGATTAATTCAAATACACTTTAATCAAGCCCTCAAAAATTTGGATTACTCATGAACAAGCCTTGTTGGCACAGCCATAATGATGTGCATTCAATAACATGCTGCCTTGCTTAATGGGATCTGCCAAATAAGACAAAATGCTAAATCAAAGACAAAATACAAACATCTCCAACTGATATATTTGAAAGCCTATCATTCAATGGAGTGGGATGTTAGGATTTCCTGATATGTGTAGAAGTTGATTAGATGAGCAATTTGCATATTAATAAGTGTTGCACTGGAATGGAATGCCCTTTGCAGAGAAGCGAATTCCTTTGGGAGTTTGGTAGGTGGCGCTAAAGCCTGCACCAGTACTGCCATGCTAACACCATGGTTATCAACAACCAATTCTGTACTCCAGAGAATTTCTTGCACTAAACAGATAGTTCAGCTGTTGCTCTCTCCTAATTAAAGCAAATAACATGTTTTCCTCTCTTCCCCTCCCCCACATCCCCCCCAAAAGATTCTGCTGTTCCCTGGAAGAGTCTTCAGTTCTCCATGACATAAAGAAAAGCTGCTGAAATTTGGTCCTGCTGCTGACAAGGTAAAAATGTCAGGGATCTGAGGCAGAGGTACGGTTTTGATATGTTGTGCCAGTAGTTATAATTTACATCTAATCAATTACAAGCCTCTGGTGACAATATTTCCTTGTTCTAAGAATAGATTTTGAAAGTATTTTAAGAATTCTGGTTGTCATGCAATTAATAGTGTGCTTTGTTCTGAGTATAAAGATTTGCTTGTTTGGAGCAGTAACCGTATTTTGCATGTAAAAAAGGAGAACGGGAGGGTTTTATTGCCAGCACTTCTCCTTACAGAGGGATGAATCACTTGCATTCTTGGCAGCCAAGCACAAATTCACAAGAATGCTCAGTTTGATCAACTTCCTTCAAAACACTAAGCTTAAAGTAAAGAAGAGAAAAGAGAGTGAGAAGCTTGGATGGGTCCATATACAGAAGACATTACAAGATGGACATCTAAGCATGAAGACAATAAATCTAGTGTACAAACTGTTTTGCCCAAAGCAAGTCACTTGCTGTTACAGGAGTAGCCAGACTAAATTAAGTGAATAATACTGAAAAGAAAAAACAAAGCTGGAAAGAGCCAGAGGGGGAACACTCCAGAATGAGCAGAAATGTGGGATGTACTGTCAAAAATTAGTTCAGTACAATTTAACAGTTTTATGTAGAGAATGCAAAGTTTCAGCAAGAAAAAAACCTCACCTTCCTTCCCCTATAATAATGGAAGATTGCAGCAAAGATCCTAAGACTAAGAAACTCAAAATATATGAATGGGTTTAGTTAGGTATAAAGAAATTCTTTCTTTCTTTCTTCCTTGTTGCTGGCTTTTGTTCCCTCACCCCAACACTCTGCCAGAATCCCATTTCTACGCGTGGTACATGGGAGGTGTGTGGGAGTGGAGACACTAGCTTTGTATCATTAACTGCATAGCAATTCCATTGAGAGAGCTGTGGGTTCACCACTCCCAGTGGGAGTCAGAGCCTCAGACATGGAAGCACCTGAACTGGTTGCTGGGACATGTTGTGTTTTCCCTATCTTTGGAGTGATTTATGAACAGATTAGACAAACATCTGTCAAGGCTGGCCTAAGTATATCTAATCCTGGATTAGAGCCGGGGGATAGATGAGATGACCCCTTGAAGTTCCTTCATTTCTAAGATTCTATAGATCTCTGCAAGAAAGGGTTGTTTTGAGGGAAATGTTCATTATGAGTTTCCTTGCAGGGCAAAGTGACAAATTATATTGCATGGCAGATGTAGGATCCAGTTGTAAATAAGGTTTCCCAGATCTGGTCATGCCAGCCCCACCTGCAGCTCCCACTGACTTTGAAGGGGTTTGAAGGGTGATCCTCCCCCTCTATGCGGCACTGGTCAGGCCGCAGTTGGAGTACTTACTGCATCCAGTTCTGGGCACTGCACTTCAGGAGGGATGTGGACAGCATTGAGAGGGTCCAGAGGAGGGCCACTCACATGATCAGGGGGCAGCAGGGCAGGCCCTACGAGGAGAGGCTAGGGGACCTGAACCTGTTCAGCGTCCACAAGAGAAGGCTGAGGGGGAGTCTGGTGGCCTGTTACAAACTAGTCAGAGGGGACCAGCAGGCACTGGGGGAGTCCCTGTTCCCCTGAGCACTACCAGGAGTGACTAGAAATAACAGTCACAAG
>JAGPOW010003316.1:167354714-167366555 GCA_030014935.1 Caiman crocodilus
TCATCTGACCCCGGTGCTCTTTCCTGCCAAGGCAGGGGGTCGGACTAGATGATCTGCCCAGGTCCCTTCCGACTCTAGATACTATGATACTATGAATGTGATGGTATGTTTCTCATGATGTCAATGTGTGCTGTTTGATTTAAAACAGCGTGTTGTGTATTCATTGTTTTGTATTCTTTTTGGTTGACAGACTATTAATATTGCTACATACGTGCTTATGATATTCTAAGATTTATAATAAGCCTTAAACATTTAGTCCCTGCATCAGATAATTGGTGATCCTTTTTATAGCCTCATTCAGTGTTTTATTTGTTATTTGCAAACCGCTTATTTTGCTCCCTGGTGTTTTAGTGACTGATGATGAATAAATGCCACCTATATGACATTCAAAGCCTATTTTCTTTGATCCATGGTCTTAGATTTAGAGAACTAGCACAGTATGTGATAGGAACATACAGTGGAGACTGAAAACAAAAGACTAAAAATTGAAAGTGTAGCTGGGACTGCTGTGGAGCTTTTCAAATGAGCAAGTGAGTATTCCTAAAAGGAGCTAAAAACAGTGGCTGGCATGGGAACAAAGTTCAGAATAGCTGTAGGTTGAAAGATTGTGCACAAGACCAGGAAACAACCAGTGATAATAGTAAAGTTATCCCATAGGAACATGTGGTTATGAGATATTTTTGCTTTAACTCCTGTTTTCAAGTCTATATCATTCTGTGATTAGATTCAAGTAGAGAGTTTAAACAGATCAGGACTGCTGAGATGGGGACACTTGAAATAGTGTATGTGCTTCATTGGCAACTTTCTGAGAACTCTAAGACCAAAGCTAATTTCTATAAAACTTCAGCCTATCAAATGGAGGTGTAGTGCACAGGAATGACACATCCCAGTTTGCAATACTCTTGTTTAATTGAAGTCATCTGGCCTCCACTCTATTCAATCACCCCTCCATCTTTAATTTGCATGTACTAAGCTGCTCTTTAGCATACAAGCTAATTCTTTTATTCATTCAACTCACTCAAGCTGTAGCTATCATCTGTGCCTTTCTAGTGTCTAAGAGGTAGTAGAGATAAGTAAATAACTGTGTAACTTTCAAGACTTTTTCACCTCCCTTAATAAATAAAGGTGTGACTGCAGTTTTTTTCCCTACACCATATCTTTCCACCTTCCAATAAAGTCTGAGGTATGCCTTCCTCATGCTGTTATCTGGTGCCAATTCAGATGTTGTATTAAAATGATACTCATGCTCTGTTAGAATGATCTTTTGTAAGCATGCCTGGGCATTTGAAACTGGTGTTACTTGTATGTAGAAGGTGACAATAATTTGAGTCCCTCATCACCTTTTTATAATGACTTCAGGTGTGATTTACTTTTCTTAAGGGAGCAGGCAGTAACAAAACTGAGAGAGCATGACTTGGGAAACAGCCTTGGGAGCACAAAAATAATTGATAATGTATCTGGCAGGTGGCATTGCGCCATGCATTTCTATTTCCCAGAGTGTGAAGCTGTCCTGTTCCATCTCTGCCAACAGGTCACATCAACTGGCTAACTAAAAAGAGCCTGTTTTTTAAAATAGTGTTCTTGGGAATCTGTCATGGAATTAGGCTTCACAGCACAGCTAGGATATTATTGGGGTAGCTGGTAGAAATCCAGACTCAGTTAAACTGCCCAGATAACAAGTGAAGTCTTAAGAATTAACACCAAACCTGTCAACACAGAAAAGTAGGGATGGAAGGGAACTCATGAAGTCAACTAGGTCAACTATTTGTTCAAGGCAGGATCATCCCTGACCAAAATATCCCAGTCACATGTGTTTCACCCAGTGGTTTTTAACAAGTGGGCTGCAGGAGCCTTCCAGAGGTGCTGCAGTGCAGGTGTGGACACCACTGCTGCAGCCAGGTGAAAATGCCCTGTGCACCTGTTTCCAGGTGGAGCATGGGGGGACTGGACTGGAAAGAGCTGCAGCAAGAGTGACTGATCCTGTATGATTTAGGCTTATCAGATAACCTTAATGCAAGCAGAAGCATGCGCTCATGATGCAGCCCTGGTTGTGTACGAGGCACTTGGGGCACTTTTACAGTGATGTTAGTAACATGCTGGTTGAGAATTATGAAGGTAAGCTGAGGCAGCACAACAGTGGTTCTCAATTCAGGGTGCCAAATTCAAAAAGGTAGGGAAGGGTGCCTTGAATTTTAAAAGGCTGAGAATCAACTAATCTAACTGAAGCAGGTAAAAATCTCTTAAAGGCTCAGAACAAGAAGGATCAGGCATTTATGGTGGTTCGCTTTTGTTTTATTTACTTCTTTGCTGCTGTGCCTGGAGGCATGGTCTCATTCATGAGGCAACCACCTTTCACTGACAGGAGGCCAAAGTAACATAGTTGTGTCGTAAGGCAGGCTGGAGCATGCTCAAACACACATGCACAGAGTGCACAAACACGTGCACACAGAGTACAGCTCTTGGGAAGGGTCCCCAGCTGACTCTGCCCCTATGGCAGCCTGTTTTGGGGGATCTTCACAGCCCAGCCTGGGCAAAGGCCTTGCCCATCTGCGAGAAAGGTTCCTTGGCTTGACTACCTGATCATAACCAAGCAGAGTCATGCAGGGCAGGTCCCCTATGTTTTGCTTTGGCCAGTGGGGTACAATCTTTGTTAGGGCCTATAAGTACATAACACATAGAGCTGGAATTTTATTCTTCTTCAATAGTCCACCTAGCAGAAGCCCAGTTTCCCTTATCATTTCTTCCCTATGACTTGTGATGTTTATATTAATTTCCAGTATCTTTCCTCTGAAGACTTAGATTTGTAGCAAAGTACAGTGCTCCTGCCAATAAAGGACCTTTTATTCATTCTACCTGGAAGAAAACCATTTTAAAATCTCTTCTATAGATTTTCTTTTTTTCCTTTTCCATCTGTGATCCACTGCATTCTCTTCCTCTGCACTTTCCATGTGTCTTTTGTTTGCATTTCTCTGTTCATGGGTATTGACTATTATTTTTTATTGCTTTTGATCATGTGTTATTATACGTTTGAATAACTTTAATTCTCCACATCGTCTTTTTAAAAAATGTATTCTGTTTCACTTTATGGGACTGATTTTCTTCCAAAGTTTAGCCAGTTCAAATTCTCTGCCTTTATTTCCCCTTTCAAACTCATTTAGTTATAATTACATAGTCCATGGGGCCAGGCAGCAACAGGCTTTGGATAAGAATCCTGGTCGTTATTATGTTGATGCTTCTCTAATCAGACTCCTTAACTCTACAAAACCTGGAGATTCTAATAATTTCCCACTAACTCTTATGATAGACTAAATCAGGTGTCACCTCTATTCTACTTCTCTCATATCTAAGTACTGAAGATGGTCTAAAAATGAATAGCTTGTAAGATTTCTTCACTGTGTCCTAATTATATCTAGTTTGCCACCTGCTCTTGTCTTTTTCTAAAACCCTTTCATTTTACCTTTTGTTCCTTTTGTTGCTTTCTGATTAGGCAGCCTGTGGAAAAACGTTAATTACTTAATTATTTTTTCTTATAATAATGGTTCTATCGCCCCCTGTTTTTATTTTTCAAAGCTCCTGAGTTGAGACTTAGATACTGAAATGCTGTGTTAACATAATATGCAGTAGCAGTGTACTTCTCCTTAACAATGGGTATTGTTTGTTCTGGGGCAAGAAGGTTTTTCAGTCTCTGTGGTTGTATCTAGGGTTTTCTGCTTTGGAAAGGATTAGACAACACAATGTTAAAAGGTCTGTGACACAATTAAACCTAAAACCTATGGGAGTGGGGTACCTAAATACCTCTGAGAATTAGGGCCTTGCTGATCTCGCTCTTGGAATTTTTTTTCAATTGGGTAGGAAATATTTATAAAAAGCTCAGTATGACTAATGGTAGCTTTATCCTTAGCTTCTCTTCTGGGACTTATAATAAATGCTATCATAACCAAAATATTTTGTTTGGTGATGTCCAAATTAAGTTTTATGAGGTGGGTTGAGACCAGAGGCAGATAACAAAAAGTAAGCGTTCTAAAAAGTTTTGGACATCACTCCTTTAGGCTTCATTCGATAAAATAAGCCCCTTTATCATCTTCCAGTCCTGCCAGAAATCAAGTCTCCCCTCCCAGGGTCTTGTTATTTAAGACGATTCTTGATTTTGTCTGTATACAATACTGATGTGAGCTAACAATTTGCTTACTGTCTGACAAACAATTGATGTGACATTCTGTAAGATATTGGAGATAATTTAGCTATCATGCCCAGATGCATAATAGTAATGCTTAGTACTTGCAATACTGAGACGCTCTCACAGACTCTCTGATGTGTTAACTTTATCCCATAATTTGGTATCATCTGTGAAGCACTCTGTCCAAATCTGCAGATGATACCAAATTATGGGGTAAAGTTAACACACCAGAGGGTAGGGAACAAATCCAGACAGATCTGGACAGTTTGGAAAAGTGGGCGGAACAGAATTGAATGCAGTTCAACAAAGACAAGTGCAAGGTGCTGCACCTAGGGAGAAAGAATCACCAGCACACTTACAAGCTGGGGGAGGACCTTCTCAACAGCACAGAATGGAAAAGGATCTTGGAGTCACTATTGACTCCAGCATGAACATGAGTTGTCAATGTGACAAAGCGATCAGTAAAGCTAACCATGCTTTATCATGCACTAGCAGGTGTATGACAAACAGGTCCAAGGAGGTAATACTTCCCCTCTATGTGGCATATGTCAGGCTGTAGCTGGAGTACTATGTCCAGTTTTGTACACCGCACTTCAAGGGGGATGTGGACAACCTCGAGAGGGTTCAGAGGCGGGCCACTCCTATGGTTAGGGGCTTGCAGGCAAAGTCCTACGAGGAGAGATTGAGGGCCCTGGATCTCTTCAGCCTCTGCAAGCAAAGTCTGAGAGGTGATTTTGTGTCCACCTACAAATTAATCGGGGGAAAGCAAGGAATAGGAGATGCTCTGTTTACCAGGGCACCTCTTGGAGTAACTAGGAACAACAACCACAAACTGATGGGGAGCAGATTTAGGTTAGACATCAAGAAGAACTTATTTACAGTAAGGGTTGCCAAAATCTGGAATGGGCTCTCAGGGGAGGTGGTGCTCTCCCCTTCCTTGAGGGTCTTTAAGAGGAGGCTAGACATGTACCTAGCTGGGGTCATCTGACCCTAGTGCTCTTTCCTGCCCAGGGCAAGGGGTCAGACTTGATGATCTGCTAAGGTCCCTTCGGACCCTAACATCTATGTATCTATGACTGAATCTATGAAACTCAGAGGAACAGACTTCCACCTTCAGCTTCCTCTGCACAAAAATGAAGTTTATTTTCTACCTATGGGGACTTTTCACTATCTTTAATTTTCCCTGAGCCTGAGGAAGCATGTGTGCATCCAAAAGCTTGCAGAAAAGGATATGTTTTTGCAATGTATTAGTTGGTCTAATAAAAGGTATAATCTCTGAACCAAGTTTTGCATTTCTTTTAGTACATGTAATGGCATTTATTAATTGTCAGAAGAGTTTATGCACGTTTTGTAGTTAAACCACACAGTGCTTCCAGGGGATCCAGAGGAGGTACAGTAGGGGGTACAGTGGTGCAGTTGCATCTCCCCATGGGAGCAGCAGCCAGAGACTTCTGTTAAGTCCCCAAATGAGATACAAATCCCTGCCCCACTTCCTTTCTCCTCTGTGCTCAGCAGCATCTCCCCTCCCTGTCTGCCACTGAACCCAGCTTTTTATGTAGTCCAGCTGAAGCAGAGCAGGAGTGGCTCTGGAGTTCCCCACTCGCAGAGCAATTGGAAACAGTTGATGACAGCACAGTGGTGGGCAGGGGAGGGGGAGAATGGGAGGGGATGGGACATGCTGCTGAGGGGCATGTTCTTACCTGCTTTGGGGACTTAAAAAATACCTTGGTGCTGCTCCCACGATTGGGCCTTCCTGCCCCACTGCCAGGGCTGGAAAGCTGGGAGTGAAGGTAGAGCTATCCCTGAAGTACCAGGTGGTGCTCCTACATACCCCTTTACAAAATCTTGAATCCTTCCATGAATATTCCCATGAAGTAAACTTGACAAATACAGGGTAAAGAATGTGTTCAAAATCATACAATGAGTTAGTGGTACAGCCAACATGAGAATTCAGGAATTTGTCTCCCAAAGCTGTGCTGCTCTAACCTTAGCTACCTTTGCTTTAAATTAAATTAGACATTTTTTCATCCAGGAATCAGATTTGTAGCATCCTATTAAATAACAGTTCTGTTGGAAGTTGGAAATTTGTAATCAGTAAGTGGACACAAAATAATTGTTGCATCCAAGAGGTTAAAACATACTAAAAATGTTTCTTTTCCCAACAAATGCAAATGAAAGTCTGAGTTAGCAGTTTATTGTAGAGTGCATAATGTAGTTTAAATGCCTCAGATGCAAATGGTTCGAATTACATCAATAGGTAAATTGAATGTGAAACATTTTACAAGTTTGCTAAAAATGACTGTATTCCACAAATGAGCAGAGCTACCCAGCATAGTGCTGAGATACCTAGGGGAGAGGTGCCCTATAAAGTACTTAAAACAGATTGTTGGAGAAATCTACACAACTCCCTTTTAAACAAATGATGAACTGAGATTCTGGGCTTTAAGTTGTAGACTTGTTACAGACCTAAAAAGGTATTTAGCTACCTAACTCCTGTTTAGGCATCTAAACTCTGATTTCATTGGGTGTTTAGGAGCCTATCTAATTTATGGGGGGAGGGGATTTGGCCCCTCATAGTAAAATAATGATTGTTCTTACAAAGAGCCATTTACCCTGTTTTTCACAGTACTTCACAAAGACTGAGATCATGATCCTCTCTTTAGAGCTAGGGACACTGCCATACAAGCCATATTCTTCACCATGGCAGGAACTTTGTGTGGCTGCCCTGCCCCAGATTCTTCTGTTTCTTCTCCAGGAACTTTGTATGTGGTTCCCAGTAATGGCCTGAGACCTTGGGGTGGCCAGAGGAAACACTACAAGGACACATTGAAGGCACACCTCAAGAAAACAGATGCCAACATCAAGAGTTGGGAGTAGTTGGCTGCTGATCTACTCCAATGGGGCCACAACCTCAACCAAACTACAGCCTGTTTCGAGGTGAAGTATCTTACCCTGAAAGCAGAGAAGAGAGAACAGAGGAAGGAAAAGGAGAGGAATCCCAGCCTAAGGCCTACTCTTCTCTGCAGAAAGACCTGCAACTTCCTCTCACATACTTATTTATCATTATTTCATTTTGTCTGGGAGAGGAGACATTCAGTTCTACTGGGATGGCAGACAAGGTTCCTTGGGTAAATGTGATATCTTTTATTAGACCTACTCAATAGTTGGAAAAATTGTTCTTTGCAAACTTTCAGGCACAGACACCCTTTTCCAGGCATAGGGAGAGTCTGATGGTGTTTTGTGTATTCTCCTGGATGGAATAGAAGCCAAAATGCAAAAAGCAGGTCTGTGAAGATGCAAATGCAAGGTAGTGAGGATCAGAGGGAATGGGAGACAATAGAGACAGATAGGTGGGGTGGGGGAAAAAGGGAATATTGAGCTGGTGATATATTGTAGCTGGTAAAATGCAGACATGTTACCTGGGGCTACCAGATGTTAGACAGGTTATAATGTGCCACAAATCCAATGTCTATATTTAGTCCATGATTTTTTGTATCAGTAGATTTATGAAGAGAAGTTCATAGGCTCATTCACGAAAGATGTTTTGTAAATTCTCTTTGAGGATTGTAACTGAGTGATTGGAGAGAGAGTAGTTCTTCTGTGAGAAGTGAGCATACACAGGTAATTGGATATTTTTGTCTTTGATAGATTTTCAGTTTGTGTTCATTCTGGTATGCAGTTGTTTTGTTTCTCCTACATATTTTCCAGTAGGGGGTTTAGTGCACTGGATGAGATCTATTACATTTCTGTAGGTGCAAGGATAAGATCCAGGAATGGTGATGGTTCTGTTGTGTGATGTGGTTATTGTAGGAAATGTGTTGGCAGGTTTTACATTTCTTGTCCCAGCATGGTCTGGATTCATTTGGTATGCTTTGGGCAATAGGTAGGCAAACTTCTTTGGGTAGATGTGATATCTTTTATTAGACCAACTTTGGGCCATAGGAAGTTTGCCTCAACCAACAACACTGGGAGGATGGGCAGAACTGTGATGAGGGTATTGTTATGCTGGAAGGTGCTAATGGCTGCTATTGACTACTTGATGTGGGGGACAGGGGAGTGTAGGTTGTAGCAGACAAACAACCTTACACCCCTGTTGATCTATACATAACTGCAGACCTGACTGAAATTGCTGGATATACTCACCAAATGCCAGGAGCTGTGTGTTCAAACTCACGCTCTCCTTTCCTCAGTTCTCTATTCTGGGTTTTGCCCATTGAGACCAAGAACATTCCCTGAAATTCTGCAATTGGCTGCTTGTGGTATTCAAGTGTTACTGTACTACATCCAATTGGTGAAATGTCATCCAGTCAGTAGAGGCCTTCACAAATTCAACAGGTGGACAGTCAGCATGTAGTACAACTACCTAGTGTTAGTGAGAGTCCACACAACATCTTGACATTCTTTCAGTGCAGATCTCCTCAGCTCTGCTCTTGCTCCTGTTAAACTTAATAATTGAGGTAATATGCATTTGGAGACATAGGTGGACATGGGAACATATTATGTGTTCTTTTGGGATTGCAAAATTAGTTATAATTTCTGATATTTGTTTACCAGTAAAAGAATCCCATGTTAATAATTTTAGTTAGTAGTTAATCCCATGTTAAATATATTTCGAGTCAAATGAAATAATGTCTTGCCCATTCCATTGCCATTGTGCTGGAATCTAAGATATTTCTAAAGCACCAGTCATTACCTATGCCTTGCTCTTTTTCCCAAGCTCTAGCCCTTAAATAGATTTTCTCAGACATACAATGCTATTGGTCTTTCTAGGTGATAACCCTCCTACTGATACCATGTTAATGTGGAAACAATGCTGGAAGGGGGGAATTATTGTGCCTTAAAATACTTTGTACTTAATAGTTTCAGTGCATATGGGACCAAACCATGTTTTAACTGACATGTTGAATGATGCTTCACGCACACCAAAGTCCCAGGGTGTATGTAATACTCTATGGGAACATAGTTATTATCACAGTTTGTTCTGCTTGTAGAGTGCAAGGAAGCTGCTAGTTTACAAGAAGGCAAGCTGACGTAGTGCTTCTGTAGTGTAGGAGATGAGCTTTCTTCCTTCCCTCCAAATTCCCATCTCTCTTACTCTTGTAGCAGGAAATCCAAACTCTACAGCTTCAGTCTAGTGCACCAGATCCAGCAACTGAAACTGACTGGAAACTGAACTATCTGAGTTTAATGTTGCTGTCCAAATTGATTGGAAAAAAAGAAAAAAAAACAGGGTTAATAATGAACAATGCCCTGCAAGTCTCAATTTTGTCAATATTTAATTACATAGATAATACTAATATCTAAGATGAAGGCATTTTCACATGGGCTGCACAATTTTTATATTGATGCTGCTTCTTTAAGCCAGCCTGGACTTTGGTGGGAAAAGGTCTCAAGAAATTGAGCAATACCCTGTTTTCAGCAATCATGTTGCTATGCCTCATGGGCTAAGCATAACAGTAATTCAGAAAATGAAGCCTTGCTGCATCTATCATAAGATTTAAGTTTACTTTAGTTTTTCACATATTTGAAGATTGCAAAGTGAACCACTTCACCCCACAATGTAATGCTGTCACTGGAATCTGTTCTGAGCCCAAGGGCTTTCTGTAGCTCTGCTGAGTTGGAGGTTTCCTTTCCTCTCTTCCCCTCAATATATTTCAATCAATGACACTATTGAAAGTCCGACATTAATTCCTAAAAAGTAACTGGCAGCCTTCAGTTGCTAAAATGCTAAACCATGTCATGTCACTACACTTTTTTTCTAAAAAACATGGGAGTTTGTTTTTTAAACTTTAAGTTTTAGAAAAAGTTCTTAAACTGTTTTTTCAACTGATTCCCGTCTCTTCAAAAATCCTAGTTGTTCACAGGCTGTAGTGACAATTTGGATGAAGCAAATTAAAAATTAGAAGACAAGTGAGATTTCAAAGAATGTTTTAAGACAGGGCCATATGGGAGTAGCATTACTCACATAATTATCCTATTGGCTTTGAAGAGGCTATATATTTAGCTCCCATTTGGGAAAAAAACACATTATTCCCTTACTCAGCTTTATATGAGCAGATAGTCCTGTTCAAACCAGTGGGTCTGTTTACATGAGTAAAATTACCCATGTGCTTTAGTATTTAGATAACTCCCCCAGAAACACACACTGAAATCCTTCCTCCTGAGAGGGAGACACTTTAACAATCTGCATTTAAAATGAATATGGAACAGAATCTCCCTCCCTAACCTGGCACAGAGCTATAGAGATAACTTGCATGTTTATTTGGTGTATTTGTATTTATCTTCTGTAAGTTTGTTTTATGTACTCCTTCTCTGGGAGTTGTTAATGCCTGGATCCAGGGGTGGACCCAGGGTGATGCAGTAGTGCAGTTGCATCCCCCCACCCTTTGATTCCTGCTTCACTCAAAGTTTAAAACCAACTGCCTGCTGCAGCAGCAGCACTTCATTTTGGGCAGCAGCAAGGGAGTCACTTCACTTGATGGCTCATTATAACCTACCTGACTCTTTCTTAACTCCTTATCCCACAAGTTCAGCTGATCAAGCAATTCTTTCTTTTGCAATTCTGCTATTAGCTGTTTTTCTTAATGTAGGTACTATTCCACAGCTTGCAGGGCTGTTTTTAAGTCTACCTAAAAACATCAACTCAGATGTGGAAACATGAACTCAGGGCCTTGTTACATGTTATAGTGTGAGCTGCTCAAATGTGGCTGGGTGTTAGTCCTAGCTCATGTTTGGAGCTGCACATGTTCAGAATGGCGGGGGCCTGGAGGACTGAAAGGTAAGAATCTCCTTCCTTCCCTCTCCTTGCTGCCCAGGCTGCCCGGCCTGAGGGAGCAGGCAAGGAAGGGTTAACCTGCCTGCCTGGCCACTGCCTCCCGTGGGCCTGGCAGCGGCAGGACAGACGCATGAACCCTTCCCTGTCCGCTCCCCAAACCGACCTCACAAGTAAGCAGGGCAGCGCGGGGAGCGAGAGGGGCCTGGGGTGCGGCCAGGGTTGGGGGGGGCTTCGCACTAATGTGCAGCCGAGAGGGGCCAGACCCGGGGGGGAGGATGGTGCGGACCGGAGAGCAGCCTGGCTGGGGAGGGGTCCCTGCTAGCCCCCGCAGAGCGCTGGGAGCCCGGTCCCGGGGTCCGTTGCGGACAGGCCGGGGCCGAAGCGTCTCAGGCACAAGGCGGGTGTCCCACGCGAGCGCCGCGCGGCCTCCTGCCCTTGTCCCAACGGGAGGAGACGCCCGCTGAGCGCGAGGGCAGGACACCGCGTCCCTGCGGCCTGCGTGCAGCGCGGGGACAGGAGCGGCCGGGCTAGGGCTAGCTTTGGGGTGGTCTCGGCTGTAGCAAAGGGCACGGGGCCCCACGCCAAACACTCTGGAGAGGTTCTCGGGCGAACAGCGCCCGCGGCAGGGGCTGGTCCAGGTCCCAGTGCCGCCCCGCCCCCCTCCCCCGGGGGCGATGACGCGCGGTCACGTGACGCACTTGGAATGCCAACAATGTAGCGAAGTCCCGGTGCGTTCCACACTCGCAGCCGCGCGGGGCCGGACGGCGCGCACGGGGAGCAGCGCAGCGCCGCGCCGCGCCGCCGGGGAGGCGGCCGGGCCGGGGGGGCGCCCTGAGGCCGCGCAGCCGGGCTCCCCTCCCTGCCCTCCGCTCCCGCGGTCGCCCGCTGG
>JAGPOW010003316.1:167366655-167378038 GCA_030014935.1 Caiman crocodilus
GGGGCGCCCCGCCCAGGGCGGCGGCCGGGAGGGTGCGGGGCGGCTCCGCAACCCGCCCGAGCCGGAGCCTGGCCCGCGCGCGCTGTCCGGGCACGGGCCCGCGGGCCAACCGGCGCGGCGCGGCCTGCCCGTGGGGCCCCGGGGTCGGGCACTCGCCCAAGGGTGTGCGTGTCAATGTGTGCACACGCACGTGTGCTTGTGCGCACATATGGGCATAAATACGTATGCATAATATCTACGTACGTGCATACACATATACAGACACACATATATATAGCACAAGCTTTTGTGAGCAGGAGCGTCTGAGGGAGTGAACGTCAGCTCACAAGCGCTGGTGCTATGTGCAGTCTGCTCTGGCTGTACGCTGTGAATCTGCCCTGCTGTCTACTTAATTCATTAGGGCAAGGGGGGATTGGAGCTGGGGCTCCTGGGCTCTGTTCCCTACTATATTTTACCACCGTGTGTTCGGTCTTGTGATGCCTAGTAGTGGTCAGAAGTGATGCTTCAGTTTGAGGGCTTCAGGTTTTTTTCCGATCCTTAGTTTGGGAAGCCTAGAGATGGGAGTCCCCAGCTGAGCAGTCTCATTTGCAGTTTTTAGATGTTCTCTTTGCCCTACAGTGCCTGGGATGGGCAAGTGCTGGAGTTACTTAAGATCCTGGCAGTTGCCCATGCCCCTGAAATGGGGCAAATATGTATGGTTTTACTGGGCTGAAGGTCCCCACTGGCAGTAGTTTGGATGTGGCACTATTAGTGGGACAGAAGATAGGAGGAGGGGGATAAAAGTGGAATAAATTTGGATTTAGCTCATCTCCCCACTTCACATACGCTGCTGTGGATAAAGCTATTTTGTATTATGCTCTTGTGACACCCTTGTCTAGACCCACTCTGCCCCTCAGAGCTTGAAGTCTGAATAGACGAGACAAACCAAAGGGTTGAGACGATGAGAAACAGAGATAGGAGGTGACTTGTGGCAGTTTCTTAAACTTCACCTCTTCCTTGCTTCTGCTACTCTCTTTAGTTTGGATATAGGGTTCTTCAGGGGTAAAGACTCTGGGCAACAGCTTGATATCTTGAGCTTTGTGTCTTTTCCCTTGAAACATACAGCTGGTCTGCAGCATCGTATGTCTTGAGACCAGTGGAGCCCCTTGGTTGATGCAGAATGTAGGAAGAAAAAGAAGGCATCTTGGGCCCCAGGAGAACAAACCCTACTGTTTAAATTCATTGCATTTATTTTAATATCTCAATCTTGGGCAGCGTTTCTCAAGTGAAAATAAAAGTCAGTTGCACAAAACTTGCTACAATTATAGCAACACCACTTATTGGGAGCATTATAATTTAATGGTTGGAAGGTTATAGGCAAGTTTTTTAGTAAGTAATGAATGTCAGAAATGTTTTGAAAAAGAACATTAAGAGTGTTTACTCAGTGACTTAAATCATTCTTCAAATGCATTTGAGTTCTATCTAGATTGCATGGGTGGTAGGCAGAGTGATGGTTAGAAGGATATTGAACTAGCCACATAGGGATAATACAAGGCAGAAATGCTTAAGCACAGATAGACTGTTAGTTTAAAAAGTACTTGTATTTTTTTTCTAAAAATACAAATCACAAGGAACTAAAAAAAAAAGCAAGCATGCAACTTCTTTTTCTTTCCAGATCATCTGTAATATTCAACTTCCAATTTTTGGCATGCCCTGCATATTAAGTGAAATGTGCTTTCTACAGGCAAACAAAAAAAACACTCTTACGCTTATCTGTAGTAGTTACTGAAGCTGTTCCCATTCATAGTGTAAATGCAATACTGATCACTCAGATAGTGCTGCTAAACCAGAGAGAAAGCTGAAGAAGTTGCCAGCTGGCTTGACCCCGCAGTATGAGAATCATAGATAGGATCATGGGTCACAAAACTTCTTTATATGAGCCAAGTTACGTAATTCTAAGGTGGCAAAGAGGTGGTGGACTTGCATTCTTCTCCAGCATATCTCATGCCTGAACACTGGCACTAAGTGAGAGGAGTCCTTGTTTGTTCTTCCTCCTCAACCCAGCCATATGGTGTCTATTGCTGTCAGGGAGAAGGAAGACAGAGCAATAAATTGGTATTTCTTTCTTCAGTCTATGACAGGCTGTTTAGTTATGAAGTGTTCCAAAACCAGTTGCATTAGTATTGTTTAAATGAGTTTCTTTAAAGAAATTGTTTATTAAAAGTCTGTACTTGGGAACATCTCTTGGAAACCATTGACTTCAATAGAAGCCATGCTGCATGCGTCTGAGAACAAGGTTTGGCTTTACATGATAACTGAACCTCTTTTTCTTATCACAAATGGCAAAAGCTTTGCTAGATGCCTGAAGATGTTTCTCTCTGCTGGTACCAGTTGCAACTTCAGACAAATGTGCTTCAGAGTTACACATTGGGAGACAGGAGAGTTTGAGATTTCAGACTGATCCCAGATCTTGTCTAGTGTGTTCCTATGCAACCCAGGTCATCTGGCTGACTTCTAAAGAGTGTTTTTCGTATTTAAACAAAAAACTCTTTGCATGCCAACCCTTTACCATAGCTTATCAGCAGGATTTGAATGTAGGGCCTTCAGCAGCAAAGCCCAGAACTCTAGTACTTGCATTAAGTGATCATTTTAGGTGAGAGGTGTCAAAAACAATTTGTGTCCCAGGCCACATCCAAACTGCAGGCTCCTTGTAGGCTGGATCCAGCCTGGAGTGTGAACATGTGGTGGTGGCGGCAGCCGCTCCGTCTCCAATCCAGAATATGGTGGCGGCAGTGGCAACTTTGGCTCTGACCTAGGGCATGTGATGGTGTTTCCAGTCCCTATCACATGCCCCATAGTGGAGTTGGAGCTGCTGCCACTGTGTGCCTTTTGTTATGGTGGCAGCTACAGCTCTGGGTCTGACACAGTGCATATAGCTGGGGCCGGTGTCTGGGGAGGTAGGGTTGCAGTAGTGGCAACAGGCTAAGCGACTGGAGGGTGACTGAGGCTGTATTAGTCCTTCCTTGCCTCCTTGCTGCCTATCACCAAGTCTGCCTGGGACTGAGGGCTCTGGATTCTGTGGTGAGTCCTGCCTTCAGCCACAACCTCAACTTCTGATGGCCCACCAGAGTCTTGTGGGCAGACAGAACAATTCTGTAGCCTGGATACTATCTGACACCCCTGGTCTAGGTGGTACTGGAAGGGCGTGTGTTGCTTCATATGAGGGTGTAACATAAAGAGTAACAGCACCTCATCTACCAGTGCCACCAATCAGAAATGCATGGTCATAACTGAGACTTGAATTTGATTCCACCATCTTGCTTTTTTATTTTGCTCCTGGTTTAAAGTTTCAACAGTGAATGTTTTACTAACTGGGGAGTGATGCTAACTTTAAAGGTGATTTCATGCCTTTACCCTTCAAAATAGGCAATGGCAGGCATTGTGGGCTCTGAGGATAGATGGTGATCATCTGGAGATGTTCTCCAAGTTCTGATCGTACTCACGTCCAAGTGCAGAGTTAAGAGAGGCTTTTGGTTTAATGCCCTTGTTCAGGATAAAAAATCATGTAGTTTTCACAATTGGCAAGAACTGTAGTTAAATCCATGTGGAGCTTGGTAAAATGAGGAGGAATAATCATTATGGAAAAATTTTTCTCTTGGGGCTTAAACTTTCTGTTCCCAGAAATGAACTTTTTGAAATATTTCCCATTAGTTTTTGACTTGTGTTATTGGTGAGGAAATAAAGCACTTTCCTGACTTAAATAATTGCATTTGCTATTCGACAACAACTGAATGGAAAACCTACACAGCAGATAGTTACTTCATAATGCGATACATATGTATAGATGATGAGCATTTTGTGCTAATACCTATATTAGAGGAGATAGTATTTTCAGTTAAACCATAGCAGAAGCCAAGGTGTGGAGCTGGCATCAGCACTGTGTGGTGCATCAGCAGTGGACATTTTAATCCTCCTTTGAATATAAAATTGTGCAACATTTTTATCATGTTAATGTCAGGAAGCCCCTGCCAGGTCCAGAGCCTCATTGTGTTAATGTTGGTGCTGTAAAAAAACACGTGAAGGAAAGTAGACTCCCTTACAGAGTTCACAAGTTTAATATTTGAATGTCCTGTCCCAGATTTGCCTTGTTTCCAGACTGGGATTTTTATTATTTTTCACTGTGCATGTTATCTTTTGGAGCTCAGATTCTGCCATCTATATTTTTCTGAATAACGCATTTTTTTTAGTAGATAAAGTACAACTCTACATTTAAAAGAATGTGGCCCTCGCAGTGCAGGGTAGATTATTTTTTTCTTGCTGCTCTTGAAGTAAGTTCTGCATCGTCAACATTTATTAAGGTTAAAGTAGAATGTCAGAATTTCTTGTCTGTCTGGTTACTGAGCTTGGCTTTTGGATAGTAGGAAATACTCTAGTTAGAGCTGTTGCTATTTCCATTAGAAATCTCCTCTTCCTTTGTCTGTAACTCAGTGATTGTAAAATAACCAGGACTTTTTTACAGACAAGATCTTGATGTAGAAAGTCTCATTATGAACATACTTCTTGCTAATTATGACATAAAAATAGGCTTGCCCAATTTTTTGTTATGCAGTTATGTGTGAATTTTGCCCAATGTTAGGCAATGTGAACTTTTTCAACTTTGGGGTTTGTGGTTTTCAATTATTTTGGAAACTAAAAATGTCAAGAGAAATGAAAATTTACTGTGACAATTTGTGTCAACATCTTTCTATGATGGATAATAACATTGACCATTCTATTAAAAATGTCACTCAGCCATCAGTTTAAGAAATCCTTTCAAATCTTGGAAATCTAGAAAAAGAAACCTTATTTAAAAAAATTACTTTTATATGTAGCAAACTGTTTAAAAGAGACAGAAAACAGTATTAAATTGTTTATATTTTCTTTTGTTTCAGATGCAGTCAGTCTGTAAAATGAAGATTTTGGGGGTTTTCATTCTTTGTAGAAGCCATGAAGATTGTGAACTGAAGTAAAACATTCAGAGTAGAAACTGATTTTAAGGATTATGTTTACAACAAATTAATACCATCAAGAGAGAAACACTTTTCAGAATCAAGTGTCTTAAAAAAAGAGAGAGACTATTTATGCTGAAAGAAAACTGGATTAACAATGAGGCCAAAGACTTTTCCTGCTACAACTTATTCTGGAAACAGCAGACAAAGGTTACAAGAGATTCGGGAAGGTTTAAAGCAGCCTTCTAAATCTTCAGGTCAGGTGCTACCTGTTGGACCAGGCAGTGAAACTTCTCTGGACCCTAAAATTTTAGTAGGGAAAGATGCTGCCAGGCAGCAGCAGATGAGACCAACCACCAAGTTCGGACCTTATCAAAAAGCACTGCGGGAAATCAGATATTCTTTATTGCCTTTTGCTAATGAGTCGGGCACCTCGGCAACTATAGAAGTAAATAGGCAGATGTTACAGGAATTGGTGAATGCAGGCTGTGATCAGGTAAGTATGAATTCGGAGGGGGATACTGATGTTGGTTTTTAAAGCAAGTTTATGAAATTCCAAAGTATTGTTGGGTGATAGGAGTTGGTGATTCTCCTGGGCCTGCCTGCTGCACTCAAGGCTGTTGGCCATGTGTGGGTGATGTTGTTACAGACCCTTTCTGAATATATAGTGTTGCTGTTGCAAGCAACTCTTTTGGTTCCAGAAGCCAGGGGTGGGTGACTGTTAATCTGCCCCATGGGCTATCATGTGGGTCAGCAGAATTCTGTAGCAGTGCTTCTCTAGCGGGTATATGTATGTGGGTGATAATGAGAGGGTAGGCTTATGTGCTTAGAATATGTGTATGTAAAGCTGGGTGTCATCTCCTTCATAATTAGGTAGTGCAACCATGTAATTTTGTACTGTTAGACCAATGAGAATTAGCTGTGAGACTTTTAAGGTTAACTTGTTAAAACCACCTAAGTGACTTAGGCTTTTAAGTCCCACTGACTTTCAGAAGCATCCAGAAGAAAGTGCAAAGACTGTGGCTATGTACAGGCATTCAGTTTCTTTTGGGAGACCAGTAACTCTCCCATGAGAAACTACAAATGTACAGATGTTCAGGATTTTTCTCCCAGAGCAAAAATGACTGCTCCAGGAGAAAAATAACTTGGGAACAACCAGAGTTAAATTGCTCCCGAGAGTTTCTCTTGAGAGAGCAAAAGACTGTACATGTTCTCTTCTGAGAGAAACTACAGCACTATCCTTTAGCATCCCAGGGTGCTTTGCTCCAGCTCTTCCCCAGTTCCTCTGGGAGACGGTATGTTGCTCACTGAACTTTGTTGCACCAGCCAAGCAGATAGCTGGACGTGCCCCCTTCACAATCCCACACCTTCCTGCATGGAGAGAGGCTGACTGAGCAGTCTGCAGCAGCCAATCAGAGCTGTCCTGTGTGCACTGCTGCCAGCTATCTATGGGCAGACTGAGGGAATTTGCAAAGCTTGCTGAGATATATGCAGAGTCCCCTGGTTGCACAGTAGGTCTGTGCGAATAGGGAAATGTTCAACTCGCAGGACAGTGATTTGATTCAGATTTGGATCACTGTCCTGAATCGAGTCAACCAAATTGGCTCGGCGCTGATTCAGTGATTCAGATTAACTGGGAGAGGTAGGCACCAGCTAGGCGGCTTCAGGTTCTCCCACGACGACTCCTGCTGTGCCTGCCTCTCCCCAGATGGGAGCCACTGGAGAAGCCGCCATGGCTCCCCTGCCCAGCCCTAGCACTTAAAGTCCTGTACTCACCAGCTGCAGGAGCAGTGATTGGGGCCCTGGTGCTCATGGCAGAGCCCCTCCCACACAGCGGGGGCAGCAGGGTTGCCCCCTCCCCCCACCTGGCACCCATGTGGTAGTTGTCGCATTGTGCAGGTGTAGCACAGTTCAGCAGGTACTGTGCGCTGTCTGGGAGCTTGGGCCACTGGGACTGAGCGCTGCCAGGCTCCAGCTGACGCACAGAACTGCCTTGGCTCCCAGGTGGCACACAGCACCCTGCTGAGCTACACTATACCCGTGCCATGGGGTGGGAGCTGCACAGATGCCAAGTGAGGGGCGCAATCCCCGCTGCCCCCCAGTGCCCTGCACTGCGTGGGGGGCTCTGCCCCCTCCTCCCCTGTTGCCTACTTTAAGAAGTTGCAATAGCTCTTTTCAAATAAAGAACTCAGGGCAGTGATAAATGCTTTGTCCCTTCAATGTTGGTGCTATGATGCAATCTAAAGACCAGATGCAGCTGGTTCAGAATGCAACTCTATTTTATGTTAACCAACATTTTTCATGGGAAGTATTATATGCATTTGCTCCTGCAACCAGTGAGTGTGGAGCTTTTTTTCCCCTCCTGTGGCTCCCCAAGCTGTGTCTGCCTCTGACCTGGTGGGAGGAGCCATGGGGGCTATAACCTGCTGCTGCTTGCCCTGTTCTGCCTGGAGTAATTGGTGCCTGCATCCTTCCCCCCGACCCCTGGCTGGGCAAGTGGCAGTAGGGCAGAGTCCCTGTTCCCAGCACTGCTTCACCTGCATTCTGTGCCCCCTAGCCTACCTCCCTGAGTAATGCACCCCCTGGCTGGGCAGCTTGCCAGACTGGAGGCAGCTATCAGCTGCCTTAGTCTATGGCTGAATCTCCAAATTAGCTGAATCTTTTTCTGAATAGATTCAAATGGTTTGAATTTATTTGCAGCTTTTACTTGGTTTCCCGATTCAATTTGGAGATTCGGTCACCGGATTGGGCCCAATCTCCTCCGAATCAAATCGGCTACTGAAGCTTTGTGCAGCCCTATTGTGTAGCATCAGTACTGCAAGCTCTCTGCTCTTCAAGAGCTCAGCATTCAAATGTCTGTGTCTCCTGGTAAGTTTTTTTCTACCGGGAAAACAACCCAAGGAGAATTCTGCTAGGTTATTTGAATGTGTGTATGCAGCCTATATCTGTCTCCTTACCTGAGGCACTGTGCCTGTGGTTAGCCAGGGACACAAAGAGGAAGGACTGATTGAATCCTGAGCTGTTTCTGAGTATTCAACAAGCAAAGGAAATCAGGCCTACTTTCCCCCTCCTCCCCTGTTGCCTACTTTGTAAGAAGTTGCAATAGCTCCTTTCAAATAAAGAACTCAGGGCAGTGATAAATGCTTTGTCCCTTCAAGGTTGGCGCTGTGGTGCAATCTAAAGACCAGATGCAGCTGGTTCAGAATGCAACTCCGTTTTATGTTAACCAGCATTTTTCATGGGAAGTATTATATGCATTTGCTCCTGGCTTCCCATTTGTGGTCAACACGTATGGGTGAAGATCTTAGTTTTCATCTGACTAGCGCTGTCTTTGGTTTAGGTTCTCGCTATTACAGAAGCCATTCCCTACCCCATCCATGTGATCAAATGGCAGTTGTGCATCCAGATGAGACACTTGAGTTCGTAGCTCCCTGGACGCATTGTTCTCAATAAAGGTTCATTGATTTCAAGACTTGCTTCCAGCTCAGTCATCTGATAGACCCTGGGTTCTAGGTATTTTTCAAAACTTGTGAGCGTCTCAAAGCTTTCTTTGAAATGGTGGTTTAATATGAGTAAATTGCTAAGCACTGACATTTCCTTGGTGCTATATAGTACATAGAGGTAGTAGGGTTGGAGTGTTTTTGTAGCAGCGGTGGCTCGGGAAATATGTGAAAAGCAAGTTGTTGTGTGGGTTTTTTGTGGTGATATCTTTGTTGGGTAGACACACTCTTGGGCTTCCCCACCCTATGGAGAACCTTCATACAACATTTCCTACAATACACAGATAAAGGCAGTTCCTGCTCAAATTTGCTTGTGTTCTACGACAGGTAGAGGTAAGATGGGGTGCAGACTCAGCTGACTGTCTCGTGTTACAACTAGGTGTTAAGTGGTCAAGTGGACCAAACTGCTGTACTGGATGCAGTTTCTAATTAAGCAGTTGGCTTTCTATGTGTTTTTGAGCATCGCTTGGGAACCTAAATTTGTTTTGTTTAAGTCTTCTCTCATAAGTTCCCAAAGCACTTGTTAACTCAAACCCTCCATATGGACTTGAGTCCTTGTGAAGTGAACATGATTTGCATGTCTGAGATGGATATGTCACACATAGCTGTACAGCCTCTTTGGATGCGTATTTCTTAGATGTTGATACTTAATCCCTGTACCATGCCTCACTGAGCTTGGAAACCCGGACATGTGCCCACCTGATTGAATATTTTTATTATGTGCTAGAAAAGTGCTTTAGCTCAAGTATTGGCATACTATATGTAGATCACTTATGACTACCTTTTAAAATATATCCTGTCTTAGATATTGGCCCTCTGGTATCTTTTATGTTGACAGTCATTAAAATCGGAGCTGAAAATATTTGACATGATAATTTTTTTTTGTATCTTCCCATGAGCCTGATGCACTTACTTTGATTATTTAATTTTTATGTTCAACTTCCTTTCCTTATGCGTTGTGGTGCAGGGTTAACAGAATCGAGGTCACATTTGGCCAGAACTTCAGCCAAGGATTTCAGTAATGGGCAGATTTGGTTTGGTGTTCCAAAAGAAATACTGGAAAGTAATGCTACTGCTGTTAGATATTCTGTTATACTAGGTTATGCAAAAATTAATACTTTTCCTCCTGGTCACTGGGCTAGTACCACTGTTGTTTTGAAAAGAAGCAACTGGCACTAAAATATTAAGTTCATCCACTTGGTGTTTCTACAGCATGTTTTGTAGTATTTTGAAATGCTAATGAAGTTGGAGAGAGACACCTTATGGTCCATCAAAGTTGGGTTTCCAATCTTTCTTACAGTATAAAGCAGAGTTTACAGCTCTCTGTTCAGAGTAACACATAGGGGTGATGGAATGAGGAATCAAAGCAGTAATTAAAATTATATCCTTAAGAATATATCAAGTTGAAATCTGTTCAATTAAAAGTAGTTAAAAGCAATATCAGAACACAATTGCATTTTATTCTTTTAATTTTCTCTTTTGCTGTCTGAAAAACCCATACAAATAAAGGAATTTGGCTACAGGGAAAACAGTAAACTTAATTATATGAATAAAGTACTGTCATTCATAAAATAAATGCAGGATTAAAAACAAGTTCTCATGTCTTTCATTTTCAGTTATCCTAGGAACTGCTTGATTTTAAAAATATATAAACCAGAAGTGTGTTTAAGTTGTCATAATTATTTTAATTGACAGTTGCTGTGTTCATCAGGGTTGTGCATTGATACTTACTATTCTTTTCAACAGCTGGGAACAGTAGCATTTGAATAACAAAATATACTTGTTTTCAGCCTGGTGACACTGATATAAAACCCTGGCTCCCCTGAACTAAGTGGGAGTTTTGTCATTGACCTCAGTAAAGGCTGGAGATCATTATCAATATTCAAAAGGATTCTGTAAATATAAAACAATTAAAAAATAATTATAATCCAGTTTATTTTCAGAAAGTACTAATTGTTCTTGCAAAAATGACTTAAACTCATGTGAAAGTTTGAATAACAAATATTGAGTAGAAATAATTTCAGAATTTGTTGGGTTTAACAGCTGAAGGCCTGCTGTTACTTGATGTAAAAGCTTAAAGCCCAAAACACTAATCTGCAAATATGCTATTCCCTGGTAAACAGAGCTTGCTAGGTTTGGAAATGTAGCTTGCTGGAGGTGTAACTTGCAGTTGCTGAGAAACTAGACAAGATCCTTGAGAGTTTTCTTGTGGATCAGTAATTGCTTGGAATCACCTGGGGCAATTAGGGAACACGTGCAGTTTTAAATGTATTGGGTTGTTGAGTTTTTTGTGTTTTTTTTTCATGTTAATGACAGGATGCAATTGAGCATGTGATCAGATATGTTCTGTTAACCTCAGCAAGCTAGGCTTTATCTTGCTGTTTTTCTTCGGAATTAAAATAATTCTGGCAAAACAGCTTGGAACTAGAAACACTGTAATATAAACAGCTGCCTGCTTTGCTTATTGAAGATCCTTGAGTATGGGGTGTATGTGTAGTTATTCTTAACAAAATTACTTATTTAGAATGTTTCTCATACTGTATACCCAGCTTGTGACGCACTGTTGTGCTCTACAGTATGCTGTGTGATTCATGACGTATGGAATCTCTCGCAGTTCACTTCACTTAAGCTTTAACAAATGGCTCGAAAACAAGATATGCACCCGCCCCGTGCCAATACCTGAACATTCCTTAAGGGAGAATCTGTCCTTCATGCTCTAATTACACTGTCTTTTGAAGAGCTGGAAAGATAAGAGCTGTTTGTGGATATTGTAATATATCTAAGAGTATCAAGCTGACCATCTTGTCATCTATGCTACACTGAAGTCTTGGAATTTAGTTTGTAGATTTTTTTTATTATTATTATTGCATTCCAGGATTCTTTTGATCTTTCTGTCATGGAATACATATTTTTTTT
>JAGPOW010003316.1:167399674-167410679 GCA_030014935.1 Caiman crocodilus
TGCTGGGCCAGTTCCGTGGCGGCAGGACCCAGCTTGGCATAATGCACAGTCGTCGCACCAGGTCCTGCCACCATGGAACTGGCTTGTCCTGGCAGTCCGAGCTGCCCCAGTGCCAGCAGGACCTGGCTTGGTTTGGCATGCTGTCCTTGCACACCGCGCCGGGTCCTACCTCCAGTGGCAGCGCTGCTTGACCCGCGGTGCCTGCGGAGAAGTGCACAGCGAGATCTGACCCAGCACAGCTTGTTATCATGGCTTTGCACCAGAGTGTGATGTGCGGCTCCTGTACAAATGCACGGTGGGCTGTATCACTAGCATGCTTTTACACAGGAGCCACACCTCCTGAAGTCATGTGTCCTGCTCTGATGCAAAGCCAGGTTAGCAAGCCATGCTGGGCTGGGCTGGGCTGGGGTGTGTCCCACCACATGCGTTATGGAGGGACTTGATCGGGGCACTGGTGGCAGCAGGCAAGCAAGTCTGTGTGGGGCTGTGGCTCTGCTGCAGACACAGCGAGCAGTGACAGCGCTGTGTGACCCAGGCTCCGTACATGCTGAATGAACTTGGCCCGGCCCAGCCAAGGCCATCATTAGCAGGCCAGGCCAGGTCCATTCAGCATGTATGGAGCCTGGGTCACACAGCACCACATTGCTGCTGGCTGTGCCTACAGCAGAGCCACAGCTGCACTGCCTGCTGTTGCTGGCGCCATGGGGGCTTTGGTGGGGGAGGCATGTGGTATCCTTGCTTGAGCCCCTCCATAAACCCACCCACATACAAGACATCCTCCTTCCCTCCCCGGGCCGCTCCCCACATCCTCTGACATCCCCCTCCATTCCTGACACCCCCTGACATCCCCCACCATTTCCCATAGCTCCCGACATCCCTCTGCCACTCCTCATACCCATAATCCCCGCCATGTCCATAACTTACCCTTGACTGCTCTGGGGGCAACAGGAGCACCACAGAGACACTCTGACCAGAAACCAAAGTGTCTCTCCTGGAGGATCGACTCCTGGGTTGCCTCCAGGCACGGTCTTAACCTGTGCCTTGCCCCGCTGTTCCACGGTGCATCTTTTCTAATTTTGCCTCCACTGCAAATATGCAGCATGGGGAACGTTTTGTTCTTGCACGTGCACCTTGCAGTGTCTCAAACGGGTTTGAGACACTGCAAGGTGCACGTGCGTGCTTATCTGGATGCACCCTGTGGGTTTACACCCCACTGTAGTAAAGTTGTGTACCATCGTGCTCCCCTGCTTCAGCTTCCCTTGCTGCCAATGATCACCTGTTCCCAACACTAATGGTATTTGGTGCTGGGGAAGCTGTGGAAACTGCGGAAGTAGGTGGGTGCTGCCAGTTGCCTCTGTGATTTAGACGTAGCACCCCAGGAACCTTTTGCATCACCATAAGGGGGCACCCTACACTTTGGAAACACCAAGTTAAAACAACAATTTAGTGGGATTTGCTCTCTTAATGTATAGTTGGTTATTGTTATACTAGATTTTTTTCAAGGCTGAATATTTAGAGCACCATTTGTAACTTGTCTGTGCACAATTTTGCACTCTCAAAGTGGGATTACTGCCTGCTGGTGCTAGTATATTAACTGTAAAAAGACACTACAAAGTGTATATACTTTAGTATCTAATTTCTGCTTAGCATACACCTTTCAGTAGTTGCACATCTGTTACTTAGCTGTGTTGAAATGGTACTTGCAGCTGCTAGAGGCCTTGTTCATCCACTTCATTTGGTTCTCTTGGGCATACAGTACTAGGCTTATCCTGTTTCAAGTAACACCTATTAGAAAATGATGCACGTTGGAGCAGACCTGATTAATTGAGTCATCTGGAGCGTGGTAATTACAGCACACCAGGGAGCCTCTGCATCTCGTGTATCAGCATCCTCACGGTTCAAAATGGCGGCAGGCGTGCTTTAACTTTAGCTCATTTGATGAGCTTTAGATAAAGCAACTCTGCCACCATTTTGAAGCATGGGGACACTGACATGTGAGATGCTCTGGGCATTTTAGAGCAGTTCTTTGACCTGCTTTAGTTAAAGCGTTCCCCCACCCCCAGAGAATATGTAAAAATGCTCTGATTCAGGCACGTTTCTGAAATTTCAGCTACACTAGTATTCCTTTCCTAACATGGCAATGTTGACCTGTGGGGAATGTTGTCCCAAGTGTCAGGAGGCAGCAATAAATCAATGCTGAATGTGGCTTGAGCAGAAACCCATTTGTCATACACCATTTACTTGGTATTGGCAGGGATTTTTTAACAAGCAATTGCAGGTGCGGGGGTGGGCATCTGACAATGGAATTTACAAGCTCATGAAAGCAATTTGCTAAAATTTCTATCTTTTGAGTTTTGTATTAATTTCTTGTTGAGTACTTCAGTGCTTTTCATTTTTTTTCATGTGGCTTTTAATAGTAATGTCAGTAATGCCAGCACTGGGGGAGAGATTTGATGATTTTGTTAAACTTGTCTGGCTGAAGATCAAGATTTTTTTTCTTGGACAAGGAAACCTTTCTGTTTGAATAGATAACATAAACATAGATGAAATAACCTCACGTGTGTTATGCAAGCCAGGTCTAGTATTCTTGTTTTGGAACATTACAGTCCTGTACCTTCCCATATTCATGTTCTTTAAAGCTGAATCTAAGTAGATATGCAATCTTTTCTTTTTTTTAAACTAAAAACTTTATCCCATCCTATATATGCCATACCAGCCAGCTCACCAGTGTTTGGAGCAACCAGTTGCAACAGAGATTTGAAGATTCGTAGGCCATGGACATTTGTTTACACCCTGGGGAATTATGCATCCATGCAATTTTGGGCATAAAAGGCATGACCACACATAATTGCATAATTTTGCACAGCTTAACTATGGCAGGCACTGTGCCTCCACCTCCATGATGGATAAGTAGGGAGGGGAGCTCCTGCCTGCTGGGGGAGGGTGGGCATAGGGTTTGTGGGTGGGCATGGGAGTGTGTATGGGTGGGTGTGGGGTTTGTGGGTGGGTATAGGTTGCGCGCCATTGGGCCAGGTTAGTGCTGCCGCATGTGGAGGCATGGAGCCTGTCTGGCCCTATGTCATGCGACACTGTGTCTCCATATTTAGCTTGCTGCTGGACAGCTGGAAGCCTCACATGGAGGGCCAGCACAGCCTGATGGCGTGTTCACTGGGAGCTGCACACCATCAGGCAGGGCAGGAAGCTGCACATGGAGGCATGGAGTCATGCACCATTGAGCCGGGTGGGCTCTTGCTTGCCTTACTTGTGGCTGCCTGCTAGAGAAGCCCCATGTGAAGGCACGGAGCCTACCTGGCCTGACCAAACACCATCAGGCCAGGCCACCCGGCTCTATGCTTCCAGCACTCCAGTGGGAAGCCGCACATGGAGGTGGAATCTGCATGGCTCGATGGCATGCGGCTCCCACCTGCAGTACCATGAGCTCCACGTGCTGGCACAGAGACAGCCTGGTTTGGTTTGAAGGTGCGTGCCAGGCTATGCCTGCTGTATCCATGAGCACCCTGAGGGGCTGCTGGCCCTGAGCCCCTGCTGGCAGGGGCTGTGCAACATGGGGGAAGGAATGTGTGGTGGAGAGGGCTCACACCCACCTACAAACCTCCCACCCCACCCTGTTTACAACCTCCTTATCTAGTCCCATACCCACACTCCTCCACAAACCCTGCATCCCCCCCATCCCATTCCCATCCCCAACCATACAAAATACCTGAATATCTTTCTAAAGAAGGTTGGAATAGTGTTGTGTTTACTTTAATTGGTTTAAAAATATTAAAAGTAAATAATTTTAATTTTTTCTGTGCATAATTCCCTGGGGTGTATGTGTTACATTTGTAAAATTGCAGAAGCATAGGGGACATGTGCAGGCTCCTTGTAGCACTACAAAATAGCACAAGTCTATAGAAATTCCTTGAAACAGGATGTCCAAATGTCTTTGAATCAGGAATTTATCTATAGTACTAGGTTTGGTAGCAGCACCTCATGTAAAGTATTGAATTACATGTAGTGCTTGATCCCCCAGCATTACGCCATGCTCTGCTTACCTGCTCTGCCTCCCTGGGTGAGCCATTGCAGAGCCATTGCTGTCCCACTTTGGGGCTCTGCTTTCACCATTGCAGCAGGGGCCAGTGCTGCTGAAACCTTGGGGACAGCTGTGTCCTAACAAGAATAGCACAAAGCTGCTGCTGCTGCCAGGGCAATAAGGCATGAGCAACTCTTTTTGCTGCCCTCCCCAGGAGGGTGGCAAGCTGTCAGGCATGCTACTTCTGCTCACTGACAGATTCACCCAGGGGCAAGGGGAATAAGAAAGAGAAAGGCCCCTATCACCTTTTGGTTGGCGAATGTGCCTTTATGGTGACTTTACAGAAATTCCAGCCAGGGGGCTATTAACATATGTATACCTCTCTTAGCTCTCTATGTTTCTAGCACTACAAAAGAACATATGGCCAAGGCCTTATTTTGTGTTTGTCTCTCTTGAGTTCCAGTCTGAATAGCTCTACACCTGTTAATACTGAACCTTGTCAATTTATGGCTCTCCTCAAACTTTGGAGAAGTGGCAAAATGTGGCAGCACCACACCACTTAGCCTGTATTCAGAGCAGAAAAAGATGTCCTGACTGCCACATCTTCAAGCACTTTGCTCCTAGAAATTCATTTGTGGGGAGAGGGAAAGTCCGGGTGTGGTGGATGGGATATGCTGTCCCACATAGTTAGGAAGAGCTTGACTCAAAACAGTGAAGAGACTCAGTGATGAAGAATAATTTTTATTGATCTTATCTTTGTATTGTTAAGAACATAAAAGTCTGAGAGGTGAATGGAAGTCATAGTTGCTTTGAGGGTCAGATCTTTAAATCCCATAGCTCAGCATGTGTGCTAGGCTTACTATGCAAGAAGGAATGGTAGTTGAGAAACCAGTTCTTTTTCTTCAGTTGCTGTGGAGTTGTGAGCAGGCACCTGCACTGGTTCCTCATAAGAAGCCACAGGATAGTCATTGATTCTGCCCTTATTTGCAAGAATGTGTGTGTGTTTAATTGTCCTCTGTTTAATTTTGGGGGATTCAGATTCTATTTTAAGAGGTCATATTATCTTTGCAGTATTAGAAGCTCTGGGGAAAAGCATGCTGAGCTTCCATTAAAGCTGACTTCCCTATCTTATAATGCATAAGTACAGCTTATGCAACATGGTTCAGTGTGTATGTGAGGCTTCTGGATTAGCACAAATTTATGGTTCTGGTCTGAGATCCCTCAGGTGCAGTGCTGAGTAGATGGTACTGTCACGGGATGGGGTCCCCAGGGATGGCCATGTTACCCTTGGGGCTCCTTGACCGTGCCAATCCTGCCCAACAGGCACCCTCTCTCATCTGCAAGGTCTTTATAGTATAATAAATAAGGAGGCTACCCTCAAGTTTTCATTTTGGGCACAGTCCTGATGGACCCCACTGAACCCTGTGGGTTCCTGGACATCTTTTGGGTCCCACTCCAAAATGAATGCCTCTTGGGATACCCTCAGCCTTATGGGCTAGATGCGTGGCTCCAAGCCACCGCTTTACCATGCCCCAAGCCTCACAGATGGTATTCACAAGTTGTCCCTCCAAGGCCTTAATTTAGCTTGGCCTCTGGTCATCGCTTGGCTCTCTGCAGCTCTGTCTCTCGCGGCGCCCCTTGGCGCTGGGGTCTGTTCACCCCAAATAGTGCACCCACACTGGTGCTGGGGTCCCCACACTGTAGTGGGCCCCCAGTGTGGCCTCCTCCTTCCCCAATAGCTTCATCCCGATCCTCTGGTATACAAACAGAAATCAAAATATGAGCCCCTGGGCTATAATATAATGCAAGCAGCTCAGAATGTGCTCCGTCCCTTTAAAAGAATCACCCTTTCCCCAGCACTACGTGCCTTGTCGGCCAGTGTATCTGGTGAGCTCCTGAAGTCACTTAATCTTACCAGAAACAGAGCGGGCAGTCAAGCCTCTTCCTTTAGCTTCCTCTGGGAGAGCTCCTTCCCCCTCGGCTGCTGGCAGAGAACTGCATCTCTAGTCCCAGCCCTGGGGTTTATGTGCCCAGGGCCCTGCCTCTTCTGGTCAGCTGACTGGCTGCAGGTGTCGGCTATTCCCTCACTAGCCTGCTGCCGCAGTAACCTGCCCCTGTGGGGTTCCTGCCCGACTGCTAGGGCCCTCTCTCAAGGCAGTTTCTGCCCTTAAAGGAGTAGGCGTCTTAGTGCCGTGCGACACATACAAGTTTTTGCATCTTGACATACTGGTCATGGGGCCTTGGGGCAGACTATAAGTAGCTTTAATAACTCTTCAACAAATAAACTCTTACTTCACCTGTGTAATTGTATTAAAGTTAATATTAGTCCTGTTCTAGATTGGATAGCTTGCTCTTTGGAGACTGTCCAGGTGTTTGTGCAGTGCCCACCACACTGGGGACTTAATTATTGGGGGGAGTTGGATACAGTTATAGTAGAAAATAATGCAGCTGAACAGTAAGATATTGGAATAGCTGAGAGGACACACATGCACAGATGCACATCCTTTTGTTTTAATATTATGGCTGAGATTTTCATGCAAAGTGCATTGCATCATGGACTACTGGATAATGCTACTTTTGTATTAATGCAGACATTAACTTTAATGCTTTATATATGCACAGTTCACATATTTAGTTAGATGTATGCTTATTTGCATGCATGATGTGAGTGCAAATGAGAGTTTGCTTGAATATGGAATCATAGAAAAGAAACTGGAAGGGACCCCTTGCTCAAGGTAGTCTGATCCCCTGCTCGTGTTAGGATCATCCCTTTCTGAAACATCCTAGACAACTAACTTGCTCTTAAAAACTTACAAAGAATTGGGATTCCATAATTTTTCTAAATAATCTGTTCTAATGCCTGACCACCTTATAGTGAGAAAATGCTTCCTAATATCTAACCTGTATTTCCCTCGTTGCAATTTAAGACTGTTATTCTCTCCCATAATGCTCTGCAGTCACAGAAAATAGTTTATCCAACCTCTTTGACCACCCTTGACGTATTTGAAGACTATTATTGTCCCCCCTCCATCTTTTCTTCTCCAGACAAAATAATCCTGATTCTTCTAATCTTTTCTCAGAAGTCATGTTTCTTAGACCTCTGATCATTTCTGTGTTACTCTCCACTAAACTCCTCCTAATTTATTTGTGTCCTTCTTGAAGAGCGGTGCCCAAAACTGGATGTGGTACTCCAGATGAGTCCTTACCAATGCTGAGTAGAGTGAACGAATCTCTTCTTATGACTTGAAAGATATGTTTCTATTAGTACAGTGCCTTTTAATATGCTTTTGGTTTACTTGTAACAAGGGTGTACTTGGTAGTTTCAGGTGTACATGTTTCAGGATACACCCCTGACACGTGGAAGATGCCAAATTTTAGCTGATTTTGGATTTTAAACTTCATTGCAGAGCAACAAGAACATTTTTTTTACCTCCCTGCCTGCCATCTGACACCTCTAGGGAAGGAATTCTACCTGATCAACACATCAAAGAGCTACTCAACATAGCTCACAGAGACACTATCATGGACCCAGAGGGACAGCCTTCCATCTTCAGCTACCTCTGAAAAAATGAAGTTTATTTACTATCTATGGGGACTTTTTTACCATCTTGTACCATCTACACTTTTCCCAGAGCCTGACGAAGGGACTTTGTTCCCAAAAACTTGCAGAAAAGGACAGTTTTCTTGCCATTTTCCAGTTGGTTTAATAAAAGGTATCATTTTGGAACCATAAGTTCTGTTTTTTTTTAACAAGGCCACTCTTGGCTCATATTCAGTTTATGGTCTAGGCCCTTTTTTTGCAGTACTGCATCGTAGCCAGGTGTTTCTTATTCAATGGGTGCAGGTGCTTTACCTTGTTTCGCTAGTCCTTATTGAATTTCTTGTCGTTTAATTTTGGACCATTTTTCCAGTACACAACTATGCATTTTTGAGTTTCATGCCTCCAGACTAAGGGTTTATTAGCCAATAGCACAACATGTATTTGTGTTGTGTAACTTTTTTTTATTTTTTCCCCCCCAGCACACAGAGATCTGATTGTGAATGCTGTTCACGTCAGAGGAAGTTCAGGATGCATTGTGTTGTGCAGTTTAGCCCCTTATCACTTACTTATTGCAAAAGCAAATTGCATTATTCATCTGAAAGGCACTAGGATGTTTTGGGCATAACTCCACAGCCTTCTTCCCAACCCCGAGTTGACCAGAGATGAACAAAGCCCTTTCCCACTAGTTCTTGCTGAGTCATATCAGAGGCTGAGACCAGCATTGCAGCTGGTCAAAGGCAGGTAGGAGTAGGTCTGAGTGTGTTTTCCAAGGCTGCTTTGTAGCTTTGTCTTGGCAGAGCCTGAATGCAGCACTAAGGGGACACTGATCTGCTCTGAGTTGCTTGGGGCTGCTCTTAAGCTGTTTATCTGCATAATTTCTGGTCATTAGTGCACCTTTGTGGGAGCAGGTGGACAGAGTTCATTTTGCTACTGGTAGAGCCTGGGTTGGGTGGGAAGATGGATATGTTTGGTTCCTTGAGAGTGTTTTAAATTCCTTGTGAGTATGAAGTTTCCAAAGGGGGGAAAAGCATGTGAAAGAGGGTTCTTTAGATTAAAAAAAGGAAAGAAAAGAACAGATTTTTTTTCACACTGTAACTCCAGAATGATTAAATAAGGTTTACCAGGGTACCTTGAGACTGAGAAAAAACATAAAGAATTTTGGCCAAAGTCTTTGAAAATGAGGCAGATGCTTGAAAATGAGTTTATAATGAAAATAATTCTTTAGCATGCAGCGATGAGAGTAATGTTTGAAATCACATTAGTGAAACAGAAGTTATTTATCTGGAGCTCAGAAAAAAACCCCACTATATTTATTCAGGTTATCTTTTTTTCCCCCTCCAGAAAAACTTTAAGATTACACTTGACTTGTATGTGGGATCTATCTATGATTGGGCCCTGTACTATCTTGACTCTTTTTGTTGCAGTATTTTTGAGCATTAAAAAAAAAAAAAAAAACTGGACATTTTGTCGCTTCAGTTTTTTTAGTGCACTTCAACCTTTGGATCTTTTCCTTGGTTATCTGATTTTCCTGTGTGATGTTTGTAAGGGCAATCGCAGTTCAAACTTTATCTGTAGTTACTGAATTATATTCAAGGAAAAAAGTTGAAAATGGGAGATTGGCTTACAATTGTAAGCCAATGTGGTATGAACAATACATGCCTCTGGAGGCTGGGAGGACATGGCAAGCTCCTGCAGCTGGCGATGGCAGTGTCAGTGGCAGGAGCATGGCAGCAGCACGCGGGGAGCTCCCGCAGGCAGCCATGGCGCTGTCAGCTGCGGGGGTGGGGGAGGGAGCAAGCAGCGACCACCTGCAGCAATTGCGGACCGCCTGCAGATGCTGCCGGTGGTGTTGGTAGTGAGGGATGACCGCCCGCAGGCGCCGTCGACAGTGTCAGCAATGCCTTTTCTCATAGGTTGCATTGCCATGCTCAGGGGGCTGCACGTGCACCTGCGTGCATCCCCAACACATCGCCAATGGCCTAAATACACATAGAATGGCATAGTAAGGTGACTGTTTATAGCCTGAAATGGAGCAACATCCTTCTTAGCTGGTAACAGCCAGTGAAGAACAGCTGATTTTTACTAACGGACACAGTCTATGCTCCCTTCAAAGAAACCACTATAAATGCTGCCTTGAAAAATGCAGTATTTTCCCCAGGTCTCTAAAAGCCAACATTTGCTCTTGAAGCTATCTCGTACAGTTGTACTATCTACAGCCTCCTGTTCTTGGGTAAAATATATGTGAAAGAAATAGTTATCCAGCTCCAACAGTATGGGATATCAGTGAGCATCCAGGGGTTCCCAGCACAGGAGAATGGCCTCCCATCTTGCCAATTAACTGATGGGCAGGGTGAGGGGAGGCATTGCTCCAGGGCTGGAGCCCTTCCTAGCTGTCTGGTGGCTGCTGCTTTTTCAGTAGCTGACAGCCTCCCCACTTCCCAGGTTGTCAATCAGTGGGTTCCCCAAAGGCCTGGGGAGTAAGGTCTCTAGTGTCTCCTAGCTAGAGAGCATGCCATGGCAGCTCTCCCGCCAGGGGGTTGAACACTTGAATGCTACAACTCCCAGGCTATTTTTCTTGTGGTAAGAATTTCTTACAGCTAGAAATGAACGTTGGTTTCTGGCCTTACTATTTCAAATGGCAGAGGGAAGAGAGAGACAGCAGAGAGTTGCATCACTGAGCTTTGTCAGGAGTATGTTTCTTTTAGAACCTTAATTGGGATCACCTGATCCAAAAGCAGCGGACTTCCTTCCTGCTGTGTTGCTCACCTTGCTCTTCTCCTCATCCTGGTTTCTAGGAGCGAGCAGCTTCCTTCTGTCACTGGGTCTGGCTGCCTGCTTGCCTGACCTGGGGAGTAGGTCTCCCTTTCCTTTCTCCCTTTTCTTTCTCTTTCCTTCTACCCTCTCTCCTGCAGAGAAAGTCACAGTGCAGTAGGGTTGTCCCCTTATTTCTCTTCTTATTAATGCTGTGGTGACTGTTTTCCCCATTTTGCTGGGTTGTGTTTTGTTTTTTTTTTCATCCTCTCATTACACTTTGCTTTCATTCATAGTGCAGAGCCTCATGCAGTATTTTCCTCTGACGTGCGTCACATGCTTCCTGGAATTGTATGGTTATGTAACCTAATAGGAGTACATGTTCATGTTTGGCCTAAAATACATGTAAGGAACTTTTATTTAAAAAAGAAAAGAGAGAGAGTGCACGCTTAGGCATTTCTGCGTATGTTGCTTTCAAGGAGCTTCTAGGCCAGCCAGAGTTTCCACCTATTTCAAAAAAAGATGCATGTACATTATAGAATCACAGAAGTAGGGTCGGAAGGGACTTTGTAGATCTTCAGGTCTGACCCCCTGCCTGGGCAGGAGGAAAACTGGGCTCAAGTGACCCCAGCCAGGTAGGCATCAAGCTGCTTCTTAAAGACCCCCAGGGTAGGAGCCAG
>JAGPOW010003316.1:167410779-167432405 GCA_030014935.1 Caiman crocodilus
AAGATCCCTTTCTGCCTCCGTACTCTCAAGAAGGAGTTTCCCATCTTATAAGTGTGTTGCTGGTTACTGCTGCCCAAGTGCAGCACCCTGCACGTGTCCAAATTGAAACGCATCCTGTTTTTGTTATCCCACCCCTGCAACCTATCCAGGTCTTTCTGCAGTCTTTCCCTCCCTACTAGTGTGCCCACCTCACTCCAAATTTTGGTATCATCAGCAAATTTGAACAGGTTGCTTTTCACCCCATCATCCAAATCACTGATAAAGAAATTGAACAGTGCGGGCACAAGGAACGAGCCATGGGGGACTCAGCTGCCCACTTCCCCCCAGGTCAGATATGACCCATCCACCACCACCCTCTGCATACGACCTTTCAGCCAATTAGCAATCCACCTGACTGTGTAGGCATCAATGCCACAGTCGCCTAGTTTTTTAATGAGGATGGGGTGGTTGGCAGTTTCAGAGGCCTTGCTGAAGTCCAGAAAGACTATATCCACGGCGAGACCTGCAATGCTTTTGTGACCTGATCGTAAAAGGCAATCGGGTTGGTCTGACATGACCTGCCTCTGATGAAACCGTGCTGGTTGCCCTGGAGCATCATCCCCAATGCCGGCCCATCACAGATATGCTCCTTGATGATCTTCTCAGAGTTTCCCCAGGATTGAGGTAAGACTAACAAGCCTATAGTTGTCCAGGTCTTCCCCCCTCCCTTTTTTAAAGATGGGGACCACATTGGCTATTTCCCAATCATCTGGCACCTGGCCTGAGCACCACGAGCGCTTGTAAAGCCGTGCCAAAGGCCCTGGAATAACCCCTGCTTAGCTCCCTCAAAACCCTGGGGTGGAGAGCATCTGGACCTGCTGACTTGAATACGTTCAGCCCCTCCAGAAGCACTCTAACCCGGTCCTCCTCAACCTTGGGTCTGGAGGCGTTCCCCTCGAGTCAGTCTTGAATCTTGGTGGGGGAGTCCCAGTCCCTGCACAAGAAAACGGAGGTGAAGAATTTGTTAAAAGAGGTCTGCCTTCTCCTCTGACACAGCCACCAGATTTCCCAGTGTATCTTGCAGGGGCCCCACGTTTCCCGGTGCCTTCTTCATCCTCCCTATGTATTTGAAAAAGGACTTTTTATTATCTTTGATCTTGGATGCTAGTCCTAGCTCTATGTCCACCTTAGGTTTCCTAACAGCCCCCCTACAGTCCTGAGCAGTGGTGGTATACTCTTCTTTGTAGATAGCGCTCCCCCCTTCCACTGGGTGTATACCACCTTTTTGGCAACCAGGCATTCTCGGATGTCCTTGGTGAGCCAGGGGGGCTTTTGAGCACTTTTGCCCCCCTTGCTTCTTGTTGGTATCTTTACCCCTTGCGCCCCGAGTATTGTCTCCTTAAGGAGCGACCACTCATCTTGGGCACTGAGTTCCCCTGCCCTTGAGAACCCCAACACCTCTCCCACCAATCTCGTCAACTCATTGAAATTGGCCCTCTTGAAGTCTAGGACTACCGCCTTGCTGCAGGTCCTTGTCACCCTGCAGTGGATGATGAATCCCTGCATTGCATGTTCATATGCACATGCACAAATACTGATATGAGCAGGAATTGGGTTACTAAACTACTTGCTGGATTTGAAAGCCTGCACGTGCAGTTTTTTTAAGATACAAAATCTCTTAAATATTTCAAGAGACTTTCTTGACAAGTTTACATGTACAGGCTTTGTCTGGGGATGTCGTGTTATAAGCAAGCCCTTCATTTTACAAGCACTTGATTGGGATCAGTAAACAGCCACATTTGGTTTATTTCCAAATGACTGAACTTCAAGGCCTTAGATTGGGCCATAGCTAAAATATTAGATCTCTGCTTCACATGCATAGAACGTATATTTGAACCACTCCTGTTACAGATTGGGTGTGAGTATGAAATGGTAGATTTCCTGCATGAGGTAACTTTTTGTCAAACATCTACTGTTTGGGGATGTAGTATGTAAAGTGATTTAAAACGGGGGTAGGCAATTATTTTGGCTGGAGGGCCACTTAATGAGTTTTGGTGAAGTGTAAAGGGCCGCAATGGTAGCCCTGCCCCCAGTAACCAGCTGGGGACCAGAAATCTCATCCCCCCAAACTCCTGACTTTTGCCATCGGACGTGTCCCCTCTTGCCTAGAGAGTATGCCTTTGTGGGGAGTTACTCGTATATTGTGTGGAGGGGTAGGAGGTTGTGTGGGGGGTGAGTGTAGTTGGATGTAGGGGGTGTGGGATGTGTGTGCAGGGGGGGTATGGTGGAGGACAGGGTATGTTGGGGGGGATTTGGTGTGCACATGTGGAGGGGCTTCCTGCTCTTTGTTACCTGGCTGAGCCCAGCTCCTCCTCTGCCTCCTGCTGCTGCTGCTTGTCCCATGCCTGCCCAGCAGGGCTGCAGGCAAGCCTGCTCTGGCTCCTGCTCCCATCCCACCTGTCTGTCACATGGCTGCCTAGCAGGGCTGCAGTCCAGCCCACGCTGGCTGCTGCTCCTGCCCCACCTATCTGTCCCATGCCTTCCTGGTAGGGCTTTGTGAGCAGTCGAGCTCTGTCCCACCCAACCCCCATCCACACACTCCCCAACCCACCCATGCACGAACAGGACTAAAGCAAGTTGCAGGTAGAGCCAACCCCCGCCCCGTTCCCCTCAATGCTACAGCTTCCCCTCCATACCTACTGCCCAGAGCGCTACAGCAGAGACAGGAGGAGGAGTTGCTGGATGCTAGGGGAGCCCAGCAGTTTCCTAGGCTGCTTCAGAAGCAGCAGCAGCAGCTCTGCCCAGAAGCTGTGCCTACTGCCTGGGGCTGGGGCTGGGGCTTTCCAGTGGGGGGAGGCTGGGAGTGCAGCCTCATCTTGTTCTGTGGGAGGGATGGCCAGTCTGCGGTATGCATGCTGTAAGTGGCACGGGCAGCCTTTGTCTATAGAACGTGGCAGACTGGGAGAAGCAGGCAGCACAGTGGTACATAGGGCAGGCAACCGAAAATAGCCACAGATAGGGCAGGGAGTAGAAAACAGTGGCAGATCAGTCAGGGAGCAGAAAGTAGTGCTGCTGGTCCGGATCAGAGTGGCACTTGGGGAAAGTGTGGGGTTAATGTGTGCCATGCCTGTCAAGAAGTTTGGCCCCCATTATTGTATGGCAAATGTAGTATTTGTTGTCCATCATATTTTGAGCCAGTGCTTCCCTGAAACAGTTCATGCCTGTGTACTGCCTCTGATATATTGACTTTATAATCATATCTCAGTAAACTTACCATAGTAGTAACATGAATCATCCAAGATTAGGATCCTGTTGTGCAAGGCACTGGTCAGAGTAGAGGACTGCCCTGAAGATCTGATTGTCTAAATAAGGGAAGGTGTAAGTGTGGAGAGGGGCTGTTCACATGTTAATGTAGTCAACAACATGATGGCACAAATGTTGTACTAGTTCCATATTTTTATCTTGTTCTGTTAGCGTTTTAAAATGTTAACTGGTTTTAATCCCTGCTTCCTTTTGTTAATTCTGTAATGACCATGTTAAATATTTTGTAAGGACATGATGGGAAAAATTGTTCTTTACAGTGTCTTGCAAATGATGATGCAAGGTTCAGTGGTAGGTAATTTCCTTTCACCTCTCTCTTTCGCTTGCCCACTCACTAGGGTGGTTTTTAGTTGAGAATGTATAGGCAGGCCTTGCAGGCCGTGAGCCCAGGATCTTGTCTGTGAGGCCCAGGTGTTTGGGCCAGCCTGTAAATACTCTCTACTGGTCCCGATGGGTCACCCTCTCTGGAATAAACGCCTCTTAAAAGTCACAAAAAAAAAAAAAAAAAAGTCTGTCTGTCTGTCTGTCTTTCTTTATTGTGGGTAGGATTATTATTTTTCCCTTGTTCATTGCCTGTATATTACTATTTTGCCCTTTCTAGTACCTCGCCACACAATTCCTTAGGAACTATAATAGGTCACAGGCTTGCTTATTTATGCATAAATATAATGCATTTAACCTGTGTCAGAGCCGCACATCAACTTACAAGCAAAAACAAAGACAGAATGCCTGCCACAAGACGATAATGATCTAAAATTAAAGTTGTAAAGGAAACAAGAGGGCAGCATCAGAGGAAGCAGGCAGAGAAAACTGGCATTAAAATAAAGGGACTGCTGGTCTGTGGGACCACAGTGTCCCACAAAGTGTAGTATAAACCTTGTGTCATGAATTCCTTATGTTACGTTTTTAAGATCATGAATGGAAAATTTTACAATAGTGGACTCGCTTTGAAAGACTAATTCTCATTTCTTGATTAATCTGTGCTGACATGATCTTGATTTTTCTCCCTTCCTTGGGGAATTTGTATCTACTTCCTGCATCCATCACCCGGCCTTCTTTTTTTAAATGGAGAATTTTTATTTTTTGTTGTTGATGTTAGCAATTAATTACTGGTGCCAAATTTTGGAGGACTTATTGTCTTCTTCAGACGCAACATTCTCACACAAAATTCTTACTTATTGTAACTTCTTGAGCAGTCTTCACTAAAACGATAAATACTTTCTGGTGAGTAGGAGCTTTTTTGAATGAAAACTTGCTTGGATACCTGTGGAGTACATCAAGAATACTCAGCTCTGCCAGTGCTAGTAGAGTCCAGCCAGGCAGGAGGCTAAACTGGGGAAAACCTTCCATACTGCCTACAGAGCACATAGTAAGGTGAGGTCTGTGCATACACAGTCAGATCTCCGCCATTACAGAAAGATTTTCCCTGTTGAGCATCAGAATTGGGTAGAGGTGCACCAGTGGCAGTATATCAGTTGTATATCAGATCAGCACCCATAAGAGGAAAATTAACATTATTGGCAATTGGCTTTCTTTGGCTGGTGTAGCTGATAATGTCACCGATTTTAAATATGACATGTATGTGCTCAGATGTAGCATACACGTGGCCAGGAATGCAGCTGAGCAGCTTGGAGAGCAGCATTCAGCCAGTAAGTCTGGGGGGGGAAGGAGTAGTGGGGAGGGAAAGGGGCATGGGGGTGCAGATTGAGACCCCCCACGGTAAGAGAGGGAGTGGGGCAGGAATAGGTACTGCTCAGCCAAGGCAGTGAATGCGGCCTAGTGGGCAGTTCATTCGGGGGATGGGGAGTGGGGGTGGCATCCTGACGCTGTGCACATCCCCAGGGGAGGCATGGAGGGCACGTGCCCTTCAGATTTGTGCATGGGCTGAGGGTAGGCTGCCTACTGTGCCTCGGGGCCGGGGGCTGTGCATGGGGTGGGCAGATGGCAGCAGCACTGGGCCAGGTGGATATGGGGTGGGCTACAGCTATGCCAAAATTCCCATAGCCACCCATCCCTGCACCACCCTCACCTACCCCACTCCCACCCACCCTGAGCACAGCTGTGGCCTAGCACCCCTGCTGGGAAGTGGCGAGCGCATCCTCTAGCCCCGAACCTGCAGTGGGCAGCCCTGCCCTCGCCCTGCACACAAATCTAGAGGGCACATGCTACCCATGCCTTCCCTAGGGGTGCATGTAGCAGTGGGGAGCTGCCCCCTGTTCCACCCACTGGGTTGCATTCAGTGTCTGCCCCTGCCCCACTCTCTCCCTCACAACTGGGGCCTTGATCTGCCCCCTGCCCCGCAGACTTACTGGACAGATGCTGCTCTCCAAGCTCCTGGGTTGCATTCTTGTAAATTGGCTATCAGATTGGGCCAATATGGCTGGTTAATAATTGACCATTGGTATTGGCCAAGAAGATCTTTATCGGTGCGCCCCTAGAATTTGGAGGTGAGTCTTCGTGACAAAACCTTTCTGCCTCTTGGAAAACAACTTACCGTCAACTGAGGACTTGGGATAAGCCCAATTAGAGAATATTGTGGTTTAAAGCTGTTCAGTTTATACAGTCCCCTCTTGTTCATTTCCTGTAGTTGTGGAGGCTGGAAAGAAAACAAACACCTGTTCCTTTCTATGAATCAGCAAACATGGAATGCAACAAAGGTTCCTTAAGCCCAGATATTGAGTACTTAAGATGGTGACCTTGTGGCAGCCTGAGTTCATTAGAGTTTCCATCAGATGCATCAAATGTCACAGGTATGCAGAGCAGCTGACCACTTAACCCTCCTGGCATAGTGTTTTAACAGGTAAAATTAATTTTAAAAATAACGTTTTTAACATTTGTGGGGGGGTTTTCCAACCACAGCCAGTTCTAGCACTAAGGAAAAGATGCTGAAAAACTCTGCCCTGAGACTGGCTTGAATTCTCAAGGCAGAATACATAGAATGCAAAGAATGATGTGTGGCTGGGGCTGCTCTGTTCCCTTGTGATTTGCTTGCACGCTGCCAATAGCTTGTGTTTCTTATTAAAGTCTGACAGCTGGCTGCAGCATTATTAGAAACATAGTCAGCAGTGAAGTCCCTCAAACCATAACGCAACTTCAAGTATTTGGCCAAGGGGAAAGAAAATGTTCTGCAGCTGAGGGCCTGATCCTGCTCACATGGCAGCTAATGAAAATCTTTCTGTTGACCTCAGTGGGAACTGCATCAAGTCCTGTGTCTACAAGAGTATTTTGGTATTGGGCCCTGCATTAAGCAGATATTATTTTTTGCCTCGCTTCTGTTTTTTCTGTCTGAAAGTACTTACCTGAAGACCAGGTGACTATTTAACAGCTCCTTAAAGTACAAGGGGAAATCGCTCCCTGGCAGGTGTAAATCTGTGTGGCTCCACTGATGCTGATGGGACTGCCCTACTGTACCTGTATTGAGGGTCTATTCCATTGTTTTCCTGAAGCCTCAGCTCTCTACAGTGGCAGGAGCAGCAGTGGCCAGAGACAAGAGACTCTTGGTCAGCACGCTCACATTGTGGCTGGGGCTGGATGTGCTCTGTGGCCTGACAAGTGGCTTGGGGTGAAAATCTCAACTGCATCCCAGTTTCCTAGTTTGTGAAAGTACCATAGTAAGTTCCAGGGTATTTTTCATCATTTGGGCCTTTGGAGGAAGTAAGGGTGAGAGGATCTTACTAAAAGGTGGGAAATGAAAGTCCTTTCTGGTTTTGCCCTTTGTCACCAGACTGGTGGTCCCAAGCTCCAGCTCTCTTATTAGTTTCCCTTGCAGACAACAGCTGAAAGGTTCAATTTTCAAGTCAAGTTGGTTGAACTGTTAATGTTGCATGAGATTTAAAAATGATTCCAACTAATATACCTTATCGGGGAGGTGAAACATGCAGTTTGTATCGGACCTCTGCCTTTCATCTTCCTAATTTTGACTGGGGGAGTGAAGAGGGAAGTAGAAAGGGTAACTCCAGTATTGGAAGGCTGTAGCCAAAGTCTTCACTAGTCCACTTCATTTGTGGAGAAGAAAGTCAGTGAGAAAAAGAAGTTAGGAATGGAATTTTTGTTTCTAAGTCCTGCAGATTAGCCTTCCTGAAAGGAGATGAACTGAGTTCTCTTCCTTTTTGTGCATTGTCAAAAGACTTGTTTAACAAATACCAAGAAGTTATTCTGTGGAGCCCCATTAAAAGCCAACACTAGCCTCCCCAAAAAATCTGGTTTACTGTGCATGATCAGTGTAAATGGTTGTAGTTTGAACAGCTCAAGCTCACGCAATACTAATTCTGAAGAATTAGTCCTCAGAATAGAATTGGACTGTAAAACCTAGAGTCCATGGATGACAAGAATGCGGAAACACAAGGATACAAGTTTACTAACGCTTGAGAAACGCTGGAGCAGGAAAAAAGCCCAACTTGTGGGAAATTCTTTCCCTCACGCATATTTTCTTACTGATTTAAAGTTGTCCTTAGTAATATGTTGATGCCAATGAAATATTTTAGCTATAGGAAACCTGAGCCCGACTACTGCCTTTCTATAAATTATGAGTCATAAATTGTAAGAAGAATATTCAGATTTGCTATAGCTATTTCCCAAGTACAGCCTATGAGTAATGGAATAAATATTGCCATTTTGGGGAGCAGGAAGAAACTACTCTCAGCACAACAAAATGCCAAAGACAGGCATGCAGCTTTTTGCTGTATTTGAATTAATGTCAGTTAAGAAGATTGTCTCTTGTTAAAGTAACTGAGCAACCATCAAGTTACGTGTACTTAGTTTTTAGTTGAGTGTGTGAAGTTGTTCCTTGTGACAAATGAGACAAAAGTGAGACATGAATATTAAGGGTATCTCAAAGCCAACCATGCATCTGTGAGAGAGCCCACATGGGTTTTTGCTTGTCCAACTTTAGAGTTTGTTGAGTTGGCAGCCCTGCAGGGATAAGGGTTGTTCTTCTCCCCTCCTGCTTTTCTTCATGACCCACTGTAGGACTTTTGGATTGGGTGCATTGTGTTTGTAGGACGAGCTAGAATGGGTGCTCTTGCAGGAGCCTCTTTGGGCAGATGCTTATTAGGCAGTTGCCTGAAGCCACAAGAGACTACACTCTGTGGTCCAGGAGCTCCCTATGACACATGCTCATAACCAGGCTTACAACATTTTGTTCACAAAATGGACAAATTGGGTCCTTAATGGTTGGGTTATCGTTGGTGATGTGGAGACCTTGAGAATGACCATTAAATGAGAAAACATTAAGAACTGTGGAAAAGTCACTTTGGCAGAGATGGTGCTAATGCTAACCCTCCCCAAGCCTAAATTTGAACTGTCTGGCTCCAGGTGTGCAGTTCATAAACTCAAGCTAAACATGAAGGACTAGATCCTACTCCGCCCATTAAGACCTAAATGAGATACTATCCTACCCTGTTTGAGTCCCTGAACATCCATTAAAGCATGTATTTTTTTGGGCATGCAAGAATGGGATTTGCTAGAGCCAGCAGAACTGAGGGGAAGTGTATATCTGCAGTCCAGACCGTTCCTGGATTTAGGTCTCAATTGACAGATCAGAGTTAGGCACCGATGTGAGGCTGGGATTCACAGCCCCAAACCTCTTCCTCGGCTTTCCCAAGCTGTCCCTTTTGGTAATAAAAAGATGCCTGCTGCTTTTTTAAAGTGTGAACAACCATCCACTTTTTATAATAGCCCAATGGTGAGGGCAGTCATGCAGGAGATTGAGTCCTGGGTAATGGGCCCCCTTCAACCTTAGAGGTTACAAACCTACATATCACCTCCCAAGAGAGTGCCCCAAACACCTGCATTCCCATTTCTGCTCCAGGGAACACTGATACATTTATCACTATCACTTGGTGGGTAGTTCACTCTTCTGGGGTGTGAGAAATGAGGAATTTAAGCACCCTTGGGCTGAAGGAGGCCTTCAGCCTGGGTCTTTCACATCCTGGGCATGTGGTTTAGCCAATCTATCACATAAACAGAGGGCATCAGCTATACCATCACCACCAGGCCTGTTTTTAAATGAAAGTGCTTTTGGCTGTTCTGCTTTGTGCCAAATTCAGCAGTCAGCACATGTTAGATTCAGTACGTGCGCTCTGAGAGACTTAAGTAGGGGGCACCGAGGCTGTTCATCTCAAATGGCCTTGAGAGGGAGATGTGATGACCAGCCGTGATAACACCACCTCATGGCAATCTTGGTAGCAGTTTCCCCTTCTCTTCAAAGAGGACAGAACAGCCATACCTCAGAGGCCTTGCAAGGCTAAATGCATCATTGTAAGTGAAATGTTCACATACTGCAGCCATAAGAAAAACATACAAAGTAAACCCGGTGGGAGGGCTGCCCTTGTAGTGGGAGGGGAACGCTGGCCCCAGATTCTGGGCTCATTTCATCCAGTCACATAGGTTAGACTCTGTTAAACAGTTTCAGCTTTTAGGTTGTGCCTTGTGACTTCCACATCAGCATTTAGCACGTTAGTGGTAATTTGGGCCACAGCAACACCCAGTAAGTAACACCCAGAAAAAGTAATATACTAGGCAATTTCCAGCCATACAGTTGGTTGAAGACACTGGGAGGTCCCCACATTAATTTCCACTGAGTTGGGATTTTTTGCCAAATAAAATGCTATCTCTACTCTGATAGGGTTATTACAATATTTGTGAAATTTTAAGTTTCATAGAGGTCCTTGAATATAATTGGGAGAATAAGGAACAAAATGATCAATTACAAGAAGTGTTAAATCTTTTTTTTCTACCCTAAATCAAACTGCTTTTTTTTTAGATCAGAGTCAAGTGTTTTTTTTAGGGATTCTTATAATACAGTTTTCTGTGAGCTGCTGCCTTAATACAAGAAAAAAGTTCTGTGTATTTTTATGTCTAGTCAAATGAATCTGTCTGTCCCCATTTTAGATTTTATTTGGCTGAAGACTTTTTTTTTTTTTTAATACAAGAGCTTAGGAAAGCAAAGCATACTTTTTACAGTTTATATTCCAGTACATCAAAACTCACAGATTTATCCTAAAAGAGTCCCATTTAAGGAACCTAGTGCCCACACATACAGAACTAGTGTTAAGTCTAATGAGCGGAGAGGCTATCCTGCCCTACCTTCTGTAGGGGTATCTAATAAATATTTTCCATTTAAAGAAGCCAGAGATACTTTACAGACTCTTACTAGGCCTTTTGTACCTCTCTCAGTTAACAACATATACACTTTCAAGATATGTAAATTAAGTCACCAGAAGAGAAAGGACCTGTCCAAAGTCTCATGTTAATTTAGGTGCAGAGTTGAGATTAGAACCCTGTAACCGTAAATCTCTCTAAAGTGTGTATCATTGACATTCATCTTCAACTTGTAGCAGTCTCTTTTGAGCATTGCGGATGTACAGCAGAGATATTAGCTATCCTTTAGAAAGAAATATTACTTATCTTTTAAAGAGCACCAACTTGGATTTTGTTCTCCCAAGGGACAATAATTTTAAACATACCCTTTAAATTTGTAAAATATAGGGAACATTTATCCTAAATAATAAAAAATAATTGTGGCTTTTGGTCTCTGCCAACTCAGTGTGAGCAATGTTACTTGAATTTTCTGCAATACAATATGATCCTTGTTTTCCTCCTGTATGTTGTCTAGGCCCATTTGTTTTGAATAATAACAACAATTGAATGATCCAAAATGTCTTTTTAAAGTGTACACTGGTTTAGAGCAGCAGCAACTGAAAAAGTAATTAATAAACTAGCTACTGCAGCTTTTAGCTGTCATTTTGCATATCATATAACAAGGCCAATTTTGGGGGAATGGAGCATGAAGTACTTTGCTATGAAATATTTTGTGTGTGCACGTGTGTGTGTGTATGTTGTTTTGAAAGTCAAATAAGTCACCCAGATATTTTGAGAACACATATGTCCAATTGTGTCATTTGATTCCAGTCAGCTTTTACCCCAAGTGTAATTCTTGGACTCTGTCTGACAGCATGCTTTAACTCTGATTTGTTTTTAATTTTATTTAGGAGATGGCTGTAAGAGCACTGAAGCAGACAGGCAGCAGGAGCATTGAAGCAGCTCTGGAATACATCAGCAAAATGGGCTACCTGGATCCCAGGAATGAGCAGATTGTGCGTGTGATTAAGCAGACCTCGCCAGGTAAGCATAAGATTCTTTTGTCTTACAGTCCTTTTCCGTTAAATTTATTTTGGAAGTGAAGTTGTTGCTTGTGGGAAAATCTAAGATCAGTGGTAGTAGACAGGATTATTTTAGTCGCACCATAACCACAGCCTTCACTAACACAAGCTTCTCATTACATCTTGTTAATGTGCTTCAGCCCTTGTTCTGTAGGTGTTGATCCTTATGAGGATTTGTGGGGCAAGACCCTGGATGCCTCGCAACAGGATGAATACAAATTATACAGCAGGACCCTTGTATTCAACAATAGTCATGCTGCAAACCAGAAATCCTGCAGCAGTTTTATGTACTTTATTTTAAATACTCTTTTAATTAACCAAATATGAAAATGAGTACCCGAATGTGTAGTTGTTGTTGCTGTGGTTGGTGTTGTCTGTTTTGATGCTATGTTCATGAGGCTACCTCTGAGCCTTCAGTTTTCACTCTACTGCAGAATTTTTTCAACCCATTTCATCATGAGTTGACACTTAAGGAGGCATGGGAGGCCATGTAGGAGCACACTATTTGGAGACTGCTGTTTAGATGGTCAGCAGTGAAGATTAGCTGTCCGATCTACCCCTTTGAATGCTTAAAGCTGATCCAGTGTCTCTTCTGAAATGTCTTTCATGGGAGTAAACCTCTAAGTAGTGTTCTGCCCAGCATGAAGGTTGTCATATGCTTGAAGTAACATACAACCATCTAAGACCGTGTCTGCATCAGAACACACATACCTAAAAATCCATTCAGAAGGAGTCTAGGGACAGTGGTGCAGACCCTCAGAACACTTATATCAGTTTAGCTTTATGCAGGAACATTCACACTTCCTGCACGGCTGCCTCTACATTGTTTATCCTTCTCTTCTTCCAGATCCTACAGAAAGCACTGTGCAAGTCCAGGTGTGTGCTGAGGAGGGGAGGGGAGGTAAGATTGGGCTGGCCAGATAATGGAGAGAAGTGTCTGGGAAGAAGAAAGAACCTCACCTGGACAAACCTGACCTTGATTTTTATTTATTTCAAAGCCACTTCTATTACTGAAAGGCCCAGAGGCAGTCATAGTTGCATAGAGTGTAGTCCCTGGTAGCTATTCCTAGGGAGTGGGAGAAGAAGGGGTAACTATTATGACTGAAGATACTACATTCTGCTTCCTGTTGGGATAGATTTGGCTATTTTATCTGCAAATCCTTTGCTTTCTGTTGGGGAGTTCAGAGGGGCTTCTTTTTTCAGGGCCCCTTCCCAAAAGAAGATAATCTGGCAAACAGACTTGCAATTACTAATCTCCTTGTTTTGGACTGAGGTATAAAGCATGCAGAAATAGGGCCTCAGCTAAGTGCTAGGAAGGCTTTCAAAATAATTTTGACAAGTGTTTATCTGTGATTTGCCCCTTTGTTAGAAGGGGTTCTGTTTTTCCTTTCAAATGTATTAAAATCCTTTACTCTAAATGCAGCTGTTCTCTTTGATAATTGAAGTCACATCTTTTGATCCCTATTTCTTGTATTCTTTTTTGCACAAAGGTTTTAATTATCCAGTTGGTGTCACTGATCACCAGGGATCTGGGTTTTCTGTTTCCCATGGAAAAACAAAGATTTTCTTCTTCAAAGGGGAAAATAATGGATTTTCCCCTTTAAAAAAGAAAAACTTGGGAAACCATGGGTTTCCCTGTGCAGGCTAGCAAAGTTCCAGCCTGCAAGGGGCTGGGGGGAGTGGGAGGAGGGTGATCAGAGGGAGGGTGCTCACATGCATGTGCACACAGGTAGCAGGAGAGGGTGGAGAGGCATAGGTGACATATGCTGCTACCCTCCCCACTCTTCTCCCCCTCCAGATTTCTGTTGCCACCCTCTGCAGCCCAGTGGGTGGGACCCAGTATGGTAGGGCAGAGTGGCCAGGGAGGATCAATGCTGCCACCACCGCTGCTGAGAATGCTGCATTGCCACGGTGGCCAGGATTAAACATCTTCTGCAGCACAGCAGCATCAGAGGGGCACAGATCAGCAGCACTGTCTTACCTTGGTGGCCTTGGCAGCACGCCTAGCACAGGGCTTCTGTCAACAGCATGGAGTTGGGGTGCCTCACCTTGGCCATGGTAGCAGGGCGCTTTCTTCTGCACCAGAATCTGCCCACTGGGATGCAGAGGCAACTCCTGCTTGATGCCAGTCCAGTTCAGCTGCAGCCCTGTGCTCCACTGTGGGCACAGAAACCTGGAGGGGATGCCCCCCTGGCACATGGCCTGTGGTATTGCCTATGCCCATACCTGCCTCTTCCCCATATACCCAACCTCTGCCTTACATACATATCCCCTTCCCCTCACACTGGGGAAGGCAGGGGGCAGCAGGTCAGGAGCGAGGGGTTCCAGCAGGGCCAGGTGGTAGAGCAGGGGTGGGCAAAATATGGCCCACAGGCCAGATCCAGCCCAGGGAGGGCTTTGTGCAGCCTATGCTTGGTCCCTTGGTCCTGGCTGGCTCAGACACTGTCCAGCTGTCATGCATCCTACTGCCGCTTGGGCACACAGCAGAGCTGGGGTGGTTCTGCAGCTGGACTGCCCTTCTAGGCTTCTTCCATCTGCCACTGCTGGCCCCAGCCCCACAGTACTGATGGGGACCTGCACTGCACAGTCCTGACCTGGCCTACCTTGCAGCATGGTAGACTCACCTGTGCATGCTAAACAGGGGCAGCAGTGCTGGCCAGGCAGAAACTGTTGCTCATCATGGGGGGGAAAAACAGCCCCTCCCCTCTGCTGCCCAGTGCTTCCTGCTACAGCCACCCAGAGCCTGCAACTTGGCTGCCCTGTGGCTCTGCCACCATCACCACTGCATCTGGGCTGCCCTGTGGGACAGCAGTGGCAGTACAGAGAAGTAGTGTGGGTTCCCACTGGTACCACGGAGCTGGAGCCAGCAGCAGCAGCAGGTGGAAGAAGCTGCTGCCGCCTGGTCTGTCTAAAAGTTCAGCTGTGGAGCTGCCCCAGCCCTGCTGCATGCCCAGGGAGCAGCAGGATGTGCCATGGGCAAGTGGTGCAGAGCAGGCGCTGGGTTGACTGGGGTCAGGGCTGTGGCGTGGGTTCCACCTGGTCCTCGCCTGCACGAGTCTGCAGTGGGTATGGGACGGAGTTGGGGCTGCGCACTGTTGGCAGTGGCAGTGAGGCACCGCAGGGCTCACAGGCTCCAGGCTTTTGCAGAGAAAGGGTGGGTGCTGACCAGCTCAAGGGGGCATGTGGGGAAGCTCCTATGCACACCTCACCATACTCATAAACCCTCCCTTGCAGGCCCCACAATCTTACCCTCCCCCACACACAATCACACACACCACACCCAGCCACACTACTCCCTCATGCCTCCCACACTCTCCCCACATGCAGGGTTTTTAATCAGAGAATTTTGGATTTTTAACAGAGACAGCCAGGTTCCCTGCATCACATCCTGGTCTCATTTAAGCAGAATATAGGACTACAGTAATTCCAGGATCAGATAGTTACAGCAGCTAGTCAGAGCAGTTACCTTTTAAGCTCTAGGTCTGAGTTCACTTTGAGGATAATGAGGAATGCAAAACTCAGGTGGTTTGTGACTGGCATGTATCTTTGTGACATGTCAGGCAAGCATTTTGATTTACCTTGGTATTAGAGTTGGGCTAGGTTAGTGCAGACCCTTGCATTTGAGTATATGTCATACAAGCCTTCCTGGAAGCTTTAAGATTTTCACAGTGAGAGGTTTAGAGATTTCCATACTGTTCTATACATTTTGAAATCCTTCATCTTTACGTGGTTTTAACTACACTGTTGTAATTGACGGCACATTTCTAGTAAGTGGGTGAGGAGTAAGTGACTGACGTCAGCTGTTGGATCAGAGGGAGGGAAAGAAAGAAAGAAAGCATTTTGCCCACATAAAAGCAGGTGCTGTCCATGCAGTCAAAAGTTTCATCAGCTTGAAAGGGAGAAAATGGACAAAAATCACTTCCAAGACATATCACACTTGGTACCTTCAGAGACCCAAACATTCCTCAGTTGAACCTGAATAGGACTTAGTGGACCTGATTTACTGAAGCTGTTTCAAGAGGTACAAGGCCCCATGCAGAACTAAGGAATTCACCCCAGAGGAAGGCAGGATTCCTGATGGGGAAACCTCTTCAGTTTGCTGTTCTATGTGAACCCTGCCAATAGAGATGCTAAGTGGTTTTGCTGAATCGGTTCATCCTCAGGCTATACCTGCTTCTGGGCTGCTGCCAGCTGACTCTGGAGCCTAGGTGTGTGCAGTGAGCTTGTTTTATACAAGTTTGGTAGTACGTGACACCCCCACCACCAGTAACTAATGATCAACAAGCTGTAAGTGGTGCACATTGGGTTCAGTACCACTGAAAGGCAGTTTCCAGCTCTTTGCGGTTTGTGATTTTGATTCCATCCTGGCTTTTAAATCCAGGCTAGAATACAAACCTGATGACTTCATAAATAAGGCATTTGAACTTTCATTTTCAGGATTTGTTAAAGCTCCTGGTGACTCCTCCCATGGAAAGAGCTGCTGGCCTGTCAGTCATCACCTGTATTTAAAGCAGTTATTAAAGCAACACCTATCATTTTAAATGTTCAGATCACCTAACTTAGTTTGACTTTGGGTTTTTTGTCAAAATACGCACTATAGACAATGTTGTATATGTGCAAATGGATTAGTAAAGTAACATAACTGGTCCCCCCACACCCTGAGTTGTTTGCTAACCTCTTCTGTATTCTTTTTATAAAGGGAAAGGGATGGTGCCAAATAACGTAACCCGCAGGCCAAGTTTTGAAGGATCAAACGAGTCTTTTCCGTCCTATCATCAGATTGGCAGTGCAACCTATGAAGGGACAAGCTTTGGAGCAGAGGGTGCAGACATGCTCAGTGATGTTCCAAGGCCATACATGGACTATTTAATCTCTGCTCCACAGTCCACAGCCCTGAACTCTCCTGTACAGAGACCTTCAGCCGTGGGCTCTCACAGTGCTCCTGGAAGCCATCAGCATCAGCAGAAAACATACTCTGCAAATATAGACTCCTCTGTGATGAATTACCCAGGGGGTAATCATGGCAGCCAAGCTCTACAGCTACAGGTCACGCATGGCCCAAACAGCCCACATTACAGCAGGCAGCACATGATGGTGCAGGGGGAACCGATGGGATATGGCATTCAGCGGACTCCATCGTTTCAAAACAAAATGCAGCAGGAGGGAGGATATGCAAATCTCCCAAATAAAGGGACGGTTGTTCAGAATAACTCTGGTCATGCATTTCAGCAGGCACCAGCGAGTCTGTATATGCCACATTCTCATCACAAACAAACAAGTCCTTCCTCTCATCAAATGCATGTGATAGCCAGAGGTTCAGCCTTTGCTAATGATTTTTCAGATAGTCCACCACAGAGCTTATTAACTCCATCTCGAAATAGCCTAAACATGGACCTGTATGACATGAATAATCCTCAAGTTCAGCAGTGGCAAACAACAACACCATCACGCCGTGATTCTTTACAAAGCCCAGGAATAGAAACATCTCCACGGCAACATGTAACCTTCAGACCAGATGCCACAGTGCCAAGCAGAACAAACTCCTTTAACAATCACCAACAACAGCCCCAAGTGCCTGTATCTATGAGACAGGTTCCCCCAGGCAAACCTGATGCCTCAATTACATCTCCAAATACCATTACAGCAGTCACATCTGCTCATATTCTCCAACCGGTGAAGAGCATGAGAGTGATGAGACCTGAACCTCAAACTGCAGTAGGGCCTTCCCATCCAGGCTGGCTCCCTGCACAAACTCCAGCAGTGGATGGCTTAGAAATTATTGAAGCCCATCAGCTTCCTGTTGGAGGAGCTAATGCCTACCAACTAGAGGTTGATTACAGCAGCCAGGAGCCCAGATGTCCTCCACCACCGTATCCTAAGCATTTGTTACTTCCCAGTAGCTCTGAGCAGTTTGATATCAACTGCTTGTGTATGGGTGTAGAACAGACCCTTCGGGGGGTTCCCACTTCAACGTGCAGTAAAGCTGAGGAAAATGGTGAAAGGAATGACAAAAGCAGCAAGAATGCTAAAATGGAAAAACCAGGCAAGGATAAAAAGCAGATTCAGACGTCTCCTGTGCCAGTGCGGAAAAATGGCAAAGATGAAGAAAAAAGAGAATCCCGTATTAAGAGTTATTCACCATTTGCCTTCAAGTTCTACATGGAACAACATGTAGAGAATGTCATAAAGACCTACCAACAAAAAATTAACAGGCGGCTGCAGCTGGAGCAAGAAATGGCCAAAGTAATTGTCTTTGTTTGGTTTCAATAATAATTAGTCAGGGCCAAATTGGTACAAGTAGCTTCAGGCTCCACAGGAAGCTGTATGGGTTCAGCATCTCAGAAAACCAGACCATTCTTACTTAGGAGTCTGATTGTGGAGTTAGTTGTTGCCCTGACTGAAGTACCAACATTTGCATTCACCCAGGAAACTCTAAAACAGCAAACATATTTCACGTGGACACAGTAGATGGTGCTTTTGCATGACATCTATTTATGGTTTTCTCATCCCTTTCAATGACAGTATTGCTTTACTAGGTTTTTTGAGTTTTTTTGGTGGGTGTTTTTTTTTTTTTACCATTGGTTAGCTTCAGTTTCGCAGTCAGTCCTGCTTGTTGCACAGGTTTCTTTTTGTCTTCCCTTGTCCAACTGATTTATGTAGATTTATACAGGCCTCTCACCACAGAGTGGTCTATCCAAAGTTCTGGGCTTTCAGGACATCAATTTTAAAAGCACTAGAATTTAGATGGAAAGTAAAAGCATCAGAAATCCTCTTTCCTCCCATCACATTGCATTCTCTGCAAAAGACCTCTTTCTTTTGGCATGCTTATTTATAAGATCTTTAATTCATTGCCTTTTGGGCACTCCACAGTGTTTTCTGTTTGGAAGTAAAGACCAGTGAGGATTTACTGACTGGTCAGATGACTGGGAAGCAAAGGATATGCAATGTCAGCAGACCCTTCCATTTTATAATGGAGGAATGAAGCTGAGATATCTCTGAGGCATCTGCTGATAGCATTTGTGTTAGGAAAACAAGCAGAGAGAGATGACTTATCAGATACCTTGATATCTCCTCCCTCTTCAGGAATTTATAGGTCAAAAATAAAACCTTAAATCCCACCCAGAAACCAATAACTAGACAGTGTAGATAAGGGAGTACTGGTAATCTGTGATGCCATTTTGAGGCACAACATTTGGCTGCTTTTCTTAAAGTTTCTAGATGGATCTGTGTAGGTGTAGCTTCACGTAGATTGTATTACAATAACCCGGGATCATGGTGACAAAGGCATGTCAGGAGCAAGATCCACATCCAACAGAAAGGAGCAGTCAGTTTCCTTTGTCAGGTTTGTCTTGTTAAGCTGATGCTTTCTGTCAGTCACTCTGGAGAGCGTCTGCTAATTCCTTGTAGTGATATGAGCAGACCAATCGGAGATCTACACCAGATTTAAATAGTAGGCCAGGAGGCAATGAACTTGCAAGTGCTTTAAAAATACACCTATAGACTGAGGCAGCGCCAAAGAACTTGAATGTCCTTCTCCTAATTCATGGTTAATTTAAATGCTAGTTGTATTTGTTTCTTATTATGAATGTAATTATACTGGCTGTTCTGTTTTGTTTTTTCCCCACTATAAAGGCTGGTCTTTGTGAAGCAGAACAGGAGCAAATGCGGAAAATTCTTTACCAAAAGGAATCTAACTACAACAGACTGAAGAGGGCCAAAATGGACAAGTCCATGTTTGTAAAAATCAAGACCCTAGGGATCGGCGCTTTTGGGGAGGTGTGTCTCGCCTGCAAGGTGGACACTCATGCCCTTTATGCCATGAAAACTTTGAGAAAGAAGGATGTCCTGAATCGTAATCAGGTGGCTCATGTCAAAGCAGAAAGGGATATACTCGCTGAGGCAGACAATGAATGGGTGGTTAAACTCTATTACTCATTTCAAGATAAGGAGAGTTTGTACTTTGTGATGGACTACATCCCCGGTGGGGATATGATGAGTCTGTTGATACGGATGGAAGTCTTCCCAGAGCACCTAGCTAAGTTTTATATTGCAGAGCTCACTTTGGCCATAGAGAGTGTACACAGAATGGGATTTATCCATAGAGACATCAAGCCTGACAACATTCTTATAGACCTTGATGGACATATTAAACTGACTGACTTCGGGCTCTGCACCGGATTCAGGTGGACCCACAATTCCAAATACTATCAGAAAGGTAACAGTCTTAGGTGCACCTGTTCTGACAATTGTCATATTTCACTCTGAAGATAGGCAGTGGTCTTTCTGTCAGTGTGCCAACTGAAAGAACATTATGTTTTATATGCTACAACAGTGACTAGTGATGAGTCATTGACTTGCTAGCTCACACATGAAATTTGCTGTCTTAGTGCAGAAGTGTTTGATCTCCAATCTGTGGGCCAAATGCAGTCTGCAGAGCCTTGGTATCTGGCCCATGGGGCTTTCCACAGTTCCAGAAATTTGGCAGCAGGCGAACAGTGGCAATTAATACTGTCACCCCTTCCTACTGCCAAATTCCAAAGCTTGACATGACAGATCAGAATCAGGCCATGACCCTCTCTCCCCGCACAGCTAGATCAAGCCTGGACCACCCCCTTCCTTCCATTCAGCTAGGCTGGAGATGGGCAGTGTCCCCTTCTCCCTGTGGGGCCAGGCCATGCCCACCTCCCAACCTGAGGGTCCAGCCCATTTCCCCTTCCCTCACCCCAGTTGGGTTGAGGCTGGGCCACACCCCCTCTTCCCTCCATGCAGCTAGGTTTGGGCCAGGCTACACCCCCTGCCTTCCACAGGATCAGGCCATGGCTACTCCCCCTCCCCCTGTGTGGCTGGGTGCAAGACAGGTCATGACCCCAGCCTCCACCTATGGGGCTGAGTTGGGGCCAGACCATGGTCCCTTCCCCCTTACAGCTAGATTGGGGCTGGGCTGCCATCCATGCAGCTGGATGGGGCCCCACCACAATTGCCTCAAGTGCTGGATCAAGACCACCAGCTGGATCTGGCCTGCAAGCTAACCCCAGGCACTGCCTACCCAGCTTGCCAAGCAAAAAGGTTGAACACTGCTGTCTTTGTGCATGAACCCTTTGCTTTCTCCATCAGCAACCTAAACGACTGCTGTGATTCCAGTAAATTTCCAGGTTTATCAGTTCAAGGGTCTGTATTGACAATGAAAAGAATTAACCACAAAAGCAGCAGAGTTGATTGTATCCCAGCACCAACATTCATACGAATGCCATTGTTCAGGAATGAACCAGTTTTGAGCTGTAGTCACAGAGTTGTTTGTACATGTAGGTATCTCCATCGTGGGGATGAGCTTTATAAGTCTTACTGTGGGGTAGGAACATAGGCACATTTAAAAAATTGGCCTGGAAAAGTTTTAAAAAATGTAAATAATATTTGATTAAGGTTTTATAGGAAGCCCATTATTTACTCTAGTGTAAAGTCCAAAGACGGCAAGTCCCAGATGGCAAAACTAGCAAATCAGTCATTATTTTTCTCTTTTTTTGACGTGCGTTTTATAAACAGCGCTATTCATGGAAAACTTTCTATCTCTTTTCCCATGTAAAAGGGAGCCACATCCGACAGGACAGCATGGAACCCAGTGATCTTTGGGATGACGTGTCCAACTGTAGGTGTGGTGACAGGCTGAAGACCTTGGAGCAAAGAGTTAAAAAACAGCATCAGAGATGTTTAGCCCACTCATTAGTTGGGACCCCTAATTATATTGCTCCTGAAGTGCTGCTTCGTAAAGGTAGAGGACCTCAATTTTTTTCCTGTTAAATGAAAGCCAATGCTTAGAAGTGTAGTTTTGGTTTTAAGTTTAAAAAAAAAAGAAAAGAAAAGAAAAGAAAAGCTTGGTAAGTGTGTTGGGCTTACTGCCCTGGACACTTAAGTGTAGATTTCACCATGTGTATCAGTACTGTTCATCATGTCCATTCAGTCTGTGACGTGTCTGTTCAGATTACTAACACAAGTGCAAGCTGGTGTCATCAGTGATACTGTGCACAAAACAGGAATCTGATCACTAGCTAATTCAGAAAAGCCAACAAGCAGCCTACTCATATGGTACCTGTTGACTGATTCAGACTGGATTACAAACTTGTAAATTTACAGGTTGGCTACTGCTAAGTGGCAAGAGACAGGTTTGAT
>JAGPOW010003316.1:167432805-167451486 GCA_030014935.1 Caiman crocodilus
TATGTTGCTTATATGCCAGAACAGAAAAAACCCCACAGTCATTAATCACTCCAAAAGCTTGTTTACTTTTAGCAAAGAGATCCTTCACCTTTTCTACCAATGCAGCAACTTCTGTGTCACCTTCTGGCACTTAGGTATGTGTGGGCAGGGTGGGGTTGTTGCAAAGAAAATTGCATGAGTTACTCCAACTAGTGCAGCCTTCTCACCTTGTTGATAACAACACATTTCAGTCCAAAACTGAATGTTAGCATAATCGATCAAATCTCTCTGCTTCTTGTGGGTCTGTGACCCCAAAATGCCATTACTATCTGCCAATATCATCTTCCAAAGTTATCTGAAAAAGACATAGTTTCTAATAAACAACTTATTTCCTGGGTAATAGGAACACGGGAAGGTTTAAACCTGTGTAAAGTCAAAAAGACTGTGGTCTTCCAGTTTCCATCCTGCTTTGGGCCCACATGAATTATGGAATTGGCTATTCCAGTATCAGTTACCATTTTGTACCAGAAACCCTGTGCTCATAATGGTGTGCATACACCCTCTTCAGCTTTTAACTGTGCTGTAGCATTTTGAACCTTCTTCTCTAAGATTACTTTTTCAGATGTCCCCCTTGCCACCATGTATGGTCCTTGAAGGAGAGCTGCCTTCTTCCTGTTTTCCCACTTTTTTTTTTATTCATTCTAATCCAACTAGATGATTCTTCACAAAGTTCAAGGGCCTGGGGTGTCAAATGTACCCTGTTCCCATACAGTCTCCTGTATTGGATTACCTCTTGTTTGAGTTGGTCCTCTATTCCCTCTTTATCAGGTAGGATATTAGTACTACCCATGCCACATTACTGACTTTTCCCAGTTGGGCAAAACTTGAGTCCCATCCCCAATGCTTCACCTGTGCTTTAGCTCAAGAAGTGAAAGAAAAATGCAAACAAACTCCTGCCACACATCAGCCACCCACCCAGGAGCCCCAGTTCTTTTACCTGGATTACAGGTGAACTGACAGGTTGGCTGCTGATAAGAGGGGAAGCAACATGTCTGTAGCCCAACCTTTTCTTGCTTACATTGCAAAACACAAAAACAAACGTTCATCCCAAAGTCTGGCTACTTGTGACAGCACAACATAAATTCTTATGTTTAGCGTCTGGCAAGATTTAGGATGGCAAGAAGGGTGTCATGCAGACTAGCAGCAGGTATTCTTGAATTTGCTGTGTTCTCCACATTTCTCTCCAACCTATACCCTATATTTGTAGATGGCTGATTTTAATACATGTTCTCTGATAGATTTTATTTAGCTTTCTTTGTTTCACTGAAACTTTTGGAGCTGGGCTGAACCAGATCTCCTGTGAACTTGGAAGGTGTCAGTTAGTTGGGCTTTATGTTCTGTGAAAGGTATACTTCTGGACATATCTCCATCCTTTCGCCATTATGGAATGCTGTTCAGCACTGCTGTTTCTTCCTCACTTTAGCTTTTGGTCTTCACTGACAAAGCTGCATTATTTTTGTAACTTACCTAAGAAGCTTAACAAAAACATATTTGTTATAACTAAATGTTTTAGATGCTATTTTGCTACATCAGTCACTGCTACTAACTTTTTTACATAAAGTTGTGATATAGCATATTTGGATTATTTAATGTAAGGGCTTTCTTTAAAAAGTCTTCTTTCAGGTCTTGCGCTCTGTTTAATTAGACCTCATTATTGGTTTAGATGGATATGTTGATTGCTTCCTTTACATTTATGACCAAACTATTTGTCATGTCTTGTAGAGGCCACTCAAACTGAAAAAGCCTTCTGCTTTAGCCATTCTTTTGTAGCTTAGCCAAGGCCCATTGACAACAAAGCCAGTAGCTTAGATATGGAAGATATAATGCGCTAATTATGTCTCCTCCAGATTCTTAGCACGATTTTGAGACAACCAAAGAAGAAAACCCTTCTCTTGCCTTACACTGAAGACCTTGGGGAGTTTAGTCCACATTGGATACATTTACACAAGATGCTACTGTGCAGTCATTATTACACATTTATTTAGTACTTGTATTGGAAAGCACTAAATAAATGCACAGTAATCAGAGTTATTGCGCAGTAGTGCCAGCAAACGTGTTTTAGGTGATACTCCTGTGCAATGGCATATTAGCACTGTCCGTGCTGTGATGCACTATTGCCACAGTCAAAGTCTCGTGTTGACATACCCATTGTGTTCATCTCTATTCAGGACAGATATGTTGAGCGCTAAACTTTATAGTTATGGATTGAGGTTTTTAAAGCTGTGGGTTGATTTTAAAGGTGGTTTTAAAGGCCTGGTTCTAAGTCCTTTGGAATCCATGTGTGCCTTTCCATTAGCATCAATAAACTATAAATCAGGCCCTAAAATATCTAGCTACATAAACTTACATTTAAGTCAACTGCTAAATCCTCTAACTATCCTTGAAAATCTCACATAAGTACTTTACTGTCTAGTCTCAGGAACTGGCTGATTTAAAGTATTCCCCTTTGCATGGAACATAATAAAAAGTTCCATGTCCTTCACTTATTCCCTGAGATGTTGTGTTCCTGAGATGCATTTCCAAAGGATGGTATCTTACCTCTCTATAACACTGGGAGTACATCAGTCATGAAGCCTTTTTATTGGTCAGTGTGTGCTGTATGGAAAGATCCTTGCTTCATCCAGTTATGTACCCCCCCATTGCAACCATAGCATTTTACAAAAATATACTTAGAATGATCCTTTGATGCCCGGATTAGAATTTCTTTGTTTTCAATTTACGTTATTCAGCAGAAGACATTTGGTTTTTTATACTTAGGTTACAAATCATATTTCCAAGCATGGACAGGTATTAGAGAAGAGGAAACCATGCAGTATCTTCTAGTGTTGTTTAAATTGTAAAAAGAAACAACAGCTGTTCTTTCATTGATCAGGGATGTGGTCTTTTGGTTGCCTTTCAGGATACACTCAACTCTGTGATTGGTGGAGTGTTGGTGTGATTCTCTTTGAGATGTTAGTGGGGCAGCCTCCCTTTCTGGCTCCCACTCCTACAGAAACCCAACTAAAGGTAGGTGAAAGCAAAATGTCAGTGGACACTCTGGAGTGAAGTAGTATTTTCTTTCATTTTACCAGCTCAAGGTAACAGGATTAAAGGCCTCACTTTCCAAAATAAAAATGACCTGCCCAAGGCCTGTGACAGTCAGGAATTAAGTCTGCATGTTTCCTCTATACCCTCCCTGTCGTCATTCTCCTCTCCACCCTCCACCTTCCCCCAATTCTTCCAGCTTCTCAGGGACCTATGCCAAATTTTGACAATCCCTTCCCAAAAAAGGTTACATTTGTCCTGCTTTAAAATGGCATATTCTGTGGGGAAGTCTTTGCTGGTGGCACAGATCCTCCAAATCTTTAGTTGTCTTTACCACAGCTTCATGACTGTGAGGTGATCTTTGCCTGGACCTTTATTTGGCAACCTAAATATATGCATGGAGAACACTTATATTCAATAGTTCTCCTAAAGAGAAGTGCCTCCTTCTCCTCCTAGGTTGTTCACTGTAGCTTTTGCTGTTGAAATTCATACATGTCAGTGAAAACCTCAGTTTGCAATTCCATTATTTCAGACCTGAGTAGTGGTTATAGCTAAGGAGGTGGGGGTGGGGAGTGTTGTGTCTCCTTCTCCAGAAAGATGAACTACAAATAAGATTGAATTTAACCTGGCAGTGTCTTCTGTGATACCTCCTCAGGTTAGACTGTAGGAACATTCAAATGAGGACTAATTTATGATGTCAACTTCATACACTTTTTTTTCACCTGCCTGGTATCTGGTGGTGGTTCCAGGTTCAGTAAAGAGATCCCAGACCTCATTCTGTGATAGCTCTGATACAAGCTGTGCAAAACCCCTAATATCTGAAATTACAGAATGGCATATTCTGGACTTACATTAACAAAACAGGTAGTCATCTTAGTCTGAAGTTGAATAGAAGGCACAGTCAGTTTTCACTTTGGTTAGCCTATAAGGCACAAATCTACCCTCCCTTCTACTTTAGTGAACCAGGGATCATTCACAGTGGGAAGAGGGGCAGAGCTAACATTTTAATGCAAGTTCAGCTTAAACCCTGTTGTCTTCTCTCTAGGATGCTCTCTGCAGTCTTTCAACACATGTTTTTCTGAGCTAAAATCTATTTTATTTTTGGCTTTGAGCTGGACTTTGATACATATACATAGCAAACAGGATCCATTCTTCCCAGTTTTCCTGTCTTGCTTGTCACCTGCTCATTGGATTCCTGCATTCCAAAAGCACAAAGGCAGGCTGCAAACTAACTTGCTGCTTCCAGTTCTGAACTGTCAGTCTTAACAGACTTTGGGCATTTGTTCACAGGTGTAGAAGCGCTGACCATCTTTTTCTTCTCCAGGTAATAAACTGGGAGAGCACCCTGCACATTCCCTCACAGATCAAGCTGAGCCCCGAGGCAAGGGATCTTATCACAAAACTGTGCTGTGCTGCTGAGGACAGACTTGGAAGAAATGGAGCAGATGATATTAAGGCCCACCCTTTCTTTAATTCTATAGATTTCTCCACTGATATCCGCAGGCAGCCAGCTCCCTATGTTCCGAAGATCAGCCATCCAATGGACACCTCAAATTTTGACCCTGTTGAAGAAGAAAGTCCTTGGAACGACGCTAGTGGTGACAGTACCAGGACATGGGACCCACTTGCCTCTTCAAACAGCAAACACACAGAACATGCATTTTATGAGTTTACTTTCCGAAGGTTCTTTGATGACAATGGATATCCATTTAGATACCCCAAGCCTTCTGGAATCGAAGTTAGCCAGTCTGAGAAGTGTGATGTAGAAAACAAAGATGTGGTGGATCAGACTGGAGCCTGCCAACCTGTATATGTGTAAATTATTGTACAGAGTACTCCAAATGATCTTATTTGCAAGTCCCAGAGGGCCTTTAGCTGACCCCTTAGGACCCAACCTTGCAGCTCTTACTCAAGCACAGCTCCAGCTGAGGCCATGGTGCATCTGGGGAGTTGAGAGCCTGCAGGGCCAGGTCCTAAATGGGCACTCTTTTTTTCAGGTCAGTTTTATTGTAAATAGCTATGCTGATAAATGACACTTGAAAGCCTGGTCTTCACCGCTATCTGCAAGGCTAGCGATCTGTCATTTCTAGGCCTATCTTTTGTTTGAGGTCAGCATCCCCCTACTCTGATCAGCATGTACGGACTTCCACAACTTTCCACATTATTTTTTAAATGAATAAAGAGCACTTATATTTTGTTTATAGTAAGGGTTTTTTTCCTACTAAATTATAGGGATTAACTTTGACAAATCATGCTGCTGTTCTTCTTTTCTACATTTTTATTTTATCCATAGCACTTATTTCACATTTAGGAAAACGCATAAAACTGAAGAACATGTGATAAAAAGTCTCTGTGCAATAATGTAAAAAAGAAAAAACTCTGCTCTCTAATTTTCTAAATTTACTGATGCCATTTTATTCACACCATGATTTTTGTTTCCATATATGTATTTTCCACATTTCAAAATTGTGACATAACCTTAAAGCTGCTTTATTTTCTTCTGCTTATTGGAGTGTAAAAGAAAAGGTGAGCAAGTGACAATTTGGGTGTGATTTCATTGTCTGGTGTGTGAAGAATGTTGCATGAGCAGTGTTTTTTTTCCTATATGAAATGGCCTTTTCTTGCCATCCACAGGCAGGTCCTGTGGATCCATTTTTACTGGGGGTCTAAAATTGGACCATTTTAAACAGTGTGTTGGTAATGTGTTGTGTGGATGATTTCCCCTTATAATTGTAACCAATATGATTTTTGAAAAACAGATTGCAAAGTTATAACTCATTAATAGTTGTTGTGGTCTGATAAAATAGATCATTTTTAATAAACAGGTATCATCTGCACCCTCCCTCCCCAACAAGATATATAGCAAGACCATTATTTCAACGTTAATTTACTGCAACAGTCTTGATTTAGCTCATTCACACAGCACCCACTGCACAATGTTCAGTATTCAAAACTTTGCCATTTAATACTATCAGTAACACAGTGTTCATATTAAGATATTTGAGTCCAAATTTTCAAACCATAGTGCCTACAGTTAGGATTCTAAATCTACCTTGGGGCTCTCAAATGAAAGTAGACTGACTTTACAAAAGGTGTTAAATATCTGCAACTCCCATTAATTTTTTCAGGATATAGGATTGCTTAGCATTTCAAAAAATCAGGCCCCTTCTAATTACAGTGTTCAAATGAATATTGAGAAGCCTAACTTTAAGGACCAGTGTTTGAAAGTGTTGGCATTGTTGAAAAGTTACAATTATTCTATTGTCTCTTTCAGTTAAGATTTTGCTGTGATGGAATACAGTAGTCCTTCATTTCTATCAAATTATAGGCATACATTGAAATGTCAGTTCTTAACTTTGTTAAAATATGCATTTTTCTTATATGTATAAGTGAGGATTATTCAAAGTGATATTGGAATACTAAAAAGAATTAAGCCATACATATTTGCATATATATTATATATAACTAAATAGATAAACACAAAAAATCCTTAATTCAGATTAGTATAACAGTCCTATTTAAAGTGGTTGATGTAACAACACTTGAGGAAAACACTCCTTAAATGTGTTTTTGCTTTACTTTTTTTTTAAATCTGGATCTTCATAATTTTTCCATATATTATTCCACATATTATTCCTTTATGTTTTTAGCATATCCTATCCTATCCATTGTTTAGCAATCTAAGCAACATCACCTATAAATTCATCAACCTAACCTAAACAAAAATGATTGTGTATTTGTTTACATTGGTATGAAAGGAGTGGTCTGAGGTATGCAGTGCTTGTGTTGTGACAGTTCATGTAAGATTCAGTATTACTGCTTTTTTATATAGCAATGCCATTTTTGTTATTTACATCTATCCGACATTCTTTCGTGTGGTAGGTTCTTTCTCAGGAACTCAATTTAACTGTTATTTATTGATATATCATTGCCCTTGAAAGCTTTTACTGGCACAATTTATTAAAAATTTGAATCAAAAGTTACGCTGTGTTGTACGTTCGTAAAAGGCATAATTTCAGTCTGTTTGTGTTATGTTGCCAGGCCTGCAATATTAGAGGTGTACCTGAGCCATAGAGTCCAGCTCTCAGCTTTCTTCACACATAGATCCAACATTTGATTTAGTCTTTGCATGCGTCTTGATTCAGTTTTGTCTCTGTTCTCATAGCCCTTGGTGGAAAAGGGCTCCAGAGCCAGCAGCTAGCTGGCATAAAGCCAACATGACCCCTGTTATATTCCCTAGTGGACAGAGCTTGAGTGTAATGATGATGCCACTGCACTAGAGCAATCTCTAGTTTGCATGCCAGTCCTGAAAATGCCCTAAACCAAGGGTGTCTACCTTGTGCCCCAGGCTGGATCTGGACCATGAGGCTCTTTGTTGGGTGGATTGAGCCTGGGGCACAAAGCAGCAGCGGCGGTAGCTCTAGCTCTGACCTGGAGCAGGTGGTAGTGGTGGAGGCAACATCAGCTCTGGCTCCAACCCAGGGCACATGGCAGTAGCTGTAGCCCCCAGCACATGACCCCTGCCAGAGCCAGAACTGCTGCCACCGAGTGTTCTGTGCTGCAGCGGCAGCTTCAGCTCCTCTTCTACCGTGGGGCATGCAGTGGGAGGTAGTGGCTGAGGAAGTAGGGTCACATCAGATCAATAGAGCAGCTGGAGGGGGGCTGGGGCTATATCAGCTCTCACCTTTCTGCTGCTGAACACCATGCCCACTGGGGCATAAGGGCCCCAGATTCTGTGGCAGGACAGGCCTCTACAACTTCCTGTGGCCTGCCACATAGAATAGCTCCCCAGGCCATATTCAGCCTCCAGGCTGTATGTTTAACTCCCTTCCTCTAAGCTACAATGGTAAGAAAGTCAGCAGAGGCCAATGCAAATATAGGATTGAGACAGTTTTCAGATCCTCCCTTCTACTATTAACAGGGTACACCATTTGAGCCTAAGTCCTTGGAGGGGGAGAGGGGTGGAGAAGAGGGAAGGCAGCCAACATTTCCTGGGTGATCGAAAGATGGCAGCATCCTGCTGATCTGGACAGGAAGAATGTTCTGCTTTGGGCTGGCAGAAGCTGTAGAGCTGAAAATGGTGGGGGGGAAGACAGGTGACTGAGGGAAAACTTGATAGGTAACATTTCCTGGGATTCTTGATCTCCTTTAGCACCAAAATTGCAATTGTGATTTCCCCTAGGCTGCTACCATGGAAGCATGCTAAAGTACTCTAGTATTTCCCCCTTGCTGTGCTGCATTACACCTCTTTGCTGTATTCTGCTTGAGAGTGTTAGCTCTTCGATATGTACTGAGTAGAAAAAAGATTATGGGAACTGCAGGCAGATGCCTCTCTCATCAACTGCCATGGCAAGAGGTAGGGAATGTGCCCTAGTAAGTGCTTTCAAAAGGATTTCTTTTCCTCAGTGTCAAAACTCCCATTTGCAGCCTTTGACATGTCTTCACCTCAGCTGATGATGCTGGCTGAGGATAGGTAAAAATTGCTGCATTTTCCTCCTATAAATGAATGCAGCTTTACAGATGTCATGGAATTGGCTTGTCTCCGAGAAAGGCCTAGAGATTTCTTAATGCCAGACAAATTGAGCAGAGCCCTTCCAATGTCTTCAGCCAAGGTACTATAAGAGCCACTGGGAAGCCTACCTGTGTGGTGGACTTTGCTTTCCAAGTGACCCAACTGCTTGTGGTGAGGATGCAAGAGCTACCACTAATCTTAAATGTACTTCAGTGTGAAAGGGTAGGAGGGAACAGAGGGAGGAAGTAAACATTAACATCTACTTCACAGCTAGCAGAATTGAATTGTGAAATGTCAGTCTTGTCTCTTCAGTTAACAGGCTAGTTTCCTTTCCCTCTTACAAAACTTCATGGAGTAGCTAGAAGCTGGAATAAGCTTTATGCAAGGTAGCCAAGTAGACATCATAACAACTTGCTTCTGGATGTTTCCTGTTCCAGTTAGAACAGCAAATTTTTATGGGCCTTCAAAAGCCCATGTTTCAAAAAGACAAAATTTCAATTGTTTTAGCTAGAAAGCACCTCCCATGTAATTTGAGCAGCAAATTGCAAACTAAAGCTAAAAATAGACATTGCTAAATGGATCGGGGCTGTGTCCCTGCACTGCTGATCCACTTCATTAGGTGAATTGCATATCACTAGTTGTGCCATCTATTTTTCTGGTAGGACAATGGATGACATATTCCCTTGGGGCTTGAGGGGCCCAATGGTGTATGGGAATTCCCAGGGTGTGCAAGATTGGAGTCCTCAAGCCCTGGGAGCACGTGCCTGGGGCAACTGGAGGGAGTGGGTAGCTCCAGGCTGCCTGGGCTTCCCTACTGAAAAACAGATAGACATCAGCCTCTAAATAGCGGAATAAGTTAACACCACCTTTGTCATAGCCAAAATTTTTGAGTGTTTGTGGTGCAATAAGGGACAGGGACAGTTGTTTGCTTAGCTTTTGTATGACAGAACAAAGGTGACATCTGTTTTCACCCTGATCACTTCCTGAAAAGCGAGAGCACTGAGTTAATCTAAACTTCCTACAGTCTTACTTTAGATTGACAGGAAGGAACTTTTTTTCTGAAACACGATACTTAAAAAAATGGCAAACTACATAGCTGAGATGAAAATCTGTTGAAGTCAGCAGCAAAACTCTTTGCTGTTAACTAATCCAGTGCCTTATCCTTGAATTTCAACTTCACAAAATGCAGAAGGTGAAATCAGTTAGTGTAGTTACTGAGATTCCCATTTCCCCCCCAAGAAGGCCTAAAGTCAGCTAGTCCAAAACTCTATTAAAGTGAATTTCAGCATCAGAGTTTATAATAGAGCAATAAGAGCATGTGAGCCTTTGTAACCTCTCTTTGTTTCCATAGTTCCAAATATGGGCTCTTGGAATGAGAAATAGCAGTAACCTTGTAAAGGCAGTTTTATTTCTGGTTTCTCAGTGGAAAAAGAACAACAGGTAGAATTCATAAAAGTCCACATAGTTTGAAAAATGTGAAAGGTAACTTGAGGGGGGAAAACATTTATTTTCCAAATGGGAGAGGAAGAATGAACTTAACTTTGCAGGAAGCAATGCTATTGCCTTGTAACTTGATGGAAAGTCTGTATAAGAAATTTACAGGGATTCTGTTCCACTCCCTCTAGATTATGAGCTGTGAAACAATTGTAGTATAAGCAGTGTTTGAGAAATGGCAGTGGAGAATGGAACTTAAAACGTATCATTTGGTTCTTTCCCAACATACAGAAATATTAGCAGAAAATAGTAACTTACCAAAAGTGCTATTGGAATGAAAAGTATTACATTCTTCCCACAGGAAATAATCTCAGGACTAGATAATGCAGGGATAGCAACTGTTAAAGCACAAAAACCTGTAAAAACGTTTTGCTTGGCAGAAAAATACATTATAGCAAGAACATGGAAGCAGTGCCCTCCTCTAGTGAGTGGTTTGAGCAGCGGATGGCATGTAGTAGGAATTTAGGGCTACATATCAGAATAAAATGTAGAATTTTAAAGTACATAGTTTTTCCTCCTTAAGTTTCATAGCAATGTATTCAAGCCCTGCAGAAGAAAAGGGAGTCTGGAAAACAGGCAATTTAAGTTGAAAGTAAACTGTCGCCTACTCCTCCCTCTAAATTCTTATGTATTTTAGAGGGGTAAGGACAAAAAGTCCTTGTGTGTACAGATAGTGGTTTTCTTAAATGACCAGGTATGTGAAGAAAATGGGCACTTCTGAGCATGGTGTGGTGGTAAATTTTTTTTAACCTTACATAGGATTTATAGTAGCAGGATTTAAGGCACTGTCCCTCAGCCCTGGCAGCCAGGTGACCTTCATGCAAATGGCAGCAACCAGTTGAAGACACAGTTCTTTGTTGGTTGGAGGCCCCTTAGAAGATTTTGAGAAATGGTGACTGGAGGTGTGGGTGCTAGAAGATGACAGTCCTCCTAAGTGACATCTGTTGGATCCAAAGTACCTGGCAGCCATCTGCATCTTCCAGCTGTTAACCCGAAGGAGAAGGTTAGGATCATGTCCATGTCCTCCTGTTTGTCCCTTGTGTGTTGCATCTGTGGAGTAAATACGCTTACAGTGTAATGACCAGCATTGTTAAAAGAACTTCCAGTAAAAAAGAAAGGCTTCCCAAGCTTAACAAAGTCAAGTTTGCCCACTCGTAAGCCCAACTGGACTCTCAGCATATTAGACTTATGAGCCCTTGGGAGATGTCATGGGGTAGAGCAAGCTTAAAGATTAAGATAAATGTGTGAGACAGTGGGCATGTCTACACATGCAATTAAGTTGAAGCAGTAAAATCCAGTACTTAATTGCCCCACAGATTATCGTTTCCTCAGAGCCATGTTTATGTGTGCACCCAGAAGTGCAGCATATTGAGCAAGGCTGGAGTAACTTCAGTTGGCAGGGAATCCTGGGGGTCAGCCTGCCAGCCTGGGACTGCTCTCCCTTAGCTCAATGTGCTGCCAAGGGGCTGAGGAACAAGAGTGCTACAGTATGGGGCTAGCCAGCAGGCAGCTGCACCCTGTAGCACTCTCATACCCCAGCCCACCCCAGTCAGCATCTACACATGTTGCAGCAGAATAAATAACTCTTGCTGTAGGCCAGTACTTGTATCTAGCATACTAACCTATGGCAGAGTTAATAAGTTTACTCCAGCCTAATAGTTCTGCACATAGACCAGTGATATTTTACTATAGAACTAGTTAGGCAACTCTTCAGTAATCATTTTGTGTAGATGAGCCCACTGAGTACTGTGTTAGTAGTCCATTGCATCCTGCACCATAGGCAGTAAATTCTTAACTAACATGAAAAGGGAATATTTTTAGAACACTTGTGTTCACCTCAGATAAGTGGTCTAATCGGGGTGGCCACCAGAGAACAGATTCTAGTCAATGCATTTAATGGACAACAAGCAATAGATTAATAGCACACTGGTAGCTATGAAAAATCTGTTTCATTGTTCACAGCATATTCACCCTGTTTAGTAGTTCAAGTCATGCTTTCTGCTACACTCAGCTTCTCACTGTGTGATTTGTCCTGGCTGCTAAACAGGTTTTTTACATCAGTATGATTTAGTGCTTTGTCTAAAATGCTTATTATTAAAGGAATTAATGAAATAGGAATAAAAATCTCCCAGCAAAATGAATTCCTTTGGGGCCCTGGCTAAAAAATTAAATTCCAGTGGGAAGAAAGCATGTGAACAATGAGAAAAAAGTGAGTGAGGAAAAAAAGTCAATTGTCTCTAGTTTGTTTTTTTCTGAATTGCAAACCGTCTCCTTAATCAAGTGTTCTCAACTGAGGAGTTCACTTTTGCACTGGAAGGAAAGGGATTTACTTTGGTCATTTCTGGAGGACTGAATCTTCAATCCAGTGGTCAGAGGAATGTGTTTTCATCAGTGAATCCTGTTCATAGTGTTGAACAGATCACTAAGGAAAGTTAATAATTCTATCTGTTCAAAATATTTTCAAACAAGCATTTTTCCACTGGAAAAATGTTGCTTTGATTTAACTGAAACATTTTGTAGAAACTATTCATTTTTTAAAAAATTTAGATACATCATTCTGTTTCAAGAAAACTGGAACACTTAATTCTGACTTTATATTAGATATAAATCAAGATGATATGTAAGGTCACAATTATTTATAAAAGGCCAAAGGAAATATATTAAAGCCAATGTGATAAAGCTTAAACAAATTGTAGATCAAATGTCATTGCAATGTTCCCAGAACAGATTTTGGAAAAGACATTTCTCAGGAACTTTTGACTTCTTGTTCTCATTTGGGCCTAAAGGAAACCTCAAAATGCTGGAATTTCCCACAAAATTGGAAATCTGGATTTCAACCAGCTGTAAATGATAATGAAAGCTGTAGGCAGTAAATGGACTCAAATAAAAATCAGAACTTAACAGGCCATATTCAACCCCAGCATTTTTCCAGATTATTCTTCCTGTGCTCTTTATCTAGCACATCCATGCTCATTCTTTTTCTGATCAATTTTGATTCATATGCCACTTAATTTTGGAATATTTTAGCTGTGTTGTGTGCCCAGAGTGTTATCCATTGCTGAAACTGTGGTTTGTCAATTTATGCAAACACATTTTTTCTTATGACTACTCTTGGCTGCTGGTGGTTATTGCAAATGTCTGTATGCTTGGAGCAATAAAACAGTCAACAGCAGTCTTACATTGTTTTCAAAAACAAACGCAGCCCAGCACTAACCTACAGAATCTATCTATACAGAACTGTAGAAGAGATTACAGAAAAGAGTGATGTGAAATTATTACGTTTGATGCCTTCAATGTTAGGGCCAAAAGCAGAAGTGGACAGAAAATGAACATTTTCTAAGGGAGAGGGTCTTTCATATGATCTCCGATGGCAATAAGAAGGAACATTCATGGATCGGATTGTGGCAATATCCAGAATCTCCCCTCCATACTTCTGCCCGACACAGTCACTACCAGCTACATACAAAGGCATGTGAAAGAAGTCACAGTCTTTCAACCCACTATGAAATCTAGAGAGGCTTGCCCCAGAAGCTTCTCATACTCCTTTGGGAACCAATTTCCACACTTCGCCAGACATATATTGCCCTATCTGGTCAACCTTGAATTTGCCCCTGGGAATCCATGTACTGATGACCACAAGACTCAACAACTGTACTTTGTATATAGAAGTGTGTACAGGCACCTCAAAAAAGCTCTAAGTGGCACAATACAAAACAACTAGTCTGTACTGGTTCCTGTAGACAGGCTGCAAGGCTGTTCTGATGCACATTGGAGCAGATTGGAGCGGTTTTTTTGATTAATTGGCAACCACCCGCAGGCACCTTCAGCAGCAGCCAGCAGGGATCACAGACCACCCATAGATGCCAACGGTGGTGTTTGCAGTGAGGCGGTGAGCTGTGATCAACCGCAGCCACCACCGACACGGTAGCGCCTTTTTGTAGGGGGTGCACTGCCACACAGGGGGTACATGTGCACTTCTATGCACCCCTAGGTGTCTCCCTGTCCCTGTGCTTCAGAATGGCAGTGGGGAGTTTGAAACATAGCTTGTCAAATGAGCTGTAGTGCAACAGCCCCCACCACCATTTTAAAACACTAGGATGCTGATATACAAGATCCACTGGCACTTTGATTAGATGCTGTGGCACTCCAAGAGCCATTCGAATTGAAGTGCTCCCCCAAAGCATGTGTAAAAGTGCCCTAAGGTCGCACAGGTTGCAGTTAGCCCCAGACTCCTGGGCTCTTCTCTGCATTGTCCCCCCACCAGTCTGAGTCTAATTCAAAGCCTCTGCCTTGGTAACTTGCACACATTGGCTTTTGCTATCTGAAAGATCTGTTCTAGTCTTGTGACTAAAACCTTGGATGACAACTTCATTCCACTGAAACTATGAAGCTATTGCTCAATAGGAGGACCTCCTGGGTGCAGCAGACAACATTTGGCCAAAGTCTATGGAACTCTGCATTAGGAGTCCAGAATGACTACAAACTCCTGTACAATCAGAAAGAAATGCAAATTCCTTCCTTCCACATATCTTCCTATTAGTAAATCTCCCTCCAGTCCTAACATCTATGAATTCTATGAAATCCTTCTCCTTTCTTTCTTCCTCTCTCTCACACAGCATCACTCCCAATGATCAACACAAGTTGAAAGTGAGAAAATATTTGTTATTTTTTTTAACATGTGAGCTGCTTAGATGCAAGTAAGTGTACTAGAGCCATTTTAGAAATATTTGAAATGCTAGAAATGTTAGCTTTAGTTCAAGTGCTGCTGCCACCACTTTGAACCAAGCTGAGCAGGGCAAGGGTGGATGTGGGCTGCCCGCTTCAGGCTTGGGGCTCTCCGCTCTGCTGCCTTTTCCTCAGGAGCCCCATGCCAGCTACGCATTCCCTGCCTGCCTGGCAGCAGGAGACATAACTCACCACCCCCACTGCTGCCAGGTGGGTAGAGGATGTGCAGCTGGCATGGGACTCCTGAGAGAGAGGCAGCAGAGTGGAAAGCCTTGAGCCCACAGCAAGCAGCCCACATTCACCCTGACCACAAATCTGGGGGGGCACATGCCCTCTATGCCTCTCCTTGGGGGTGCACACAGTGGTGGGGAGCTGCTTCCCCACCCCACCCCCCTGCACAACCTGGATGAGCTGCCTGTGGGTCTGCCCTACTTCCTGCCCCAGGCCTGGGTCCCATTCACTACCCTGTTTGGGCGCCACCCCCAGCCTCTGCCCCTTCCCTTGCCCCACTCCCTCCCTCACTGTAGGAGCCTCAGTTGCATCCCCACATGCCCCTTCCCTTACCCTTACCCCTTCCCATGAATGGCATGTGCCCCCGGCAGCTGAAGGGGGGCACAACTGCACTGGTGGCAGCAGAAGCCCAGTGGTGGGGAGCAGGGGAGCTCCCGCAGATGCCACCCACACTGTTGCTGGAGTCGGCAGGAAGGGGTGGCAAGTGCCAACCATGGGTCGGCGACCACCCACAGGTGTCACTGGCAGTGGCGGTGGCAGCCAGGGGTGATCATGGACCTCTTGCAGATGACACCAGTGGTACAGGTGATGGGGTGGTGAGCAGCGACCACCCACAGGCACCGCCAACACTGTCAGTGGCGTTTTTTTGCAGCGGGTGAATCGCCATGTGCAGTTGGGGTACACGCAACCATGTGCACCTCCTACACGTCACCCCTGCTCCTTCCCTTCCACAGACTTATCTGCATGGTGCTGCTCTCTATGCTGTCCAGCTGCATTTCTGCGTGCAGATGCACACATGTACGTGGCAAATGGGGGCCATGGACAGAAGCCACACTGTATTTATCAGTCCCATTATCTACTACACTGGCCAAAAAAAGCCAATAGTCAAAAATGTTAATTTTCCTTTTATTGGTGCCAATCCAATATACAATTGATCATAGGCAACTGGTAGGTGCAGTATAGGGGGGGCATGCATCCCCCCCCCAACAGGGCCATCCCCACTGTTGATGTCACTGGTGGTGTCTATGGGTGCTTGCCAGCTCCTTCCCTGCTGCTGACACTGCCAGCGTGGGTGCCTCCCCAGACTCAGGAGGCAGCAGTCACCCATGCAGCTGATATATTGGTGCACCTCTAACTTTGACATAACTGCCACCAGTTAACCAGAATTCAGCATTTCATGTTACTTCCTGGTTTTATAGACAGTGCTCAGCTCATGGTTAGAAATATTGCATTTTGTAAACCCAAGGATTATCACTGAGCATAGTCTTGACTTGTTGGAAGCATTTGTGACAATAGTGACACGCAGCAAATTACTGTCTTCTTTGTTTGCTATGAAATGAATGCAATTTCTCAGAACTGCCTTAAGCCTCAACCCACATACACTAGGTATGGTTGGCAGGGGCCATCTTGTGGCAAGATCATTGTATACTCACTTTTAAAAAAGCCCTTTGTTTTAAGTCATTACCGTTAAGTCAAAAATTATAATTGAAAAAATAAAATCTCTTTCTAACTTTAGATAATTAGAAATGGGTGGCTTTGTTTTTCTTTTGCATAAAATTGAGATTGGATAAAGAGTCATTAGGTTATAAAATCCATAGGGTAATTGCTTAAATTCCAGTAACAACTATTCTTATTGAAATTAAAAGAAAAACCTTTATATGCTATGTCTGGTGGGGTTCACTTTTTAAGTAAGTCTTAACTAAAAGAACTCCAAGGAAATGTGAAACTAAAATCTATCTGTTTACCTAGGACACTACCTTGGGCTGTTGTGAAACTCACACTGGGTGACATCTTAATCTTTTTGAACTCCCTGACAGTTTTTTGCCATTAACTTCACTGTGGCCCAACATTTCATCTATTAGTTTCTTGTTGCACTGAAAATAGTGGCAGAGGAAGAAAATAGTGGTATCAGACCTGAATAGCCCCTTGTAGCCAGGGTGATGATTTTTTCCAAATCTGTGCATTTTGGCACAGGAGTTAGCACATCTGCAGCTCACTTTGCTTTGCATCAGTCAATTAATTATTTTCTCAAGTGGTTAAAATAAAGAGCTACAGTTTCATACAACAGTTATAAACTTTGTGCCTCTTGAAATCTTGAAAACATTTTTTCAAGTCAAGTCTGAAATGCAGTCACCAGCTTTTTGGAGACTGGTTAGTTTTCATCTACACCACCTATGACTCTAGATAACTATTTGGAAAGTGCTCTATACTGGCATGAAACGATGGCACTTTAAAATGTCTGCTTGTGTTAAATTCAGTTTTTGGGGAAGGATCCATTTGCAGAGAGACTCAAAGGATGAGTCTCTTCTACCTAAAATCACAGTCAACAATCAAATATTTCAAGAATGGTTCCAAAGGAAAAAATAGAGAAAGGAAGCAAAGCAACTAGGTATGTTCCCTCCAAATAAGGGATAAAATTACTGTAGTTTAACAGTGAGAAAAATACTGAATTAACAGTTTGCATATAAAACTGAAAACACCGTGGACTCAATTCTTAAAGAATTCAAAGCCACCATGGAAATCACTGTGTGATCTATACAGCTGAGAAGAGTATGGACACACCAGCCTTCAGTGCACTTCCTATCAATTTGGTAAAAACCACATCCTGGCTAATAAAGTCAACCTCGGAGCTTATGTAGCTTATCACCTTGGCCTTCTACCTCAGCGATCATTCAACCTCAGGAACAATTACTACATTAAAAGGTACACTCATGTCAGAACCCCAACAATTACAGGAAGTTATACAAACCTATCACAGTGTTGGATTTCACCAGATAGTGCTATTGCTAACAGATACAGCTAGTTAGCTGCATTTGTCTAAAGTCAGTCAAAAGACAGGGTAGATATGCACCTTTATAGATTAACAGTCATACCCAGGACCAAGATTAACTGGATAGGTAGGTGGGAAGATAGACAGATAGATAGCAAGCACAAGATCTCATAGTATCATAATACTTAGGGTCAGAAGGGACCTAAACAGATCATCAGGTCTGATCCCCTGCCCTGGGCAGGAACGTGTGCCGGAGTCATATCACCCCAACCAAATATCTGTCCAGCTTCCTCTTGAAGATCTACAAGGTAGGAGACAGCACCATCTCACTTGGGAGCCCATGCTAGAGCCTGGCGGACCTAATTGGAAAATAATGTCACCTGATGTCCAGCCTGAACCTTCTCTCTAACAACTTGTGGCTGTTATTCCTAGTAACCCCAGGTGGTGCCCAGGGGAGCAGAGCCTCCTCCAATTCCCGATGGTCCCCCGGGTGAGTTTGTAAATGGCCATCAGATCCCCTCTCAGTCTTCTCTTCTGAAGGTCAAATAGGTTCAGGCCCTTTAGCCTCTCTTTGTAGGGCCTGCCCGGTGCCCTTTGACAAAGGGTTGACCTGGTGGAGGGGCTTCTGGAAGAGCTAGATAGATGTCTTTAAGTCAGCGGGCCCTGATGACCTACAACCAAGGGTGTTGAGGGAGCTGGCGGGGGTGATTGCTGAGCCCTTGGCTTGGTTACACGAGCTCTCTTGGAGCTCTGGACAAGTGCCGGAGGACTGGAAGGTGGCCAATGTGGTCCCTATGTTTAAGAAGGGGAGAAAGGAGGACCCGGAGAACTACAAGCCTGTCAGTCTCACCTCGGTTCTGGGAAAGATCTTTGAGAAAATTCTCAA
>JAGPOW010003316.1:167456944-167477364 GCA_030014935.1 Caiman crocodilus
ACTTACAGTCCTTAGGCTGTAGGCACGTTCCTTGAAGTTACAAAACTCAAAACAGGAACTCAGGCACACAGAACCTCACACTCACGCAGGGTATGGGGCATCGGATGAATCCGGCGGAGAGTCGTTGTCAGCTGATCAGGCCTTGCGTGTGGCTTGGAAACGCATGCAAATGTCTCCTCATGCGCGTCCCAGCTCTCCTCCGCCGGTTTGGGCGGGCATCGCCCAAGCCTCTTGTTCAGTCAGCTAGCCAATTACCGACTGACACATATGCATAACTTAACGTAAGCCAATTGCAAGCATGCACTCGCTGGTGCAGCTGCAAGGTTTTGGCAGGCTCTGATCTTGCACCGAAACTTTTCCTGCGCTACAGGGGTAACTCCCTGCTCCCATGCTCATAATGTGCTCAACACAACTGTGCCGAGGCATCTCTTAACCATTATGCACAGACATGCATGTGGCACCTGTGAGCACTACCTGAAATGTGGGTCCTGGACCAGGTGGAGCAGGTACTGTGCGCAGCAGGTGCCCTAAACTGGGTGCTCCATTTGGCATAGTTCAGCCAAGGCAGCCACCATATGCAGTGCAGGTCCCAGACTGGAAGAAGCAGCTGCTGGATCAGGTATGTTGGCAGAGGGACAGGTGAAGGGGGGCTGTGGCCTTGATCTGGCCTGTGAACTAGATATGGATACATGCCATGGATACATGCCATGCTCCATGTGGGTCTGATCTAACCAAGGGGCAGCACAGGGGGCCAGATGGTGGGGCTCCACAGCCCAGATGTTTGACACCCCTACTTTAATGGAATTCTACACCATACAAGAATAAACTGTGCGTTGACATCCCTGATAATACTTATACGTGCATGTGCAATTGTTGCAGATAACCACAGTCTAACCCACAATGACATATTTTCTTATGTGTGATTTGTGAGTAAGCCTTCTTTTGCAATAGACTGCATGGGAACCTCAGATTATGGCCCTGTGGGTTTGTTCTTTCAGTCGATGCACATATTTCTCAGGCAGTTATACTTGCATTAGGCCTTGAATGTTGGCAAATCTACTATCTTGAAAAGGGGGTGCGGATGGCGAGGGTGCATCATCACTTATAACGTAACACACATTTTTTCCGGATTAAAAAGATTTACTAATAGATCCTGTCACTTTCAGTCACCAGTTCCCAAACTGTGGGGTGCGACCTCAAATGGGGTCTCAACATCAGTGGATGGGGTTGTGCTCCCACGCCAGGTCCCACTCGCTGGGCTGTAGGGACCTGGGGGAAGCACAGCAAGGCAGGGAGTCCCAAGCTTACAGCGGGCAGCCTGTATCCCCACCTCCCTCCATGAGCTACACTTTGGCCCTGCTGCCTGTGCGGGAGGGGACAGGGACAAGTGGGGGGTTTGGGGAGATGGGCTCCATGCTACAGGCTCAGCAGCTGCTGCTTCCCGTGGGAGGCATCCAGGGCTAAAATGCTGCTGGGGGTGGGATGGGGGCAGGCAGGGGACTACGGTCCCTGGGTCACCTGGGGAGAGTGGGGGCATTAGCAATGCATAGGGGTTGCACATGGGTACACGTGCACACCCTGAGCATGGCAGTGCAGCCCCTGCAAAAAGGCAAAAAGGCGCCACTAACACTGCCAGTAGCACATGCGGACAGTCATCACTTGCCACCCTCCCCCCCATTGCTGACATTGCCTGCGGCGTCTGCCCCTAGCCTATGGGGGCATACAGCGTTCATGAATGGGGGCCTGCAGATTGGGAGTAATGGGCACTGGCAGGGCCAGGGGGCTGTGGGTTGGGAGTGAGGGGCACTGGAGGGGGGGGCTGCATGCTGGGAGTGAGGGGCCCTGCTGAGGAAAAGTTTGGGAAACACTGCTTTAAGTAGAGAGTGCAGCAGGCCAACCCTGCTGTGTGTGGGTTGCAGCAGAGTACAGGCTGACCATTAGGCAAAGAGAAAATCCTTGTGTGTGGCTGGGGAGCCACATAACTGGAGTACTATATGCAGTTTTTGGCCTACCATTACAGAAAGGGTGTAGACAAATTAGAGTTCAGCAGAGGGCAAGAGGGGGGGTCCAAAGAGCTCGTCTGTTCTCCATGGTGGCAGATGACAGAACAAGGAGCAATGTCTCAAATTGCAGCAGGAGAAGTTTAGTTTAGTTATTAGGGGAAAAAACCTTTTTTACTAGGAGGGTAGTAAAGCAGTGGAACAGGTTACCCAGAGAGGTTGTGGACTCTCCATCATAGTTTCATAGTAGGGTCAGGAGGGACCCAAACAGATCATCTAGCCTGACCCCCTGCCACAGGCAGGAATGAATGCTGGGTTCACAAGACTCCAGTCAGATGATCATCCAACCTCCTCTTGACTTTGCCCAAGGTAGAGGCAAGGACCACTTCTCTGGGAAGTTGGTTCCAGATTTTAGCCACCCTTACTGTAAAATCTTGCCTTCTGATCTCTAACCTAAACCTATTCTCCATCAGCTTATTAACATTGTTCCTTGTCACCCCAGGTGGTGCTGGGGAGAAAAGGGCTCTATCTATTTGCTGTTGATCTCCCTTGATGAGCTTGTAGGCAGCCACCAGGTCCCCACGTCAGCCTCCTCTTGCTGAAGGTGAACAGGTTCAGGTCCCTCAGTCTCTCCTCATAGGACCTGTCCTGCTGCCCTCTCACCAAGCGGGTGGCTCTCCTCTGTACCCTCTCCAGGCTGGCCACATCCCTTTTGAAGTGTGGCGCCCAGTACTGGATGCAGTACTCCAACTCTCTGCCTGACCAAAGTCACACAGAGGGGGAGTATCACCTCTCTGGACCAGCTAGAGATGCGCCTTTGGATGCATGACAAGGTATGGCTGGCCTTGCTGGCTGCGGTCTGGCATTGGCAGCTCATGGTCATCTTGGAGTCAATAATGACTCCAAGATCCCTTTCTGCCTCTGTGCTTTCAAGAAGGGAACTCCCCAGTCTGTATGTATGCTGTGGATTCCTTCTCCCAAGGTGCAGCACCCTGCATTTGTCTACATTGAACCCCATCCTATTTTCATCTCCCCACTTTTGTAGTCTCTCTAAATCTAATTGCAGCCTCTCTCTCTTCGAATGTGTCCACCTCACCCCACATCGTAGTGTCATCAGCAAACTGGGACAGAGTGCTTTCCACCCCCTCGTCCAAGTTGCTGATGAAGATGTTAAACGGTGCGGGTCGAGGACCAAGCCCTGGGGTACCCCACTGCTCACATCTCACCAGGTTGAGCACAACCCGTCCACCACTACTCTCTGGGTGCACCCCATCAGCCAATTTTTTACCCATCGAACTGTGTAGGCATCAATACCACAGCCACTTAATTTTTTGATGCGGATGGGGTGAAAGACAGTGTCAAAGCCCTTCTTAAAGTCTAGAAAGACTACGTCCACAGTGACACCATCATCCAAGGATTTAGTTACTTGGTCATAAAAGGCAATTAGGTTGGTCAGGCAGGACCTGCCTTTGATGAACCCATGCTGATTGTCCTTGAGCATGATCTCCCCTGCAGGCCCCCCACAGATGTGCTCCTTGATGATTCTCTCCAAGAGCTTCCTGAGCACCAAGGTGAGACTTATAGGCCTGTAGTTATTTGGGTCCTCCTTCCTCCCTTTCTTGAAAATTGGGACCACATTAGACAGTTTCCAATCCCCCGGTACCTGGCCAGATGACCACGAATGCTCATACAGTCGGGCCAAGAGCTCCATGATGACCCCTGCTGGCTCCCTCAACACCCTTGGGTGGAGGGCATCTGGACCTGCAGGTTTAAAAATGTCTAGCCCTTCCAAAAATCTCTAACTACATCTGCACTGACTGAAGGCCTGAAAGAGCTATCCTCAAGATTGTCCCTACCTCTGGTAGGTCCTGGTCCCTGTTCAAGAAAAATGAGGAAAAGAAACTGTTAAAAATATCAGCTTTCTTGTCTGGCATAGCCACAAGATTACCGTTTGTGTCTTGCAGGGGCCCTACCCTATGTTGCTTGGTACCCTCTTCTTGCTCTTAATGTACTTGAAAAAGGATTTTTTGTTGTCCTTAATCCTGGATGCTAGCCTGAGTTCCATCTCTGCCTTGGCCTTCCTAATAGCCCTCCTACACTCACAGGCCAAGGAGGAGTACTCCTCCTTGGTGATAGGTTGGTTTTTGGAGGTTGGAGGTTTTTTAAGACCCAGGTAGACAAAGCCTTGGCTGGGATGATCTACTGGGATATGGTTCTGCTTTGAGCAGAGAGTTGGATTAGACAACCTCCTGAGGTCCCTTCCAACCCTAATTTTCTGTGCTTCTACGAGATAAGCCCAGGGCCTGAGGCAAAGGGGATAGTTTGGCCTCTGCAGGCTGCAGAGAGAGGAGCTTCTGAGGAAGGTGATTTCAAGAGATAGACTGCCACGTACCTGAGCTGAAAGGAGTGAGCTAAGAGTAGGGTGACCATAATGTAAGGGGTTATCCCCCATCAGACAAGGAATGTGAGGGATGTCGACAGGCTCACAGGAACCCAGACCGGGTGGATTCCAAGACAACAAACAGCATTACTCATGCAGGGAATGGGGCCATAGAGCATGAATGTGTCCCAAATTCAGTGACAAGAAAGGACCATCACGAGTGATAACAATGGTGTCAAGTGAAGCCTCAGAAGGTACAGGAAAGCCAGAGTTCATGGACTGCAGTTTTGGCTCCAATTCTGAAGGCTTCCTGCTCCATCCCATGGTACAGATCATTCTAGGGGATCAAGACTATCAGGATGTGATAGACACAGAGTGTACACAAACCCCTGTCAAGGCCACATTGATTCTGGCAGATATGGGTCGCCCAACTTCCCCAAGTAGACTGACCTGTGTGCATGAAGACGAGCAGGTATATTCACAGAGCAAGCTAAGTCTGACTGTTTAGGAAGACAAGAGAGTTGCCAGTTGGATTAGTCCCCCAGCTATTTTGTCCCATGATATTGGATTGGGACTGGCCGGGCCTCAAAGCTGTTTTTCAAAAAACAATGGAGGACACAGAAACTCCATGTCTTTGGAGGGAAAAGAGGGAAGGAATCATCAGGCAGGCAGACAATGATGATGAAGAACCAGATACACTGAACTTAGAACAGGTGTCTAGAGAAGGGCAGATCCAGATCAACCAGGTGGAGAAGGAAATCTTCTGGAATGTCTTCAAAAACAGCATAGTCTGGGGAATGATGAGATCCTCAAGCCCCAGATGACAATCCAGTACCCACAATTTGAGGTTAAAGGAGACTTTTTGTGTAGGATGGTGAAGAGGGAAGGAAAGGATGGCAAGAATGCTCAGATGCTGGTTTTGTGGGGGTACCAAAGGGATTTAATATGAATAGCTCATTCTCTGCCTACCAGTGGGCATCTGGGGTGAGATAAGATGGAGGCTATTGAAAAGGTTCTTCTGGCTGGGGATCTAAAAGAAAGTAGAAAGGTTTTGTGAGATGTGCCCCCTGTGTCAGAAGGTTTCTCGTATACTTCCTAAGCAACCCCTCTTAATGCCAAAGCCTATAATCTGAAAACCTTATGACTGCATTCCTATCGATGTAGCTGGCTTCTTCCCTAAGTGCAGTACCAGGTTTCAGTTCATTCTAGTCATCATGGATTATGCTACCTGATTTCTGGATGCCATACCTCTGCGGTTGGTGACTGCCCCTAAGATTGCCACAGAAGTAATGAAACGGGTGGCCTGAGTTGGGCTACCCAAAGGGATTGTGACAGACCAATGAACAAACTTCATGTCAGGCATCTTAAGGAGCCTCTGTAAGCCTTGTGAGTTAGTCACCTAAGAAAGACCATGTACCATCATGTATTACATACAAAAATACCTGCAACAAGGTAGGAAAAAAATAATAAAAAGATGTTTTATTAGTCCTCATAGATTTCATAGATGTTCAGGCTGGAAACGACCTCAGAGGATCATTGAGTCCATCCCCTTGCCCCAGAGGCAGGAAATCAGCAGGGATCACAGGATCCCAGCAAGATAAACATCCAAATGTATCTTGAAGGTGTTCAAAGTGGGTGCTTGAACCACCTCTGGTGGCAATCTATTCCAAACCATGGGGGCTCAGACAGTAAAGATGTTCTTCCTTATTTCCAGCCTGAATTGGTCTCAGTGGAGTTTGTGACCATTTGATCTTGTCATCCCTTGGGGTGCTTTGGTGAACAGACATTCCCCAAACAGCTGGTGATAAATTTATAGGTGGCCACCTAATCGCCCCTGAGCCTGCGCTTTTCTAGGTTGAAAAGTCCCATGGCTCTCAGCCTCTCATAATAAGGTCTGTTTTCCTGTCATCTGATCATGTGCATGGCTTTCCTCTGCTCTCTCTCAAGCTTCTCCACATCCTTTTTGAATTATGGAGCCCAAAACTGGATGTAGTACTCTAGCTGTGGCCTCACCAAGGCCAAGTACAATGGAAGAATGACATCCTGGGATTTGCTTGAGAAGCATTTATGGATGCAAGCCAGCATTTTGCTTGTTTTACTAGCCACAGCATCATATTGAAGGCTCATATTCATCTCTGGTCAATCATGACCCCCAAGTCCCTTTCATCTGTAGTCCTAACCAGTGTAGCACTGCCGAGCCTATAAGGATGCTGCAAGTTTTTCCTCCCAAGTTCGAGAACCTTGCATTTTTCGGTGTTAAGTAACATCAGGTTCTCATCCACCCATTGCATGAGCCTGACACAGTCAGCCCAGATCACCCTCCTGTCCTCAGGTGTGGATGCTTTACTCCAGAGTTTGGTGTCATCGGTGAACTTGGCCAGCTCACTGCTGACACCAATGTCTACATCACTGATGAAAATGTTAAAAAGTATAGGCCCTAAGACAGAGCCTTGAGGGACCCCACTGGTCACAGCATACCATGATGATTTACTTCCATCAACCACCACCCTCTGGGTCCTACTGCAGAGCCAGTTCCCCAGCCAGCAGATCGTGGTGTGGTTGAGGCTGCAGTTAGCCAGTTTTGACAAGAGGTGATCACAAAATACCAGATTGAAGGCTTTTTTAAAGTCAAGATATATGACATCAAACTCTTCCCCCTTGTCCAGGCTGTTAAGGATGGCCTCTTTGATAATCTTTTCCAAGACCTTCCCCAGGACAGAGGTCAGGCTGATGGGCCTGTAGTTTGCCAGATCTACTTTCCTCCCTGTCTTGAAGATAGGCACCACATTGGCCTTCTTCCAAGCTTTGGGCACTTCACCAGAGTGCCAGGAGTTCTCAAAGATCTGTGCCAGGGGATGAGCTATGATGCTCGCCAGCTCCTTGAGTACCCTGGGGTGTAAACCATCAGGACCAACTTGAAGGTATCCAGCCTGTCAAGGTGTTCCTTCATGAGGTCAGCTTCAGTGGAGGGCAAGGAGTCTCCCTCACCTGGGTCTCTCTGACCCACAGTGGGCAGGGGGGTCCCATGGGACTGGTGAAAAACTGATACAAAGTACCCATTAGGCAAGTTTGCTTTTTCATGGGCATTGGTTGTCAGTTGTCCCATCTGGTTTAGCAGGGGTCCAATGTTGCCCTTGCTTTTCCTCCAGCTCCCCACAAATCTAAAAAAGGACTTTTTATTGTCCTTGATATTTGTAGCTAGCTGGAGTTCCATCACAGCCTTGGCTTTCCTGGTTTGCTCTCTGCAGGTCCAGACCAGAGCAGAGTATTTTTCCTTGGTGGTGGTTCCAGTCCTCCATCCTTTGTAGGTCTTTTTAAGATGCAGGAGGTCCACTAGTTCCCTGGAGAGCCAAGAGGGCTGTGGTGCCCTTTTGCTGCCTTTCATCCGAGACGGGATAGACTTTGCTTGCGCATCCAGGATTGCTCCCTTGAGGAGCAACCACTCGTCCTGAACTCCCCTCCCCTTTGGGTTGTGGCCCTTTAGGGCTTCCCTGATGAGCCTCCTGAGCTTGTCAAAGTCAGCTTTCCTGAAGTCAAGGACTTCTGTATTACTGATTGAGTTGCCAGCTTTACGGAGGATAGTGAAGGTGATCAGCTCGTAGTCACTGTCACCCAGCTTCCCTTCAATCGATAGGTTGCTGATTAGGTTCCAGTTGTCCTGTTGTTATTAGAATGAAATGGACATCTCTTTCAGGTTCATAAAATAAAATCTAGACTTCTTGAGCATGTTCACAGGAGATCCAATGCTTCACCTAAAGTTATTTCCACATCTGAGCTGATGTTCACCTGAGTTCTTGTTTTTAGTTAGAATTAAAAACAGTCTGAAGAGCTGTGAAATAAGAGCTATGTTACCATAAGCAGCTAACAGACCACAGTATTGCAGAATCATAAAATCAGAGAATTAGAAAGGGCTGGAAGGGACCTCCAGAAATCATTTATTTCAGCTCCCTGCCTGAAGAAGGATTATCCTTAGCCAAACCATTTTATACAATCCATAACCTAAACTCAGTGTAAGACTGCCATGAATCCTGACACAACACAGACCTAACACCCTAACCTGCCACACATAAAGCAGGGGAACCATGGCAGCCAATGTCTTGCTTCTATAAAATGTTGTCAATATATGCTCAAGAGATCCCACATGGAGGACCATGGCCCCCACTACAGAGGAAGATAAAACCCCTCATAGTCTGTAGTAATATGACCATGGGCTAAAATTCCTTCCTAACTCTAAATATGGTGATCAGTCTGACCCTGATCAGAGAGGCAAGACCCTCTAACCAGGAACTTCTGGCTTTGATCCCAGCAAGAGTGTTAGCATACCCCAGCCAAAGTTCCCAGCTTTGGCTGTAGTCAACACCCAAAGCCTCTGAGGATTGCTTAAAAACACATAGCAGAAATAGAAGGGGGGGAGGAGGACACAACCAGCATGACCAGAAGCATGAGAAATATCCATACGATACCATAGGCATAGCTACAGCTAGATCATCCTGACCAGTGGCTGTCTAATAGGCCTGTGTGATACTTCGGTCAATGATTTGATTTGGTGGCAGTTCAGCCCAATTCGGTGACCAAACCTCCAAATCCATATCAAATCAGGAGACTGTTTAATCTCTCTGAATCAAATCAGAACCCTTTGAATAGATTTGGAGAGATTCGGAAAGATTCGATGATTCGGACATAGACACAGCTTTAAATGTTTTTTCTATATACCTCAAGGTACTATGCAGCTCATCAATGCTGAGATGGTGGGGTGAATAAAGCATCCCACAGGAGCATGGAGGGGGGTGCCCAGCATACCCGGCAGCAGACCCAGAAGTGGACCAGAGGCACTTCTGGGTCCACTTCCAGGTCCACCAGGGAACATGCTAGGGGAGCCCCCCGTGTCCCTCTGGCTCCGCAACTGATGCCTCCTGGGTCTCAGGGGGCACTTGGGGTCCCCATATGGCTGATTGCCAAGCTGGGGAGGGTACAGGGGGGCCTCCAGTGCACTCAGCAGTGGACCTGGGAGTGGATTGGAAGTACTTCCAGTCCACTTCTGGGTTTGCTGCCTAGCACATGGGGGTCCCCCCACACTCCTGTGGTTTGCTCCATCTGCCCCAGCATTCCAGCATTCACAAGCCGCACCTGACACCTCGACATATGTAGAAAAAACATTTAAAGCTGTATCTATGGCCAAATTGCTGATTCTCTGAATCAGCATCAAATCTTCAGATTTGGATTCAGCTGAATCAAATTGGGGACAGTGATCCGAATCAACTAATCAAATCACTGTCCCCAATTCAGGCCAAATCTGAATCAAATAGGACCCATTTCGCACACCTCTACTGTCTAATAGTTTCTTGAACACATCCAGTGATGGAGAGTACATGACTTCCCTAGGCAGTTTATTCCACATGCCTTACTATTCTAGCAATATAGATTTTTTTCTGGATATCCAGTTTAAGTGTATTTTGCAGCAACTTCAAGCCATTGGTCTACATCCTACTCTGCCACAAAAGAGAAAAGGTGCTTTCCTTCTTTATGGCAGGCCTTCAGGTATTTGAAGACTGCTAACATGTTCCCATTTAAGCACCTTTTCCACAAGCTGAACATGCCTAGCTCCTTCAGCTTCTCCTCACTTGACTTACTTTCCAAGCCCTTGATCATCTTTGTTGTCCACCTCTGGACCCTAACTTCATTCTTTTTAAAATGCACAGCCCAGAATTGCACACAGTACACCAGATGGGGGCTAACCAGTGCCAAGTAGACAGGTACTACCATTTCCTGTGTTTTGCCCCTAATAATTCTATTGATGCATCCCAAAACCGCATTCACCTTTTGCACAGCTGCATCAAACTGCAGGCTCATATTGAGTCTCTGATCTACAACAATTCCAAAATCTTTTTCCACAGAGCTGCCATCCAGCCAGGTGTCCCCCATTTTATATTTTTGATTATCCTTTCACAGGTGTATCACCTTGCATTTATCTGTATTGAACCTCATCCTGTTAGCTCTAGCCCAATTTTCCAATCTGTTGAGATCCCAAATTACTCCCACATCCTCCAACGTTTTTGCAATGCTTTCCAGTTTTATGTAATCCACAAACTTGCTCAAGAAGCTTTCCATGTCAGCACCCAAATAATTAATAAATATATTGAACAGCACAAGGCCCAGGACAACCCCTTTAGGACTCCATTCAAAACCTCCTGCCAGTGTGACATGGACTCATTAATAATTACCCTTTGCTTGTGACTATCATCAAGCCAGTTATCTAATCCAATTTATGGTAGTTTTGGCCAGCCCACATTTCTTCAGTTTGTTTATGAGAAGGTCATGCAGGACCTTTGCAGGACTAAAAAGCATGTTGAAGTCCAGATACACTGTATCCACAGCTTTCCCTTCATCTATCCAAGTAGTTACTTTGTCAAAGGAGGGGATCAGGTTTGTTTGACACAATTTATTTTTCATAAATTCATGCTGGCTGCTTGTGACCAGCTTTTCCTCCTCCAGATGCTTGCAAATAGCCTTCCTTAGGATATGCTCCAGTAGCTTCCCAGGTACCAAGGTGAGGCTAACCAGTTTGTAGTTCCTTGGGTTCTCCTTTTCGCCTTTTTTTAGAGGAGCATTACATTGGTTCTTTTCTAGTCCTTTTTTACCTGGCCCATCTCCCATGGCTTTATGAAGATCTTTGCCCAGGACTGAGATCTCCTCTGCCAGTTCTTTCAGTACCCTAGGATGAAGTTCATTTGGCCCTGGTGACTTTAATTCATTCATACCTATCAAAAGCCCTTTGCCTGTCTCTCTTGTTTTCTCATCCCTCATCTTGCCCCCTTTCTTATCCAGATACATATTAGGTGTCTGGCTGCAGCTTAATATTTTGTGAGGACTGAGGCAAAGTAGGTGTTGAGTAGATCTGCCTCCTTTGCTTCTTCAGTTAGGAATCCCCCCTGGCTTGTTAACAGAGGACCTCTTGGTCTTTCTTTTCTGGCTAGCATACTTATAGAACCTGTTCTTGTTGTCCTTAACCACCTTTGCCAGATGCAGCTCATTTTTCACCTTTGCCTTCCTGATTTTGTCCTGCAAGGTCTTGCTATTTTCTGGTATACTTCCTTGGTCACTACCCATTCTTCTATTGTCCACATGTTTTCTTTTTGCATTTGAGGCACTTTAGAAGCTCCTTGTGGACCATATTGTTCTCTTGCTATTCTTCTTGTGCTTCCATCATGTTGGGACAGTTTCTTGTTAGGCTTCCAATACTGTGCCCTTCAGAAGATCCCAGCCCTGGGTGCCTTTATATTTTAATCTATGCTCCCATTATTATGCCTAATAACTCCTTGAGTCAGATGAAATCTGCCTTTTTGAAATCTTGTATCCTAATTTTGCTGACCTCATGCTTTCTCTGTCTCAGGATATGGAATTCTATCATATTCTGATCACTTCCTCACAAGCTACCCATCACCTTCATATTCTCTACTATTTCTTCCCTGTTGGTCAGAACAAGATCCAAGATAGATGATCTCCTACTCGTATCCTCCACTTTCTAGAACAGAAAGTTGTCCTCCAAACAAGTTAGGAACCAACTTGAGATTTTGTGCTGAGCTACATTGTTCTCCCAGGAGATATCCAGAAAATTTAAGTCTCCTATTAGTCCCATCCCACACCTTTGTATACATTTGTCACTTGCGTCATCCACCTCTTCTTGATTTGGTGGTCTATAATAAATCCCCACCATTATATTGGTGCTGTAATTTTCATTTTCACCTGAATGCACTCTACTTTTCTGTCTTCTTCCTCTTGAACCAGGGAACAGGTGTATGTGTTTTATATGTAAAGGCAACACCACCACTTAGATCATAGTTCTTTTCACAGGCTTCAGCTTCCAGCTCATCTTCTTTATTCCCCATACTTTTCATATTTGTATACATGTATTGGATGTATTTTGCATTTTGACCTGCTCATTTCCCTTTCATAACATTTGTTGCAGTCCTGTAGCTCTCTGGCCCTTTCCCAGAGTTAAGTTGCTTCTTCAAGTCCTTTCTCCTCTGGATTGTGTGCTTTTTGTTGGAGAGTTATGATTCCTTTCCCCAGTGGAAACTAGTTTAAAGCCCTCCTTACTAGGTTGACCAGATGGAGCCCAAAGATGCTCTTCCCCATTCTTAACAGATGAATCCCATCTCTTCATAACAGTGCAAGAATATCCACCCATAGTCAAAGAAGCCGAAGCCTTCATGTTGACACCACTGTCTCAGCAATACGTTCACTTCTAGGATATGACAGTGTAACAAGTCAGGCCCTGGGATGGCCAAGTCACCCCCTAGCAGCCACCTGGGTCCTCTCAGGGTCCCACCTCATTGTCTTTCCTGGCATGCCTTGATGTTATAATTGGACTTGGAGCGGCCCCTTGAGGTCAAGGGGGCTTGCTGGGCTGCAGCCCCCTGGCCTTGGTATTGGTCTTGGCCCACTTTACTCTGGCTGGGCCCCTCTGCCCAAGGTCCACTGTCTCAGGACCCTAGGCTTTCAGCCCCTGTCTCATCCTTGTGTGATTTGGGCCCCTTAGCCTGTGTCTTGCCCTTGTGGGCCCTGGTTTCACCCTCTTGGGCTCTAAGCCCATGTTATCAGTCTTTGTGGGCTTCAGGGTCTCCTTCCACTTCTATCCCTTATGGGGCCTGGGTTCTTGCTCACAGGCTATTGGCAACAGGCACAAGTTCTCCATTCACAATAATAGCAATACACTTCTAGGTGCAGCCTGCAACCTCCAGGTCTCCCCTTACAGCTGCTCTCAGTCCTCCAGTTTTAAATACAAACACAAGCGTAAGCCACAGCTGCTTCCAAAGTAAAATCTTTTTCTCCAGCCTGGGGCTGTGTCACTCAATGGTAACAAATAAATGTATAACCAAAATAAATTAATTTCAATGTTAGGGACTGCTGGGCTTCCTTGTAGTCCTTGAAGAGTCTGGAATTCCTCTACTCTGGCAGGTCAGAGCCAGTCTCCCTCCTCAGCTGTAGTTCTGGCCTTATCAAGCCTGTGGCCAATCCCCACCCCTTCTGCCCCATGCCTGTCAATCACTGTCCTGATTGCTCTGCCTGCACCTGCAGTGAACAGCCATCTTCTTAAAGGGCTCTCCACCTGTACTAATTCCTTCAGGACCTAGAGCCAACTGGTTGGTCTCTGTCTCTCTCTCCTCTTCTGTAATGGGCTATGAGCCCCATTACAGGTGGTCTCTGCCTGGATCCTCGCTTTCCATGAGAAGAATCTATGAGAACACCACTTGTGATCCAAGCTCCTTAATTCTCACACCAAGTGCCTCATAGTCACCTCTGATCTGCTCGCTGTCATTCCTGGAAGTATCTTTAATGCCTACATGGACAATCAAGAATGGGTAGGGGTCCAAAGGATAGGTATGCTTTGGCAGTCTCTCTGTGACATCCTGAATTTGGGATCCAGGCAGGCAGTACACCTCCCAGGCCCTCAAGTCTGGATGACAGAAGAAAGGATAGCTTGATTAGTGGAACATCAAAACCATGAAATAAGAAGGAAGAGGTTTGTTTAAACCTGAAGAGTTTAGAAGGAATCAGGTAGAGTCAAATGAGCCACCACATCAAGTGCCCCCCTCACTATTGCCTGAACAGAAATTTTGCTGCCACTACCAGGCAGCTGATTTTAAATTTTGGGTGGAGCAGGAATCAGAGGAATGTGACTACACTACTGCACCCGCCTAGATCTGCCCCAGCCTTGGAGTTTAGGTTGTATGTGATAAGCGAGCGAGGCCAGCAATTCATTGTTTATTTGGAAAATTAAACATTTTTCCAATTTACAAACTGAATTTTTTTACAGATTTGCTCCTTCCTTGAAAGCCTGATGAATGTTCTGCAGAAACAGTAGCAATAGATCATTAACTATTCACTATATATAGTCTTTTGAGTAGTTAAGACAGAATATGTAAGATGTGTGATGTTTCACTTGGTTAACTAGATGAGCTAACTTTTAACTACTTGCCTTCCTGTCCAACACAAATTTGATTTAATCACAAAATAAATCTTGCTCTGTCAATAAACAAATCCAGACCTGGCCTGAAATTTGTTTTGTGAACACTGATATAACTGGAACTTCACTCACAAAATGATATAGGCAAAGCTAATAAAAATAAGTTGTTGAAATGTTTGTGAAATAACTTTTATCTTCCTTTTCCTGTAATTGGGAGAAAGGAATGTCTATACATGTATGCATGGAAGATTTTTTCTTATCTTTATTGGTGCTCTTTGCTTTGTTTTAAAAACATTGACATTAACCTGACTCAGATCAACAGTAATGTCCAGGGATCTTTGTTTTTTGTGATAAAAAATCCAAAATTTTCTGATTAAAATGAAACATTACTATATAATTAATGACAGAAAAATGTGAATTTTTTTTTAAATCAAAAAATTCTGGATTTTTTTTTAACAGAGAGAACCAGGATCCCTAGTAATGTCTTCTTTAGAAAGCAGTGAAAGGATGTGAAAGAGGAAATTGTATCAATTTGATTCTTCTGGCATTCAGATATATGTTATAGCTAATCCAAATACTAAATTAGGATGTGAGTTTAAGTTTGTCTAAAGAGGTAGAAACAGAGGTTTCACCAACGCCAAGTAAAGGGGGAGGATGGCATCCTTTGCCTTTCTTGAGATGCCTCAGTGGATGCATGCCAGTGTTTGGTTAGCTCTGCATCATATTGGTGGCTCATGTTAATTTTGTTGTTAATCGTAACATCCAGTTTTCGTTCAGCTGTGGTACTGGCAAGCAGAGCAGAGCCGAGCCTGTAAGTGAGTCTGTAAGTAAGCTTTTTACTTCTCCCGGTAACATATACAACATTAACATTTGGGCTAGAAGATAACATGCTACTAGGGGTGCACAGATAAAGTTTTTTTGGCCCAATACTGATGACTTATTATTGACCAGCCACCAATCTGATTGCTGATATGCAGCCTGGCAGCTTGGACAGCAGCGTGTAGCTGGTAAGTCTGTTGAGGGGAAGAGGTGTGTGGGGGGTTATATTTGGGCCTCCATGGTGAAGGAGAGAGTGGGGCTGGGACAGGGACAAGTGCAGCAGGGTGAGAGAGGGAGTGGGGCTGGGGCATATTTTAGTACCTTACATACAATGTAAAGAACAACCTGCCCACCAACAGTGCCAAAGAATGTTAACTGTTTTTCAGGAAAAACACTTTTAAAATATTAGGAAATATTTAAAATGTAGGATAACATTTTGCAGACATGACAAATACCCTTAGCCTTCATAAGAGTGCCTCTACATGTCAGAGATGCCTGCAACATGCTTATTTTGTGCCCTAACCAGACTTATGATCATAAGTCATAGGAAAATAGGGCTTGGAGGGACTTCATAGAGTCATTTAGTCCAGTCTTTGCTCAAGGCAGAGCAGTACATATTTATGGCAGCACAAGGGCAACAAAAGGTGATTCCTGTTTCCACCCTAAGGTGACCTGTCTTCCACCTGACTTCAGACTAACATGGCTAACCACCTCTCTGCATCTGCAGAAACTGGACTTTGAAATTTACTTGAAATTATTTGTTAAATTAAATCAATATTATCACTACTGCTGACAGATTGAAAATATATAAACTGGCTCCGAAAAAGCTAGCACATTTTATTTCAAGCAGTAGATTATGCATTTTGAAGGCATTAAATGAGGACTGTGAAACTTTGGGGAACTAAGTTTACCTGAAGCAAGAAGAGAGAATACAGCGAGAACTCCTGGCTTGATCCTAAAAGTTACTGAACACGGGTCCCTATGGTCCCTGGTTTTTGTATTGGTCCTTTTGCTACATGTCTAATATGTGGCCTTCCAAGACTTGGTTTAATAAACTTAGACTTTCTGAGAAACCTAATGATGACTAAAGGCTGAATAGCAACATTCCTTGTAAACAGAGATGTTTTACTTTGCTTCCAACAGCTTTTGTGGCTCCTGCTACTAGAACCTTCACAGTATTCCTTCTCTGTCCACAAATGAAATGATTGGTCATTAAAACCTAATTCTAGGCATTTCTAAAATCATGGCTTTAATCAGCATTCTGTACTATTTAGCTCAGTAAAGGAGCTGCTCCATTTACTCCAGCCTCAAGGTTCATCTAGTTAAAAACACCAGGTAAGAAGTGTTTTTCTGGGAGCCGAATGCTACTACAGCTCAAGGTACCCTCAAACCCTCAGAAAAGGAATTGATTCCTGCTGGGTGAGAGCTCTATTGGTTTATGAAATGGATTGTATGAGGTGGTTACATGAGCAGGACTGGATTTGGTAAACTGTAAGGTTCTTTTTAAGCTTATATTTCTAGAAACGGGTATCAAATGCATTTGTATTTTGAAAGCATCTCAAACAGGATCAGAATTGTGCTCAGCAAATAAGTACCAATTAACTTAATTGCTGAAAGTAGAGGACGAAGGTAGTAGTAGTAGTCGGGCCATTTTGAAAATTTGGCCACTCTTGGCATGTGAGTTTGGCAGTTGATTTTGAACATTTGTCCTTATAATGGTGGGGGAAGAGGAGGATAGAGTTGTTGTAAAAAGTGTGAAGCAAATACCAGATGGATATTAAAAAAATATTTAATTCCAATTTTTCAGGTGCTGAGAAACTCCTTTTCCTCAGACCAATCTTACAAAGATGGACCTTTTTTTCCTTTTGGGTCAGGACTAGTATAGCTTATTCTCATGAGGTTTCTTGTTGGACTGTGTCTTCTGAATCCTTGTATTAACTTTTTTTCTAGTGTGGTTTCTAAGCACAGTCAAGTCTACTTTTGTATCAGAAAAATTGGAACTTAGAAATATGGAAGCTGCAAAGAAGACATCACCACTTTCCTGGTACTCTTTCTGTGTTAATCTTCATCAAGAGGTAGACAAGCAAGCAATTCAGAGGTACTCTACACTGCCTCATGCAGTCACCAGGGATGCTGCTAAGTAACTGCTCAGCATGGTCTGAACTCACATCAGATCTAACCCTGGAGGGTACAGCCAAAATAATGTCCCCTTGCAACAAAGCTAATATAAAAGAGCTTTGACAAGATCCCTCAGGAAAGGGTCTTAAAAATACTACTATTATGGGATCAAAAGCAAGGTCCACTCATTGATTGAAAATTTTTAAAAGATAAAAGAAGGAAAAGTGACCCTTCTCACTGAGAATTCCTGCACATCTTGCAGCAATGTGTGCTGATCAGACCATGCATGAGCTATCTTTCACCCAAGTGACTAAACTTTCTCCACCTCATCACAACTCCTATATGTGACAGGAAAGCATGCAATCTTGCTTTGCCTGCCTTTATGAATAGGCATAATGCTACAGTCATGTATCTCATACCCTTTATGAATAAGTTGAACAATATAGGTCTCAGCACAGATCCTTAGAGACCTCACTCTCTGAGGGAATCCCGAGAGACTGTAGCTGTTAAATCCAAGCAAGTCTTTACAGAGCATATGCATCTTTTTTTCCAGGGGCTTTTAACTTGAAGCTATTCTTCACAGAAGAAAGGTGGAGAAGTGGGCAGCTATATGTGTTGGCTGTCTCCTTGTGCACATCAACAATCAGGAACTCTCATGGAATTTTTACAGCAATAATCACTAGGACAGGGCAGACAAAGTCCAGGACATGGACCGGATCGGGTCCATAGTGGACTCCATTTCCCAGCAGCCCTTGCCTATGTTGAGGCAGCCAGTTTCTATGGAGATGCTAGGAGTGGTGGGGCCAGGATTTCCATGGAGAATGGCCCAAGCAGTGCTGGTGGGGCACGCAGCTGGGTGACAAGCTGCTCCAGGACCAGAGTCAAGATCTTGTGGTGGTGACAGTCGGGGCTAGAGCCAGGGCAGAGATGCAATCTGCTGCCCACACACCCTGAGCAGGGACATGCAGGCAGCAGATTGAGGCTCTGCCTTGGCAGGGCATGCAGGCAGATTGCAGCTGTGCCCTGGCTCTGGACCATGCTGTTACTGTTGCAAAATCCTGGCCCTGGAGCAGCTCCCCATCTAACCATGCTCCGTGCCAGCACTGCTCGAACTGATCTCTATGGAAATCCTGGCCCTGTCCTGTCATGGCCTCACTGCTCCTGGTGTCTCTGTGGAAACTGGCCACAGTGACGTAGGCAGGGGCTGCTGGAAAATGGAGTTCAGTCGCCAGCTGGATCTGCCATTTTGCCCACTCTTGCACTAGGGTGTCTTACTAAAGAATCACTGTCTCTTCCACTCCCTCAGGAAATGGTCCTGTGATCAGCAGCAGGCTTCATGGGGTTGCTGCTAATGGGTGGTGTTAGATCAGCTACCACTGAAGCTACTATCCTGGATGCATTTCTACAGATGAACTTTGTAAAAGGTTTTTGATGAAGCATTCATGGGGAGTCATGAAGGAAACCAGGGAGGTATTCCAGGGAAAATTGGATAATAGAATGAAAGAATTGAGAGTGGGAAACAAAGCCAAAGCAAGGAATCTGTGTAAACCCAAATGGCTATCCTGCCTCAGGGAATAGGGGCTAGTGAAGAGTGGTTGGAGGCTGCACGGTTGGGAAGGCTCCTTACAGCCATGTGAAAAAAAAAAGGCAGCTGAATAAAGGAGTGGCAGTAGTGGGTACTCAACAGAAGCAGAGAAGAGAAACTGTGCAAGGTGAGAGTGCTGATACCAGGGCTAGCAGGCAGAGAATTGTGGTGTGCACTTGTTGTGGGGTGGGCAAGAGAGACCTGTAGAGAGATGGTGATAGAAGAAATTGAAGACTAAAAGTTTACTTTCTAGACTCCTTCCTCTCTGGTTATGTCATTCCCATCTGTGCTGCTACCCTTTTCCCTCCCCATCCCAAAAGACATTTCTCTAATATGTTCCTATGCCCTGACTCCTGTGCTCAGTCACTTCTTCCCTTCCCTTCTTTCACTCTAGAGCAGTGGCTTTCAAAGAGGAGTTTGCATAGTCCTGGGAGTACACATCACACTGGCAAAGGGTACGTGCCCAAGAGTTAATAATAATGGTGGTGCTTCTTACTGGTCAACTTGTGGTGAGTAATAGCGTTACTGAGTGTTGACTCTGGTGTAGATACTTAGGGATGCCAGGTGTAGGAAGTATGAAAGCCAAAATTTTGCAGGTAAAGGGGGATGTAGACCCAAAAGTTCAAAAACCACTGCTCTAGAGCACTTCTAGGAGACTCCACACCTCCACTTTTCCTCCCTGCTGTTACCCAGTCTCTACAAATGAGGTTCTCCAATTTTTAACAGCTCATTCATGGAACTATTTATGAACTGGCAGCCTGAATTAGTGCACTAAGGAAAATGAATTAAACCTAACAGCAGCTATAAAAAAGTATCTTCAGCTGTACAATTAAAATGGAGCAGAAGACATGACTTCTTTCCAGCACAAGTTGACTGAGCGGCACAACCAAAATGTGCATCCATTATTCAAAATGTTTGAACCTCTTGTATTTACATCACTAAATCAGTGAAATATAACATTAAGGAAGTGTGGGTTTCCAATCCAGCAGCTGAAGTGGCTTCGTTAATAGTTAGTGAATGGACTTTTGTTAGCTTGACAATACAGCATTAAGGAGACTCCTCAATATGGCTGATAACATGTAAGTTTGAAGTTGTCATAAAACATGATGAATCCATTGCTGTACGTTCTATAGAAAACCTTTCTGCCTATGTAAAATCACCTGACATCAAATTACAAAACCTCCTCTTTTGTCAATCTATGCCTGCCTGAACCAAAAAAACAAACAAACCCTCAAATATTGCATAGATTAGTGACAAAAAAACAAGTTTTAAACAACAGAGTAGTATCAAGATCTGCAAATACAAAGAATGAACAATGACTCGGGCCTGCGTTGTTCAACATCTTCGTCGCTGACTTGGACGAGGGGATGGAAAGCAAGTTGTCCAAGTTTGCTGATGACACAAAACTTTGGGCTGAGGTGGGGACACCAGAGGAGAAGGAGAGCCTGCAGCGGGATCTGGGCCGACTGCAGGAGTGGGCGGACAGCAACAGGATGGGATTTAACGTGGACAAGTGCAGGGTGATGCATCTGGGGAGAAGCAACCCCCAGC
>JAGPOW010003316.1:167477464-167493128 GCA_030014935.1 Caiman crocodilus
GCTGAGGTCCTGTGACCCCAGCACTCGTTCCTGCCATTGGCGGGAGGTCAGACTAGATGGCCTGCTCTAGGCCCCTTCTGACCCTAGATACTATGATACAGGAAAGCATAGTGGTACATAAACAAAATACTCTGGTGTCCTTATAACTCAGGGGCGGGCAATTATTTTAGCTGGAGGGCCACTTAATGAGTTTTGGTGAGTTGTAGAGGGCCATATGGGTAGCCCCACATCTTGATAGTTGCCCCGCCACCTGGTCACCATATTGGGATCTGAAGTCTCACCCCTTAATCCCTTGCCTTTGCCACAGGAAGTCCCCCACCCCACCCAAAATAATTCTTTTGGGAAGGGAGAGTTGCCATCTTGGAACCAGAAAAAAACCCAATCATATACTAACAGTCAAACACCTACTATAACATATTTTAATTTTATTACAAAAAATATTTGTCATGATTTATGTTTGTGTATTGTATATGGAGGGGATTGCATAATAGCTCAATAATAAAGTCTTACTCTTGTATATTGGGTATGAGAGGTGTGGAGCATGTGTGTGTGTGGTGGTGTGTGTCGGAGTTTGTGACAGGATGTGGTTGTGTATGTGGGGGGGTATGTTGGGAGGTGTATATATTTGGAAGTTGTGGGGGCAGGGTGTGGGTGTGTAAGGTCTGTGGGGTGTGAGGGAGGGAGGGGGAGCATGGGGGGCCCCCCACACACTCGCTCACATGGCACACAGCCTGCTATGGGCAGCAGCAGTAGGCAGGGGCATTTGCGGTCCAACACAGGTGCTAGTGCCCAGTGGCATGCAGTTCTGGCTAACACTGTGTGTGGGGGTGAGGAACACAGCCTGCTTGGCTGACCTCTATCCCAGGGGCTCTGTGCAGCTTGCTTGTAGCTCCTGCACTTGTGCAGGTCCCTGGACTCTGTGGGGAATCAATGACTGGGGTTCCCCTCCACTTCTGGCAGAGTCCCGGGAGCTGCATGGCAGGAGGCAGGGAAGTCAGCTGGCTTCAGCGCAGGGTTTCTCCTAGTGATGCACGAGTGTGGGACTTGCAGGTACGCCGCACAAACACTCCATGATACAGGTGGGCCGGGCAGGCTGTGCTCCTTGACCCCAGATGCAGTGTTGGCTGGAGCTGAGCACCACTGGGTGCCAATGCTTGCACAGGGCACAAGCACCCCAAGTGCCCTTGCCTGACTAATGCTGCCCACAGTGGGGGCTGTATGCTACATGGAAGAGTGTGGGGGGGTCCCCACACCATGCCCACCTGAGTTCCACATCCCTGCTGCTCTTCTAGGTGTGGGGTCCATGCTGCTGCCAGCCCCACACTGCCTGCTTCCTCACACCGCTTGCCTACCTGCTACCTGGAATGAGTGGGACACTGGGGAAGCAGAGCAGGTCCTCTGGGGCAGCTGTAGCAGCAGCAGCATAGCCTTGCCTGGATGCTGCTGCTGGCTGGGCCAGGCCTTTTTGCCCATGAGGGTGGAAGTGAGGTGCAATAGGGTATATTGGTGGGGGGAGGGGTGTATATGTGACACTGCTTTCGCCCTTGTGGGCAAAAGGGTTAAGTGGAGTACATTTTGTTGGTGGCTGCCCATGGCCCAGATAGAAACGTCTGGCAGGCCTGATCCAGGCCGTGGGCTGTATTTTGCCCACCCCTGCTATAACTACTCAAACATGTTGAGACAAAGGCTTCATGGTGTATTGTATAAAGGCCACAGACTTGAGAACTGTTATGGAGAGGGGCAGTAATAGTTAACTTTATTATTATTCATGTTTTACTCTAGTTGAAGGTGAAAATGGAATGTGAAAATGTTCTTTTGGGAAGCAAAATAGTCCTTTATTGCAGCAAGATTGAAATCACTTAATGTAACTTTTTCTGGTACTCCTTGGCTTTTCCTGAGCTCATTTAATTTTTCTATAGGTTTCTTTTGGTTGGAAATCTTGGTACATCTTACAGTTTTCCTAAATAAAAAGAACCTTAATCCTATTTTAGAATTTAGCATTCACACCTTCACTAACCCCTGCATCTCAACACATGCATGAATACAGGCAGGGCACACCGACTCTAAAGTTGGAGAACTGTTCTCATTCTCTTCAGAATGGTCTTGCTGGTCTGCCAAGTGGAAACCAAAATAAATAGCTACCTACAATGTAGGGGTGGGCAATTATTTTGACTAGAGGGCCACTTAATGAGTTTCAGTGAGCTGTTGAGGGCTGTAAGGGTAGCTCCACCCCTTGACAGATGCTCTGCCCCCCCCTAACTAATTTGGGACTGGAAGTCCCACACCCTCACCTTTGCCACTGGATGTCCTTCCATTTGTCTCTGTCTCAGAAGTACTCCTTTTCAGAGGAGGGGCGCGGTCTTGGAACCAGAAGTCACACCCTGTCTCATGGTTTATGACCTAAGACCCACCCACACAACACCAAACCTTGCCCTGCTTGCCATGTTGGTCCTAGAATCCCCTTCCCCCATCACATGGTCTCTGACACCAGAAGGTCCACCCTTTGTGTGAGAAACACTGCCCCTCTCTCTGCAGGGCCCACCCTCACAGTGCATGGACTGCCCTTGGGTCCCCAATTCTGGCCCACAGGCAGCAAAGCACAGGCACAACACCTAACAGGTAATGAGGGGTTGTGACTCCTCTAACACCCTGCACCATCATCCTCAACCAGGCAGTGAGGGTTTCGGGAACATCAGATCTCCCTGAGCATGGTGCAAAAACCAATCTAGTCAAGGGCTGCACATAAAATAATTTATTCTGAAAGACTGTAACGCAGTATAGATAAAAAAATCATATACTAAAAATCAAACATCTACCATAAAAGAGACGTATACAATGATGAATGGATTAGAAATGCATTTGTTCCAAGTCTATCTTGTAAAGACGTAGCTTGCTTACAGATGGCAAACAGTGTTCAGCAACAGCCACGAGAAACTTTTGGCTGCAGCTACAAGGAAAGAGACCATCACAAAGGTAGGGCGAGAAGGAACTTCCAGCGGTCTACACCAGCCCCTACCAGAGGCAAGATCATCCCCATCCAAACCATCTTAAACACTCTATGTGTACACCACCATCGACCGTGGCAGACCCAACAGCCTAACCCGCCAGACAGAAAGCAGAGGAACTGCAGCTTATATCCTGCTTCTATAAAACAGTGTCAGGATGTGCTCAACCCGCCACGCCTGCCCCCATTGAGGAAGGCAACCCCCACCCCGCCGGCTGCACCAACGTGACCACGGGGTAACAATTCCTTCCTGACCCCAAATACGGCCACCATCAGCCGGGCACGACCCGCTTCCCAGCAACCTCTGGCTGCGGTCCCGGCAGAGACCAAATCTCTGGGAAGGCTTAAAGACACCCTGACCCCTGCAGCAGACAGAGGCGAGGAAGCAGCAAAGCCAGCAGCACTGGAGAGACCCCAAGCAGAGCACAGCCACAGCCACAGCCACAGCGCCCTCCTCCAGCGGGGGCACGCTCTTCCCCTCGCCCCCGCGCGGGCTTGTCTGAGCCCGAGGCAGGAGCAACCCCCAGCCCCGCCATTCACCCCTAGGAGGCCGAACAGGGCCCCGCGACGTTACAAACCCTCTTAGGGCCCCGGGCCACCGTCCAGGCAGGAGCGGACCCCAGGCACCACCCGCCCCACCGTCTCCTCCTCCTCCGGAAGAGCGCGCCCTGCAGCGAGCCGCCCGCCCCGCCCCGCCCGGCACGGAGCCCCACCCCGAGGCTGCCCCTTCCCGGCGGCCGGTGCGAGGGCGCCGGGCCGGGGCGGGCCGCGCCGGGCCGGGCGATCCAGACTCCCGCCGCGCCGGGCTCTGAGCTCGCCCGCCCGGGAAGGAGCGGGGCTGGGCGCGGCGCGGGGCTGCCTCGGGCCCGGGATTGGCTGCGCGGCCGCTGGGTCCCACAATGCAGCGCATGGCGCGTCATTGAAGAGAGACCATGATGGCGGCGGCGGCGGCCGCGGCGGCGGGGGGTGCCTCCGAGGTGATCGCCCAGCTGGAGAACGCGGCCAAAGTGCTCATGGTGAGGCCGCCCTGCCCTGGCCCGGCCCGGCTCTGGTCTCCGTCCCCGCCCCTGGCCCGGACCGGCCCCGCAGCCCCCGCGCGCTCTCCCGCGTGGCGCGCGGCTCCCCGGGCGCGGCGCGTGGGGAGCGGCAGCGGGGCCCGCCGAGCTGAGGGACCCGTGCCGTTTCCCCTCAGTCTCTCTCGAGCTCGCGGAGGGGAGAGGTCGGCTCAGGGCTGGGAAGCGACGCGGTGGAGCCGGAGCTGAGCAGCGAGTCCGCCGGGCACCGCTTCACACACGAGAGGAATTGCCCTGGGCGCGGCACGAGGGCCGGGCTCTCCTGGGGGGAGCCTGGAACCTGTATGTGCGTGGGGGAGCTGCTGTATTAGGTGCGAGTGCTTCGTTTGTACCTTCTCGGGTTTGGCAGTGTAGAGATGTGCTTAGCACCCTTGGCAGCGCTGCTCAATCCTAGCGTGCCTGCTGTGCCCGGAGTCCTTATAGTACGGATGCTGGAAGATGCAGTAACAGGCGCAAGAGCTCTGCCTGCGTTAAGGTTTGTATTGCCAAGCCATGCCCTCTTTGATTTCATTCCTAGTTGGCTGAGAGCATCTTTGATTGTGGGGATGAAAAAGTCATGCGTTTGGTATGGACTGCCAAGAGGAGGGCATCGCTCTGTTTGGACGCAGCCAAACTTTTCTAAGATATAACTCTTTCCGTGCAGAGTTGCCAGAGTTTCCTAAACGTTCAATAATAGTTGGGTTTGTCTGTGAAGCCCCTGAAAAGCTGAATGTTAAACAAATGTTGTTATCTACAAATTGTGTGGTGTTGGTGTATTGTAATGATCTTTAGCTGTAAGGCATTTGTCATGCGAACATAGAAAATTAGGGTTGGAAGGGACCTCAGGAGGTCATCTAGTCCAGTGGTTTTTAACCTTTTTTCATTTGCAGGCCTAGTCCAACCCCTTGCTCAAAGCAGGATCATCCTAAACTATATCGTCCCAGCCAAAGCTTTATCTCCCAACATGCGTTTTTGGTGGGGTTTTTTCCTGGCAGTTTAAGTTCAGATTTGATTGACAGTTTGAGAGTTTTTATTTTAGGATGTTCAGAATAGCTGTACAAAAGTTAATTAGGAGTTTGGATAGATTAGCTAGTATTTATGCTAAAGGAATAGGTTTATACATGAGAGGAATTCCACTGAATTACTTGTGTACATAGTTGTTTGTAGCCAAGGGCCTGACTCTTTCTGGGGTGGGGGAAGTCTGTGGCTTGTATATTGGTAAAGTATTTTCAAAGATGCAAGGTGCTTCATTATTGCCTTAAAAAGTCTGAAAATGTACAGATAAGTTTAGTCCTCGTTTCCCAACCTTTCTATGGCTGCTCAATCCTAGTGTACCCCGGACAAAGTCCTTATAATATAGATTTTGGAAGATGCATTATTAACATGTACAAAAACTGTCTACATTAAGGTGTACGTGATCACTGAATTTGCAAGTGATCGTGAAAATGTGTCCAAACCACATATGCATAGGCAACTCTAGTATGTCTGATGTCATTCTTCGCCTTTTTTTTTTCCAAACTGTAAGAGATTGAAAACTGACATTTGCTTGTTTTCACTTTTGTCTCTGGAAACCCTGGGGACATTGAAATGAACAAATATTAGGTCCATTTCATTGTGCTGCAAAAAGTTAGAGTAGCATTAGCAGCACCAGAGACTGATATTGAAGCTATATATGGTATATAGAGGAGAACTCAGAATCAGTGGCTGAAGAGAGGAAGATTAGTGGAAACCACCGGCACAGCGTGCAGAAGGATTTCTAGAAGATGGCATTTTTCTCTTCTGATAATTGGGTGATTCTTGGGATGAGGGGAGGAAGAAGTCAAAATGCTCAGACAGCTGCTCTTTGGAAGCTGCAAAAGACAGGACTCCAAAGCCAAGCCAAGGGACTGCATGGTATTTTGGGTTCTCCCTTTTTAATTTTGTGGAGAACCCCAACCTCATTTTTAGTGAGTGTGACTTCTTGTCAGAAAATTACTCCTGGACAATGATGACCTTAGTTTAGCTTAGTTCTTTGACCGTTAAATGGCTGGTACATTTTTTCAAGCTCTAGATAGGCGAGTGTGTCAGTATTTAAGTGGGTGGTTGCCCATCCCATGTCTACATTTTGATGCAAGTATGGGGGAGAGAGAGAGAAATCAGTGGGAGTCTTGAGGGAAAGAAGGAAGAAAACGTTTGTGGGAAGCTTAGGAACAGAAAGATAAAACTGGCATTGTTAGCCAAGGTGAGTAAATAGGACTCTGCCCTAAGAAATGAGTGGGCAAGTAGGGAGGGGCGGAGTTGTCAAGGGTTTTGAAAAGGAAGGTGGGAAATTCACACTTTCTTGTCCTTTAACTAGAGGGCAGGTGACAGTGGAGAGATTCAGAAGGAGCCTGTGATGCTTGTTGCATAAGCTGAGGCAGATTTTAGCAGCTGTGTTTTGTACAGGTTGGAAACAGAGCAGCGTGTCCAGTCCAGAATGTTTCATAGTTGTTAGGGGTTCAGGTAATCATGATGGAAGATTTACATACTGAAATTGTTATTTTAAATTTGCCTTTTGAATGATTATGTTATGGGTTGTTGGAGAGCCAGAGTTTAGAAATTTGAATGAACTAACTTTTTTCATATGCAGATTTTTCTTTAGAGATTGTGTATAGATTACCTTGAATTCTAGAAGGGTACTCTGAAATCCAAAAGCCTGTCTAAGGCTATCCCAACCACACATTTGGTCCAGTAAAGGAATATCACCCACACACGTTCTTCCCTCATACATTTGTAGTTATTTTTTTTTACTAATGTTCTTGATTTATTATTTCAAGTTAATGAATATTTTCTGTTAGAATTGTCTTTCTTTAAAGCTATATTAAACATATTCATAGCTAGTATGGATCTTATTCTTCCAGACAGCGCAGACCTCCCCATACAAATGCATTTGTTCCTTAGATGTGCATCACAGGTCTTCTCATACAAATATATGGACCTGTGTTCTCTCTCCTTGTCCAAATTGATTCTTGAAGACAAAATACAAATTTACATTGCTCAGGCATTAAGTTCCATAATTAATCTTGTGGATTTGAGTAGTGCATATATTGGGTCATCTGGGATAGAATTCTAATCTTGATCACGGGTGGGGAAAGGGTTGAGGGAGAATGGGGACCAATGTTGGTGGCAGTTCATTAAAGAAGACCAGCATGGCTGTTAGAGTTCAGGTTGAGACTCAACGTAGCAGAAGTTTTGGGCTCAAAACAGTCACTTCAGTTCTCCCTAAGCTGATATTACTTACCTAAAAATTTATCTTGCCTAATGTTTAATATTTGCTGTCCCTCTGGAGAAGCAATATTTCTAGTTACTCAGGGTAAAGTTAGATAGTCTTTCAATAGTTAACTAAAGTCAGTGTGCCTATATAGCAAGACAAGGGCTCTGTTGCATGTCAGGGGTTTGATAGGCAGCCTGACAGAGTAACTGATTGGTTCAAGGTGACCTGTCATATTGGTTGAACCTGACCTGTACGTGTGCACAAAGGGTTCCAGTTCTATCCTTCACAGTGTCTTTAGATGATAAATTGTGCATAGTACTTGCGCTTTACCTGCATTCTGAAGGGATCCTCCTGAGATGAAGCTTTTTGTTTGAGTGGGTATTTCAAAGAGTTCCATCCCTGTGCCCTTACTTTAGAGGTATTGTGAAGAGTATTGTGAAGAGTTGCAGCATTAATCAGAGGAAGGGTGAACATTTTGAGTAATATAGTAGTGGCTCATGCATCTCAGTGATTTATTCAACATCTGAACTTGATGGGATCAAAGGAAAGCAAGACTAGGTCATTTGACTGTGGCAGTAATTCTCAATATTTCTAGACTCAAGACACCTCTTAGAAAATGTCAGCTCTTGTTTTCACTCAGTTTTTGACTACAAAAAAATTAATAGATATTTTTCTGTTGCCAAGAACTCAGAAGGACCAAAACTCTGAAAGATCAAAATAGGTAAGAATATTTTAATGTTGTAGATTCCTATTTGAAATCTCTGCGTTAATCTTATGAATCATGTTAGCACTGCTAGGTGTGCAAACATTGTGTGGCACCCTGCAACACCTTTGAAAGGATTTCAGGGTACCCCAGGGTACCATGGCAGTCCAGCTGAGAATCATTGGACTACAGGGCTCCTAATCCATGAGCTCCATAAAATGAGCTGATCATAATATGTTCAGTGTCTTATAAACTTTGGTACAGTGCTAAAAAAAAAAAAAAAAGGAAGGCTCTGACCTTTATGAAAGTCTTATCACAAATTTTCCCTGTGATCAGTTATTAAGTAGTACCAAGCATGAATTTAGAGAAGAGTGCTGGAGTACTTGCAGGTACATAAGGCATCTCTCTGTTTGAGAGAGTTGCTTCCCCAAACTGGTGCATCATTCACAACTGAGAATATGGTCACTTAGTGTTGTCCTTAGGGCTGAAGGACAATGAGTTTAGGGCTGAAGGACAATGAGTTTACATCCTCCACCAAGGTCATTTGTGTCCATGAACGTATTAGTGTACTTAACCTGCACTGGGGCTTGAATTCCTTTTGGACTTGTCTCCTTCTGGAAGTTGAAGAGGTTCAGCACACCGGTGTTATCTACCCAACTTCTACCCTGTGACAGCTGGTGAGCTACACTGTCCAGGACAGAAGGTCCACAGAGTGGTCTGGGACAAGCATGACATTGGAGGGGTTAATTAGCATTGTGAAAACAGTACAGTAAAAGACAGCAAAAAATTCTAACCAGTGTAGGATAAGCTTCTTAAAATCTTTCCAGTTGGCAGTAGGCATAGCAAGCTAAGTCTTTCAGGCTCTGCAAATAGGCACGCTCCAATGCATGATGCAGGCACACATGCACTGAAACCATGGATGAGGCAATGGGAACACCTAGTAGAGATGACTACAGCTGTTTGCACATCTGCCAGCTGTGATAAATAAAAGGTGACCAAACGCCAGTATGATAGATAAAAAATGACCAACACCAGTCTGATGTAAAAAGTGTGAGAGAGTTACGATCGTAGTGTTAATGAGGCATGTGGCTGCATGGCTGGCAGTCACAGTCTCCTGACTGAAAGTCAGCTGACACACAGGGCACATTCTGATTGGCTCTGTAGCTTACCAAAGGGGAGAAATTTCTGGAACCAGCATGGGACCCACACAACATCGGAGAGGCTTGATCACCCTCACCGAAGGTCCTGCGTCCATGGCTCCCTTTCTCCCCGGACACCCCATCACGGTTAATTGCATCATTCAGATGTGCAGAGAGCTCTCGAGTTCCCTGTGGCTTTAGTTTTTGGAGTTGCTGTAAGGGGAACTGCCGGCGCGGAATTGTAAACGGAGCATTTATGTGCTTCCCGGTGTAACTCTTACGAATGGTGCCTACACTCTATACATCAACAGTGCAAGTCCCTGTACTTTAGCAGTGTAAGTAAAGCATTTACTTGTTACATTGCCTTTTCGGACTTTTTCTTAAGCGGGAGAATTAGAGAAAAAAGGAAACAAGGCCCCATAACCCTTTCGTCCCCGGCCTGTTCATATCTGAGGGTTAATCCTCCCCTGTTTTCTTGCCACACCAGCTATTGTCTCAGTCTGTATTAGCGTCCTTGGGATGTTTCCCTCCCTTTCATGGAGGTGAACTGACCTATGGGTGTATCTATACAGATGGGTGTATCTATACAGTTCTGTATCTCTGCGTGGCACTAGTTCTGAGTGATCTTGTATTGTACTGGAAGGAGGATAACCATAGTGGTATACTGTTCTACCTGAAATAATATTCTTTCTTTTCTCATATACAACACACCCTTCCCCCACTTCCCAAAGTAGGGTATGTGTTTTAAACAGGGAAGCTGTTTTCACTAGAAAAGAATTAGGCCTGCAGGCGTTGTGCATGCCATGTGACTACTAAGATGGCTGTCCCTTGTGCCTGCTCAGCAAGTTGAAGTGGTGGAGTTTTATGTTAACCTTTTCACTGCCATAGCTATTGGCTGAGAGCTCCAAGCAGGTGCTCGTAGTATCTTCATGAGCCTTGTAATGTGGAAGCACTTTATTTACAGGAATTTCTATCAAGAACTACTTGCAGTCAGGAACTAACAGTCTTGCTACTGCACTTGCAAGGGTCTGGGGCCTAACCTTGTGTGACAGAGTGCATCCTCCTGGGAACCTAGAATGTCCAGGAAGTGTGGCATTGTAGGGGACAGTCTGCTGTCACATTTGCTGGACACCAATTTCCAGGAGGACTTACTCTACATCACACAGTTGGCTGTGACTGGAATAATCTTTTTTTCTACACTCTGCCTTCCAAAAATAAGGTGTATGTTTTATTTGAGGATCTGTCATTTCTTCCTGCTGTGAGCAGCCCCAACCCACCCTCCTTTCCCCTTTTCCACCCTCCCCCTTCCTGCTTGCTTGGTAAGTTGTTTTTTGTTTTGTTTTCCCAGTGAGTCTGCCAAAATTGTGAGGCCTGCCACTTGGGGATGGCCCAAAACCACAACTTAATTATCCTGATTAAGCTTGGGGAAGCCATTAATCCATGCTTAATAATACATGGTTAATAGTTTCCCCAGGCTTAATCATGGTAATTAAGCTGTGATTTTGGACTATGGGACAGTCTTTAGGGAAGAGTGGGAATGCTGGGGCCCCTCAGCCAATCGGATGCAGGGGGGCGGGGGGGAGACGGACTGTGTTCAGCTTGCAAAAATTGTGGGCCCCAAGATCTGTCCATAAATCAACTGGTCGCCTCCTTGAGTTCAGTAGGCCCTTAAAGGTGATATCTTGTTTGTGCCTTGCATAATGGCATTAATGCTTTTCTATCCCTGCTGGACATGCCTTGTTTCCCTACTGGAAATACGTTTCAGGATAACATTTGTTTTTTTACACTTGTATCCAATTAGAGATTCACAGTCATTTTATGCTTGACTAATGAACTCATGTTATCCTTCTCTTCTTACTTCCAATTGATGAGCTCCCAGCATAAATTATAGTAGATTTTGGTTGCTAGTCCCTGGGTGTATGTCTTTGCAATTCCTACCATTAAATTCCATTCCATTTCTATTACTTCAGTCCTCAAGATCATCCAGATCTTTCTGTATGAACATATGATCCTCTTCTGTATTGATGATACCCTTCTAATTTTGTCATCACCAAGTTTCAGTAGCATGCCCTAACTTCTGTGCCAAGTTTTATTCATGAAACTATTATGTAAGATTGGTCCCAAAACCAATCCTTGAAGAACTACTAACCTCTCTCCAGCCAAATTAGTACCTTTCTGTTTGGTAACTCTGTTAGCCAGTTCTTTAACTTATTCATAATTTTCCATGTTCTTTAACTGAATTACTAATTTCCTATGTCATGCTCCGTAAACTAGATTAAGTGTTTAGAACCTCTGCTAGATTAGATGTTTAGAATCTTGCAATTAAATGCAGGTTTGGAGTACAGTCTCTGGCTCTTCACTTGTCACTTCCACTTCTAGCTTTGTAGCCCTGCCTACTTTCCATTTCATAGTGGCCTCTGGAAGCTTACCAACAGCACGAAAGAGGGTAGACCTGGTATATATGGGAGGGGTCAGAGCAACCAGTTCTCTTGGTGGTTATAGCAGTGGGCATGGTGCAAGAAACTTCTGCCCTGTCAGTGCTCCAACACCTCAAAAAAAGGAGATGGAGGCAGGGAGCTGTAGGGTGGCATGCAAAGGGAGGAAGAGTGGGGGGGGAGAGGGGAGTTGGAACTCTGTAGTTGGAGTCTGCCCTCCAGCAAATAGTCCTGTTGGTTCCCCATGTCATTCCCTGCACTTTTCTGTATTGTCTTGTCAGCCTCTCAGCTCTCCCTCAGATGGGGAGAAATAATAGTGCTATTCCAAGTAGACAAATACTGGAGATGAGGAGACGCAGTGCAGGAATAATAAAAGAAAAGCCTGCAACTAATGCCTTTTGTACCTGGATTAATTGCTCTCAAGGAGCCAGTGGTAGTGGATAGGAGAACTAGGCTGTGATGCATGTGGCTGTTGGGAAAGAAATACATTTAAAAAAATAAAATAAAATAAAAAGTTTCACCCCAAACTTAATGCAGAGCTCAAGGTGCCCAGTACTGTCTCCCAGAAGGTGGAGAGTAGCTAAATTTGACCTTCTGTTTTAAGTTTTCTTTTTCTTTCAGAGGGTAAAGGTATGCTTCCTGGGACAAGGGTAGGGATCCCACAACCTTGCTAGGTAATCTGGTCCAATGCTTAACTGCTCTGATAGTCAGAAAGTTCTTGTTCTTCTTAATATCCAACCCAAATTTCCCTCGCTGCAACTTAAAATAGCTTCTTGTCCTGTCCCTTGTGGCCATAGAGAATTGTCTACCATTGTCCTCATTACAACTACCCTTCAGGTATTTGAAGACTGTTATTAGTGCTTCCCTCAGTCTTCTCTTCTTCAGACAAATGATCCCAGTTCTTTCAACCTTTCCTTCTAAGGTAGATTTCCCAGATTTGTAATCATTTTTATTGCTCATTGTGAGATTTATTGATATGTCCACGTCTGTCTTGAAGTCAGGGGCACCAAACTGGAGACGATACTCCTGGTGAGGCCTCTTTAGTGCTGTATAAAGGGGAAAAATTGTTTTTTTTGACTTGGGCGACATTCCTATTAATATACATACTGAGCTGTATTGGCTTTTTTTTTATAATGAACACATGTGACTCCTGATTAATCCATTAAAACTAATGTTTTTTATATAGAGGTGCACTAATACATCTGTCTGATATCGTATTGGTACTGACATAAAGAAAATTGGCAGCACTGGAAATTAGCCTAATGCAGCCAATAATTTGGCTGATAAATTCCCATGCATGTGCACAGCTGCAGCCCAGCATGCAGGCAGCGAGGAGTAAAGTCCGGCAGCTTCAAGAGTTGCATGCAGCTGATAAGTGTGTTACGGTAGATGGAGAGGGGGGAGGGAAGGGGGGTTGGAGGTGAAGATCAACACTGCCTCCCTCCCCAGCGGTGAGGGAGGGAGTGGAGCAGGGGCTGGGGCAGGTGGGACAGAGTTACGGCTCATAGGAGGCAGGAGGGGATAGGCTGCAGCTGTGGGCTGGAGCCAGGGCTGCTCCAGACTATTCTTGGTGGGGGCTGGGCTTGGGGTGGGCAGTGGCAGTACTGGGAGGGGGGGGCTATGGTGAAATTTGGGATGGCACCAGCACCTCACTCCCCCAGCCCTGCTCCTATGGCTGGTGCTGCCTGCCCCAAGCCCAGCCCCCAGTAAGAAGAGCCTGACACAGCCTCAGCTCCAGGCCACAGCTGCAGCCTGCTCACCCCACTCTGTGCAGACCTGGGGGCACCCCCAGCACGCTCCCTGAATGAGCCATGGCTTCAGCTGCCCCTTTGGTCGCTTCTCATTTATTAAGCACCATTCTCTTGGTGGCTTCCCATATTACAAAATAGGCTTGCATCATTGTCAAGGAAATGTCTGCCAGTAACTCTTTCTGTGATGATTGATAGAAAAATGAGTGATACTTGCTCACCTGTCAAAAATAAAGTGCCTTCCCTAACAAAGTTAGAAAAACAATTTAATTCTAAAGCCTTTATTTTCTAAGACTTTTTAAAAAGTGAGATTAAGAACAGGTGGTTCATACCTGGTATTCAGTGAATTGGACATTTGAGAGATACTGTATAAAACATGTCACTTTCTTTTTTTTTTTTTTCCCATTATAGTTCGTGAGAATGGCAAAGAACTCTGAATTTTTAAAAATCAGGTCATCATCTAGATCAGTGGTTCTCAATCTTTTTTTGTGCCAGGACCTATTTGTAAACATCAAAGGTCAGTCCTGACTCAGTACCTCTCACTCCCAGTGGTGGGGGGCAGAGGGTGGGTGTGTCAGCCTGCAAAGGAAAAGCCATAGTTTCCCACATTTTTCTTCTTTAATGGAGACTTCCTTTTTAAAGTTTGTTTGCTACCCTTTCATATATTCTTGCAACCCACTTTTGGGTCATGACCCATGGGTTGAGAAATGCTGGTCTAGATGCCTTGAGCAGCCTTGGGGACCTAACTTTAGATGCTATTTTTCAGTGACGTTTCTTTGCACTATTTTAAAGGGTAAAGAATTAGCATTTGAGAGAAAGGAACCCAGTTGTGTAAGAGCTAGACTTCAAACTTTTAATTTTAAGACTGAGTAGCAATTCTTCAGGCCGTGGTCCCCTGCTACACTGTTATCTACTTATTTCCATTTCTTCAGTCAGTGCCTAGAATTGTTAGCAGTTTAACTTATTTTTCTAAATATGCAAAAATACACTTTGTTCCTTACAGGCATCTATGTAAAATTGTGTGGCAAAGTTGTAACCACAGGTCTTGTTAAGAAACCATAAAAGAAAAGTAACCTATGTTCTGCTACTACAGTGCAAGTTCCCTTCTGCATTGTGTTTTGCCACTTCTGATTGATACAGACAAGATCAGTGATGTGGTTTTTTTTCAGTTTCATTCAGAAAAGCAGAGCAGTAAGCCAGTAGTTTATTTGCTTAGGTCAGAGGAAAGAAGACACTTTTCAATTTGTAAACATTATCCTTTACTCCTTGCTGCTTTATCCCAAAAGCATGTGCTTTTCTTCACTGCCCTCCCCTCCTTCAAGACCTTCTTCCAGCATTCCATTAGCTTTTTAGTTTTTGTACTAAAGTTGTTTTACATCCTTCTTTTCCTGTTGCTGAGCAGAAGCAGATAGAGCTCCACATCTGGCTTGCTTATGAAAGAAGATTAAAAGAGCTGGGATATGTTTATGAAAGGAACAGGAGAACAGAAAAGGAAGTTCTGGCTATCCAGTCAGGGTGTGCGATGCATGGAACTGTGTCTGTAGTTCCTAGGCTGCTGTGTAGAGTGAAGGGTGCCTGGCTTTCCCATGCTTCTGGGCTTTGTCAGTTGCCACATGGGACCAGGAAGGATTTTTTCCTTCCCTGTTTCTATAGGTGTCAGATTTTTTGAGGGCTTTCCTTGCCTTCTTCAGAAACCTTGGGTGTTGGCTACAGCCGAGGCTGGGGAGTGTGATATTGGATGTGCTGATGTCCCTGCTGGAACTTAACCCTGAGGTTTCTCGGCAGAGGGTAATACTCATCCGCTTATGTTTAGACCAGGGGCAGACAATTATTTCGGGCGGAGGGCTGTAATTATTTCAGGCTGTCTAGGGCCGCGTGGCAGGCCCCTTGACAGGTGCCCCACCCCTGGTCACCATCTTGGGACCAATGCCTCAGTGTCCCAGGGCCAGCACTGGTGATACCTAAAGCAGGGCGCAGGCTGACAGGGGTCCATGGAGCTGGGTTGGGCTGCACCAGCAGGGAAAGGGGGGAGCTGGCCCGGCTCCATAGAGCCCCTGCCAGCTGGGACCCCACGCTCCTGCCATGCTGCTCTGGGCCCCACCAGCACTGACCCTGGGGCACTGGTGTGGGCCCCGTGTTCCCACTGGCTCCCCGTCCACTCTCACCCAGTGCCCCCCAGCCCTGCGGTACGTGGGGATCAGTGCACAGCCCCGATCCCCTGCTTGCTGTCAGGGAAGAAGCTGGTGCTGAGCCCAGGGAAAAGTGGCCCCTTGCCCACCCCATGGCCGGCACTCCTTGCTGCAGGTGGTTGCAGCCTATGCAGAGATGTCTGGAGCAGGCACAGGCAGCCC
>JAGPOW010003316.1:167507457-167528021 GCA_030014935.1 Caiman crocodilus
TAGATAGGTACTTGGCTGGGGTCCTGTGACCCTGGCACTCGTTCCTGCCATTGGCGGGGGGTCAGACTAGATGGCCTGCTTTAGGCCCCTTCTGACTCTCGGTACTATGATAATGATACGGTAATATGGTATTATCTTGATTTCAAGATGAGTTTGTTTTTTCCTTTCCACTTAACATAAGTGAGGAAAAAGCCACTTATTTTGGAATTGAGGATGAAGGGCATGTGTGTGCGTGTGCAGCTGTGTTGGCTTTGGATTTAGATTAGAAGTTGTCCCTGTTAGAGAACCCCACTTTAGATGATAAAATTGATGAATTCATGCAGTTTTGTTATTTGCTACATATAGATGTAAAATGTTAGTGAAGACTGATTAATACGGAGGTGGTGTGTAATTATCAAGGAATAGAAGCTTGCACTGAATCATGATAGAGAATTACTCTTACCATATACATTGGTTAGGATAATACTAATATTTGGAGCTGGTGAATATACTTGTAGAAAAGTGCTTGTAGACAGCAAAGCATATTTATCTTTCTTTTCTATAATTGGGAAAAAAGTGTGGATGAGAATAAGTGCTTAGCATCTACTAAAAAATAGACTGAGATTCTCGGTTTTAATGTTCAGCACTAGAGGGTAGTATGTTACTGCTGGTAACTTATGTCCAGTTTCTTTCGCCTTTTTAGAAATACTATATCCTTTACAACTTCTAAATGTAAACTTTCAGGAAAAAAAGTTACCAGAATTACTACCCTTCTTGTGTTAGCAATATTTCCATTTCTCTTGGTTAACGTTTCAGTAGTTCATGTTATGTTTTAGATCGTGATGATGGGCTTTTTATTTGAGCTCTGCTGTGATTTGGGCTGTGTCAGTTCAGGACAAAGAGGAGTCATGAAGAATCTTTATATCCATCTATCATTCTTTTTTTCAGTGTGTTTTTGTTTTAATATGAGCAATGCAGAAGAACATGTGGTTATTTGCAATGTGAATATTCATAAAAAGATGCATTTACATTGTGATGTAGGTGTGGGTATTCATGATAGTTTACTAACAGGAAGGCTGTGCCAGAAAAATGATGGGCACCTTGCCATGGCAGATTTAATTTTGCTTTTTTTTTTATATTAGTCACTGAGGCAAATATTTACTAGAACATGAAATTACTCATATGCAATAAGAATGTTACTTTACAGATTACTAAAATGCAGGGAAACTTTATTTTCTCTTAGGCACCACCTTCCATGGTCAATAATGAACAACGCCAGCATGCCGAGCACATATTCTTATCATTTAGAAAGTCAAAATCACCATTTGCTGTTTGCAAGCATATTTTGGGTAAGTCTTTAATGCATTTATTGAGATATTTAGAATGACAGTAATGTAATGGCTCTTAGATGATACAGGTCTTTTGCAGCTGGGAAAAGTGAAAATTAAGCTGTTTGCTTTTAAATTATTCCTGATCCATCTTATTTTGAGTACAGTGCTCTGACTGTGCTAACATTTTAAATTAGTGCTAATTGGTTTCATTATGCCCAGCTGACTAGCTTAATTAAAATAAATTTGTTTGAAACTGTCTGTTACTTCTGACTTTGCCTTTAAATTCACTTTCAGTACTGAAGTGCAGCAAATTTAAAATATAAATGAAAAATAACTGTGAAAAATTTCTAGCACAGTACAGTATGTTTTTAACCATTTATTTTAGGTATTTTTTGATTTGTTTGCAGAGCTGCAGGGGTGCTTTAACTAAGACTTCCAGTGCAAAAGCCCCATTTCCTTTCCCCGTTTTTTGGCCTTATTTGTATTCATAGTTGCATTAACTAAACAAAGCTTTGGTACAACTTCCTTGTCAATCTGAGTTTCTAAAATAATTTAGAAGCTGATCTTGTATGTTCAGCTCTTGGGTACATACTCCTGCTCTCTTCAAGTCTGTTCATAGCTTCTGATGAAGTAGGCTGTTGCCCAGGGCTTTCTGAACCAGTTAGTCTCGAAGGTTGTCTGACACTTTCCATTATGGGATCCATGCTTAAGAGCAAGGGCTGAAACTTGACAGGCTAGTGGAAATAGAGGGCATCAACCTAGTTTGTCTTTTGGTGTCCCTGTGAAAAATTACTTAGATTAGACAGGTTAGAAAGCTCTGAACAATCACAGCCTCTACAAACTTTGCAGAGATTCATTAGTTTGACACCTAAATTCTTCAGACTTCACCTGCCTGAGGTATGTAAGATCCTCATATATAGTTCCTGTGCATTGGGTGGGCTATCCACATTTACATCCCAGGTCTTCTGCAAATGCTCCAGCCCAAGGGCTGAATAGGACTTCTGCTGCTCTCATTTCTTCTATGGGCTCTTGTGATGCAGGGGACAGGAACTGAGATGCTATTCTGTACTTTCAGGTTTTTTCTTTTGTTGCCTCATAGTGTGGAGGGAAGGAGGTAGCAGCTGACTTTAATGCAAAGGGCTGAGAAATAAGGCAGTTGGTATATAAGGTTGGGAGAAAATGAAAGGGGTGAGGAAGGAACTGCATAAGATGGAATACATATAGAGCAAGAGAGGGACAGGAATCAGTAGATGGGGGTGGGGGGTTAATGCAAACTACTAGGGTAGCAGCCAGGTGAAAATGTAAGGGGTCAGGAGAAGGGTTGCACAGAAGCAGAAGGGGAAAAGGACAGGAGCTGGGATGGATGATGGTGAACAGGAGAATAAGAGCCTGGATGGGCTGGAGAGGAGGGGGCATAGATGAGAAACCAGGTAAGTGATGGAACGAATAAGAGGAGGGGAGGAAGAAACAGGTTCTTGCCACTTGAGTGTTACCTTTATGAAAAGGGAATAGACACTCACCACTTCAAAGTTTAATATTCCTCTTATGTCAGCAAATAGCTCTGAAACTTGCTGGCAAAGGCCTGTCACTAGGGCTAGGGACAAGTTGCACATAGACTGGTTTAAGTGATTGGGAACTGATGTAAACCTGTAACACAACAGAAGTTCAGTGCACATAAACCAGTTTCAGCCATTTTGAAAGCAGTTTAAGATAAAAACTGGTTGGATGTAGCATCAGACTCCACTAGTTTAGGCTGAACTGGTTTATGGAACTTCTGCCCCAGATCCCTTCCTGGTTCAAGGTAACTCATAGTCCTCCAGCATCCCAGTATGCTTTGTAGTCCTGGGCTGTGCTGTCTGCTTGAGCGGAGCAGGGACTGCATTGCCTGGGCTTCCCCCCACCTCAGCCCAGGGTCCCTCAGCCTGGGGCATCCCCAGGAGCTGAGGGGAATTCTTCCTTCTCCAACCCCAGAGCTGCTTGCCTCAGCCCCTGCGAGTCTCAGGGAGTGAAGGGAAATTCTACTCCTCCACAGTCAGTTTTGCCTCATCTGCTGGGAGTCTGAGGCAAAACTAATTGCAGTGGATTTCTCTCCACTCCCTGAGGCTGCCCGGAGACTGACAGGGGCTGAGGCAAGCACCTCTGGGGTGTGGGAGGGGAAGAATCCTCCTCAGCTCCCTGGGGCTGCCCCGGGCTGGGAGACCCTGGGCTGTTGTGGGGAAAGCTCCCCGAGGCAGGGGCTCCCCAGGGTCCCAATACTTGGCTGTATGGGTAGGCATCTGGCTGGGAGGAATTTTTCCCTCCCTCCTGTGGCAGCTGGGAAGGTGGGGAGGGCATTCTCCTCTGCTCCCCAAGGCTGCCTGGGCTCGGGATTTGGAGCTGGGGGAAACTCCCCCAAGGTGGGCCAGCCCCTGGGCAGGGGCCTTCTTAATCCCAGGTGGGGAAACAGCAGAGGTTGTAGGCATGTGTTGGGGAGCCAGTTGGGGCCACTTGGCTGGGCTGGCAATGGCCAGCAGGTTGGGAGGTGCGCTTTAGCGCCCCCTGCCTACTGGTTGGGGTAAGTGCAGGCCTCCCCTGCCTTTCCCATCTCTCCTGAATGTCAGTTCAGTTGGTTGTATCAGTTCAACCTATGCAGCTTTGAGGAAGCTGCCTAGACTGAATCTGATTCTGCCTCGAATTTTTTGACTTTCTGTTCTTAGCCTAGAGGAGGATAACAGCATACTTTCCTACCAGTTACTTATTTGCCTTACATTGTGGATGTCTCTCCTGTGGAACTGGAAGTCTCAATCCTGTTGCTGTCTCCAATTTTGGGGCTAAATGTGGTTCTTTGTGGAAAAGATTCTATTTTTAATAACTTTATATTTTCTTAAATTAATAAACTAAAGAGTTTTTTAAAATTTAGCACGTTGAAACTAATTTGGCCCACTTATGAGTAAGCTTCTGCTTTGGTTTTTAATGATCATCTAATACTCTTACCCAATTAAACTCAATATATTTAAATTGGTTTATCACTTCATGCTAAATCTTAAATGGGTGCTACAGTGCACGTCTGAATACTGTAAGCTTTTAAAATTATTTCTTAATCAGCTGTGCTCCTCACAAACCATCAATTCTCTTAACCTGTATTTCTAAAAAATCTAAGCCTGCATTTCTGGCCTTGGTAGCTAACTTTCTGCAGTAATGTGGCGTTTTTTTGGTTTTTTTACAGCTCCTTACTCCTCCAGATTGCTCACTACTGTCCCCTCACTATTCCATAACCATATGTCTCCATGCTGCTCTTTCCTTAATGCTACCCAGAATTTTTTTTAAATAGTAAATAGGTGTTGATGTTAGTGATCTGCTAACACCAGATTAAATTCAGATTCTGTTTTTTTTTCTTTTTTCAGTTTCAAATTATGCTACATAGTAATTTATTAGCCTCCTGTCTAGTCTCTTACTTATATTATTCTCATTGCTTTAATGGCTGAGTGCCTGTGTCTCCTACACTTTAACAAGAAATTGAGATTTGATTAGCTCTTTCATGGTAAATATGGAAGCTTGTACTCTGTGCACGGCAGCTAAGTAAATGATTAGCTTTCAATGCTGTCTTTTGTTTGAAATTATTTTGTAATGTAAATGATCCTATGCTATTTATTCCTCCCTAATCACAAAACAAATTTCTACTTTAAATGCTTGTTAAATACTTTAAAGTGGGACTAATTCTTAAACTTACAGGGGGTAAGGTTGACAGCTTTTACATGGTACAGACGTAGATGCACACAACTGTGTTAAAATTGTTTGCAAAGTCAAGCATTCGGAAGAGGAAACATCTAAATGTTCTTAATAATTTCAGTTCAGCTTCTATTGCACATACCCTTATGAGATAATCTTTACTCAGTGTAAAGTTCATATACTATTTTTCCCACAGGACTCCTTTCTCTTTCATTGCCCAAGCCTGTTTGTTCCCATTCCTACTTTTCATCCTAGTCCCTGCTTCCTTGTCCAGCCAGTTGCCGCCTTACCTTCTAATCTTACCTAGGATAATGCATGATGATTTGCTCATTTGTGGTCATTGATCTTATTACACATTTGAGGTGCCTTTATGGGGGACCTCACTCTTGAAGCAAAATTACTTCAGAGAACTACAATTGACTGTTTTCATTTATCTGAGAGATTTTTTTTTTCCTGTTCAACAGATGTGAGCAGTGAACGTATATCATCTGATAACTGAATGATTTTGGTTTTCTTAACAGAAACTAGTAAAGTGGACTATGTCCTTTTTCAAGCTGCCACAGCGATAATGGAAGCAGTTGTAAGAGAATGGATTCTCCTGGAAAAAAGTAGCATCGAGTCACTGCGAACATTCCTTCTAACCTATGTCTTACAAAGGCCTAAGTACGTACTGACAAAGTGCCTTCAAAATACCTGCATAAGTTTCTGCATACATCTCATTTGCCTTTGTTTTAATCTTCCTCTGCTAACGGATAGGAAGCATTTCAGTGCTAGTGATTTCTAATTGCTTAATCCTTGGTTGATATTAGTAGCCAGTTTTTTAATACAAGTTTTCACATTATATATTTAAAAAGGAATCAGTTTTCAAATTTTGTTTTATAGGAGCCTTGTGGTGTTCAAATTAACAGGAAGAACTAAATATTTTTATTATGTTTGCAGCCTTCAAAAGTACGTTCGGGAGCAGATTCTGTTAGCAGTAGCAGTCATAGTGAAACGAGGATCATTAGACAAATCAATTGACTGCAAGAGCATTTTCCATGAAGTCAGCCAGTTGATAAGCAGTGGTAACCCCACTGTGGTAAGTTCTTGTTTAATATCTAACCAACTATAATAGCATTACAAGTTGTATATTACATAAATGTTGTAGTTTGCTGGATTCATTGCATGTGTAGAAACCAAAATTCTGAAGTTTAATAACAGTAAATGGCTATTTGAATAGTTAAATCTATTTGTATTTTTTGAGTGAAAATGGGTTATAAGGTTGTTTGTTATACAGATAGCATTTTACTCCAAAGTGAATCTGAGTACTAGAGAAAGACTTAAATTTTAATTTTGTCATTTGAGATATAAATGTTGACAAGCCCTTTGAACTTTTAATATAAGTGTGTTTGTTTATTTAGTCAACTATCGTGGCATCATCTTAACTGAAAATAAGTATATTGGTTCCATTTTAAGGGTTGCTTTGAGCAATGACAGCTGGATATAAAAATGGATTTTTCCATTCGTTGGTTGTGGTTCCCTACATGCTTTGTTTCACTTTCATCTGTCCATTGCTGCACCCTGTTTTAGTTCAGCTGTTGGAGTCATCCTCTGAGCAAGTGGCTTAGACTCTTGTTCCCTGAAGATGGGTGGGTAAGGAAAAGGGGAGATGAGGAAGTAAAACCTGGAATGGGAATAGAGCTGATTCTCTCTAGATTTAGTATTGTACTAGGGGTGAATGTTGCCTGCTTTGAGTGCAAAGTAGAAAGAAGGTGTTCAGTATCTATCTTTACTTAGTTTAATTCCATTTATTGTGCCAGGAAATAAGATTAGAATAGGTCACAATGAAGGCATGTAACAAGAGATTAAGGAAAGTTGATTTTCCCCCACCACTCCCCACTAGTTGCAAATTTTAGATAATGCAGGTGTAATCCTGGTGCTATTCAACTAAAGCATCCAAATAAATTCTAGGGCCTGACTTTTAGGATTATAAAACACATAGAACTACAGTTGAGGTATGTGGAAGTACTAGATGCTCAATACCTTGAACATCTGATCAAAGAAGTTCAGTGAAAATAACGCGAGTCATGTCATGATCCTAAAAATAGTGTGTCAACCTCTCTGAGCGCATCTAATGGATTTCTCGCATGTGTATGGAAACACACTTCTAAACTCAGATTTCCTGTTTGGAAACAAAATGCTCTGTTTTCAAGACAGTGAGAAGACTATTAAGCTATTCATTAGTTCATTAAAGCATTTTTAGCCTATCATAGTCTACAGGTAGATGAAGATTCATGTTTGTATAGAACACACGTATTACTACACTTTAAAAGAAAATTATATTTCCTGAAAATATACATGTAGTTAAGGTTTCCAGAAGTTTATTTATATAAACATACATACGTTTAAGAAGTTGTTTTATTTTTAACTTGACTGCTAAAATGGGGCTGGCAGAAAACTTCAGGTCAACAAAGAAAGTCTGTGAGCTAGCTCTTAAGTTCAAGAGAACAGCAAAACTGAGGCTGTGCTCAAGTTAATACACACAAATTGTATTGTCTGTCATTTAAAGTTGGGCCTACATGTAATACATGTAACACACTTCCTAAGTTTAAAGCTATTAATAGTTTTCCCATGCGTAGAGTCTGTTACCATTTGTAGTCATTACTAGCACAATCACCATACAGAATGCACCACAAACTAGCTGCATTTGTAGAGGTGGCAGTCTTCCTGTTCCCTCTTTCAAATTCTTCCTACATCTGAAACATACAGATCAGCTTTGACTCATCTCTTCCTTCCCATCTGCTGTCTCCCTCCCACCCGCAAATACCTGACCCTGCATGGTTCCACAAAACTATATACACTGAATTTGAAGAAGGATTTTTATAAACCATAGATTAGAAAATCTAATTTTCTATTTAAGGACTTTCCATTTGCAATACACTAACAAACAACAACACTACTTACTGCCAAAAAAAAATAAAAAAAAGCATGTTACTGGTATTTAAGTATGTTTACAAGATGTATTACACAATTGCAAGTCCTAAATTGCACTTGTATTAACTGGCACCACCATTTAATGAAGAGTGTATAATGAAAAGAAAATATCCAGTTCTATTGAAACGTATTACTTGCTACAAAAATGTTAATTAGAACTTGAGGAATGACACATTTTAATATGGTCTTGAACTTCTGACATCTTTAGTGCCTATTAATAAGCAGGGTATAAATTCATCTATATGCATCCCACAGTGCATTAATATTACAGAACAAGTCAAGAAGATAAAATTAAGATCGAATGAGAAATACTAGGTTGGTCAGGAGCCAAGCAAGCTGCTATTTTATATAGCACTTAATATAGCAACCCTGATCCTGACTGGGGCACTAGGGTGTTACTCCAGTATAAAAATGTAAAATTATGAAGCATATATGATGGCAAAGAACCAGCTGGAATCATTAACTTTCCATTTACAGACTTAAAATTTGGTCCTTAAAAAAAAGTTTGTTGCTATTTTAAATCAAGTTGAAAGTTTTCAAGAAGGAAGCCATCTTCCAACAGAACTGTGAAGACCAATTAAACTGGGCTTCCTACCAAATTGGGCAGGGGGGAGGAGGAGAAATAGAGTTAGGATATGGGGGTAGGGGTGGGAGAGAACTTTAATTTGTTTCTGCTCCGTCTCTGCCTTCTTGATGCCTTTGACCTCCATTTTATATCTTCTTTTTACCTATTGCCTCTGTCTCCTGTCTAAAGCCTCTGCAATTCTGAAAACTGGGAAGTGTGGTTCTATTATACTTTTGTGAGTCCTAGATCTCTCTGTTTAGACCCTGTCCCTCCCAGACTTCTGCTTCATGATGTTTCCTTCTGGTCTACCCATCTATCTTCCTACCTATGGCTCAGTCCAGCAACTGCAGATGCTCAGCCTGGACTCGGCAATAGGTTGGTCTTATGTTTTAAAATTGTTAATGTTTTTCTTATATAAAATCTGAAAATGATTGTATTGAAGTGATAGCCTGGGCCATGCCAGAGGAGTAGTAAGAAAAGAGGAGGAAAAACAACATTAAAGGGTAAACAAATACTAGAGGTGCACCAATACATGAGTCGAATATTAGTTCAATACTGATATAAAGAAAATTTTCTGCATCAGATATTGGCCCGATGGGGTTGATTTGTCCAATAAATGCCTATGCTGTGTGCAACTGCAGTGCAGCACGGAACGGAGCAGGCAGCATGGAGAGCTGCTTCCAGCTTGTAAGTTGGAAAGGAAAGGGGGAAAGAAGGAGTGTGAGCGGGGGGGGGGGCCCCGATCAACACCCACACTGTGAAGGAGGGAGGGGGCAGGGGCGCAGGACGGGCTTGACTCGTGGGAGGGGCGGGGGCAGCTCCCACTGCTGCCTGCACCCTGAGAGGGTGTGGGAGTGCCCTCCATATCTGCGCTGGGAGGGCAGGCAGGCTGAAGTCGGTGCTGCACAGGGCTCTTTTTGGCAGGGGCTGAGCTCACAGCACGTGCTGGCGGCACTAGTAGGGCCTGTAGCCACCCCAGATTTTGCCGCAGCTTTGCTCCCAGCACTACCGCCAACCGCAGCCTCAGCTCTTCTCAGCACATGGGTGGAAGCAGGACATAGAGCCAGGCTGTGCCAGGTGGTGTGGAGCTGGGAGTGGAGCTGTGGCAAAATTTGGGGTTGCTGCAGCGTCCTTCCAGCATCGCTGATGCTCACTCCAAGCCCAGCCCCCACTGAGAAGAGCCCCACACAGCTTTTGGCTCCAGCCCATCCACTCTCCCAGCACAGATCTGGGGGCACACAGCCCCCCCCTTGCCATCCCAGTGTTCAAGCAGCAATGGGAACCGCCACTGCAAGCTGCGCCTCTGTATTGTGCCCTGTCCCCCTGGGCAGCATCTGCCCCCTCCCTCACTGTGCGGGGGCATTGGTCTGCCCCCATGTTCTTTCCCTCCCCCTTCTACCACAACAGACTTACCACCTGGAGGCAGCTGTATTGGATACTGGATCAGTATCAGCTGATTATGTCTCCTTAAATATTGGCTATTGGCCCCAAAATCTCTTTCGGGCATCTCTAACAGATACCACTATAAGGTAATGATCCTCAGTCTGTCCCAGGAAAAGGCGCATAAGGACCTGAGGGAATGAAGAGGGAGACTAGTGTTCTGCTTTGGTGTAACATGCTCTGAACTTAAGCCATTTGCAATCAGCACAGTGATATTTTTTTTTTATTAAGTAAACTACTCTTTCCCTGTTTCTGCTTTTTCTTTCTTTGCCTGTGTAAGCTACCTGACCTCATTTCTCTTGGGGTGAGAGGGAGGTGAAGAAGAGCATGCTTCCTCTTTCTCTTTGGCGCTCAATCAGACTACCATAACCACATTTGTTATAGGTGTTCTCTTTGAGATTGGGACCAATTTATGTCAATGTTAATCTTGTGGGTGTGTGTAGTGTCAGGCCTTGATGTTGGAAGCAACCAGGATTGACAGTGGAAATGGTAGTTGGAACAAAAGTTGTACAGCATGAATACATGGTTGCTTTGGGGCGATATGTCTCAAAGTTTCCATACATGTAACTTATTAAATATCAACTAAAATACTTGATGAATATTGTGAGATTTATTGAGGTTGTAGCTTGATAAACCAGAAAAATGATTCAAAATTAATTGAATGAATTTCAGTTATGTGCAGGACTGCATATGTTCCAAGGCAGATTGTATACAGAGATACAGACTGAGGAACATTTAGTTGTGCTGTAGTATTGCAGAAAAGGTCCTGGGGCTTATAGTGGACTGCAAGCTGAGTATGAATCGGCGGGGTGTATGTTTATTGGCAAAACAAGCCGATAGTATACTGGGTTGTATCAGCCAGTTGATGTACCCAGCTTCAAGTCATGAGAAGTTATTGTTCTGCTCTATACCCCTAAACTGTTTGCAGTGGTGGCAGATGACGGAACAAAGTTGAGGATATTAGGAAAAACTTGGCCTGTGATGAAGCACTGGAACAGTTGACCTGGAGAGGTGGTAGAATCTCCACCTCGAAGGTTTTTAAGGTCTGGCTCGACAAAGCCTTGGCTGGAATGATCTATTTGGGGGTGGGTCCTGCTTTGAGCAGGGGGGCTGGTCTAACTGACCTCCTGTTTTGAGAGGAAAAAACTGGGATTATTTAGTCTGGAGTTGAGGGGGTTTTGGAGTGCCTCCTTTGTTTTCCTGGCTCCTGCTGCTGTGTCCTGTCATATTTTCCCTCTGGCCATCAAGAAATGATATCAGTACTCCTGCCAGTAATTTCAGTGCTTTTCTCTGTAGTCTGTACCTCTGTGGGACAGAGCTGGCAGAAGCCTCAGAACACATGGGTAATTTTAGCTTGCCAAATACATGTTTTCCATCCCTGATTTCAAGATTCTAGGGAAATGTGCTGGCCAAGTTCCTCTCAACCATACGTGCCTTCAATTTCTTGGCCTTGTACTCCTGTGTACTTATACTTTGCATACCTCAAGGACTTCTCCCTTGCTGTGGCCTGAACAGAAGTAATTTGCTGCTTCTCCAACTGCCAGTATAGTTGCAGTTTTCCAGATAGCTGCTTTTTTATGCAGCAATACTGGCAGTTGGAGAAGCATTCTGCCAGAACGAGGAAAAAGCAAATGGGTCCAAACAGTTGTAACCAAGACTGAAAACAGAGAATCTGTGTGCTTTAGTTAAAGAACACGTTTGGATCCATGAATGGAGTGAATTCTAGTAATGTAGAAATTACTTAGCAGTGCATGAACATTAAAATCTTAACATAATACTATTTAAATGCTAGTGTCAATGAGAATGTACGTGTGACACTTTTGTGTAGGGCCCTCTCTTTTTTACTTTTGAAAGAGAAAGTGAATCCAATTTACCAGATTCATGTAATAGGAAGCTATTGCAACAAGATCTTAGGAAGCTATTACAACAAGTTGATAGAACTTTCATTTTCAACGTAATGTTTTAAATAGTAATTGTAGAAGTTGCTGAGCTAATCCTGGTGTGTGTGTAGCTTCAAAGATAGGACTGGGATGTAAGGCAAATAAAGCAAGTATACTTGTGGGCAGGAGCAGGCAAAATACTCCGTCCTGGCAGGCATTTTCATCTGGCTTATGGCACCCACCAACTAATTCTACCCTACCCAGCTCTTCCTCCCATGAGGGTGGAAATGAGGCACCCATATTTACACCCTCTCCCGACATACCTATTGCGCCTCACCCCCACCCTTGTAGTTGAAAGGGCCCAGCTTGGCCAGCATGCAGCTTCTGGGCGCTGCTGCTGCTACTGCTGCAGCCTCTGGGGTGCCTACTTGGCTTCTCCAGCGTGCCACTCGCTCTGGACAACAGGTGGGGAAGCAGCAGGAACAGGGGGAGCTGCAGCTAAGTGGGAGCATGGGGCTGGGACTGGTGGCAGCACAGAGCAGTAGCAGCACAGAGTTCAAGTGGGTAGGATTTTTGTGCAAGGGAGGGTGGGGATGTGTGGGGACACCCCCAAACTCTTCCCATGCCGTGCAGCCCCTGCAGGCAGCAGCAGCAGGCAGGGGTGCTTGTGTGCAGTGCAGGTGCTGCCACCCGGTGGCGTGCCACTTTGGCCAGTGCTGCACATCCTGGTGAGGCACGCAGCCTGGCTGGCTGCATTTATTGCCAGGGCTCCCTTCTGCTCATGTGCAGCCTCCTCACTCATGCACTGCTGGAGGGAAGCCCCATGTACTGGAGCTGGCTGCCTTCACCACTCCTTGCTGCACAGGTCCTGGGACTCTACTGGAAGTAGAAGGGAGCTCCAGCCTCTGTTTCCCCATGGAGTCCCAGGACCTGCGGGGCAGGGAATGATGAAGGCAGCTAACTCCAGTGCATGGGACTTCCCTCCAGTGGTGCATGAATGTGGAAGCCACACATGTGTGGTGGGGAGCCCTGGCAATGGAGGCAGCTGGCCCTGCACTCCTTGCCGTGATGTCACGATTTAGGCAGCGCTGCCTAAATAGTGTGCTGCCAGGTGGCAGCACCTGTACCAGGCAGGAGTGTCCTTGCCTGCTGTTCCTGCAGCTGCCTGCCAGTGCTGCACACCATGGAAAGAGTGTGTGTAGGGGGGGTCCCTCCATCTTCTGTCACACCTCACAAATGCCCTACACCCTGCACCTCACCACCCCCACATATATACCCCCACCATGCACACTTAAACACATTCCCATACCACACGAGCACGCACACACCCTTGCTGCACACACTATAAAGGCCTAAGAATTTATTTTTGAGTTATTATGCAGTCATCGCCATATACACTATGCAAACACAAATCATGACACAAATATTTTTGTAATAAAATTAAAATGTTATAGAAGGTGTTTGACTTATAGTGTATGATTTGAAAAAAAAAAAAAAAAAGAGTATTTCCAGGGGGCAAGGGTGTGACTTCTGGTCCCAAAGGTCAGGGGTTAGGGGTGTGACTTCTGGTCCCAAGATGGAGACCAGGGTGTGGGGCAAGTAAAGCTCACCAGACTTCATTAAGTGGCCCTCCAGATGAAATAATTGCCTGCTCTGGGGGATGTGAGTAGCTGTATAGGCAATGCCCCAGAGCTGTCTTTATGCTTACTTTGGGCTGCTTGTTCTGCATAGTGCCCATTGCTTGTGGTGCATCCTGGGGCTAGTCATCTGAAGATTAGGTTTTGTCTCTGCTATCTGCATCTGTAATTTCAGAGAGAACTTTTTTTTCTGCCTATCAGAAATAAGGTGTATATTTTATTTGGGGGAGAGGGCATGTTGTATGCAGAAATAATATAACGAGTATAGTAACATTCATGTGGAGCTGTAGCCAAAGCACATTATCTCTGAACACAGGTTGATTATCTTCAATGCTTCCCAAAGGGTGTGCTGTGAGAGTGACAGAAGTGTATGGTAAGATTCTTTTGTGCAAGGAGGTAAATATTCTCCATCCCCCATCTGGCACCCTGGGGGGGGGCTGCCCCAGCTGCTCCAGCAATGCCTGCAGCTGCTTCTCTGAGGACTGCTCTATTGCTGCTGCCTTCCCCATTCCCAGGCAGCTCCTGTGATGCCCCCCAGCCCTCCCAGCAGCACACTCTGGTGCAAGCAGGCTAGTGGACACACAGATGGAACCTGCTTAGCTCGTCCCCTCCACTTCTTCCATGCTCCTGGGGCTGGCAGGAGTGGCTGAGGTAGTGGTTTCTGGCATGTGGGACCCTGTGGGAGCAGCCTCAGCAGCAGGAGCTGCCCTAGCTCCCTTAGGTATAAACCAGGGGTTGGGAGGTTGCGGACAATGGCAAGAACAGATCACGGGTCAGGTGCTGCCTTCTTGGCCCTTTACTGACACCAACTAGATTGGTGATTCTCACCATTTTTAGCTCCAAGGCCCCCCTCCACATTCTTCCTGAATCCAGGAAGCTACATATGATTTTTTAACTGTGGTGACATAAAATTTAGAAAGTTGCGGAGGAGTGCCTTGAGGCTAAAAAGGTTGAGAACCACTGGTATAAAGACTATTCTCTTTCTTAAAGAAAGATGTATTTGGTGTCATTTTTTAACAGTACATCTCAGCACAGGCATGATTGCCTCTGGAAGGGGAATGGGATATTTGCATTTGTTCTTTACTTTTATTCCTGTATCAGCACAAGAGACAAATTCTGTTTCCTTAGTGTGTGTACACTTTTTTCAGTCTATCATTCTTTAAACAGAAGAAAGTGTTTCCTGCATTTACATTATCAGAAGATAACAAATGAAAGGTGAAAAAGTTTGTCAGTTTCCAGTGTCACATACTAAGTTCCTGCAGACTGAGCTGCCCATTTCACCTGCCAAGGGCTCCATGCACCCCTAGCTTCATGTCCAAAACATCTGAATGCTAACTAGACTGTCTTGCTGCACTTGTTTCTGTGCAACTCCTTAAATCTTCTCTCATGTAAGGGCTCTGTGTGGGTATGGACATATGTACATGGGGAGTTTGGAGCTCTTTCAAAAGCAGAACATTTCAAAAGGGCAACAGCTGTTCTGTTCTCATTGTTGTGTGAATGAGCCAAGTACAATTCAAATGTAGCAAAATCACTCTGACTTTAAAGCTGCTTCATCCAGGGTTGAAGTTGGAGCAGTTTTACTGACCCATGATGATTTTTACTGTTACCATGCTTTTGTGTGAAGTCCATTCATACTTAAGGACTTGTCTAGATTTGATGCAACTTAAAACAGATTTCTAAAAGAAGCCCAGATCCTTGGGTTCTTGGTCCTGTATTTTAACATTGAGAGTCCTGAGATGCCATATTTCTTAATAATCCATGCGTGAACTTTTTGATGCTGTTGTATCAATTGACTCTAGAATGTATGTTGTGCTGTAAAATTGTTATTGCCCTCTGAGTATGACCTACAAGTTACTCAAGGGAATGCCATAGTTTCATAGTTGGTACGGTCGGAAGAGACCTCAGCAGATGATCAAGTCTGACCCCCTACCATGGCGGGAAGGAGTACTGGGGTCAAACAACCCCAGCAAGGTGTTCGTGTAACCTTCTCTTAAAGATCCCCAGGGTAGGAGCCAGCACCGCTTCTCTTAGAAGTTGGTTCCAGATCCCAGCCACCCTGACAATGAAGTAGCACCTCCTGATGTCTAGTCTGAATCTACCCTCTGCCAGTTTGTGGCTGTTATTTCTAGTCACTCCTGGTAGTGCTCAGGGGAACAGGGACTTCTCCAATGCCTGCTGGTTACTCTGACTAGTTTGTAAACAGCCACTAAATCCTCCCTCAGCCTTCTCTTGTGGAGGCTGAACAGGTTCAGGTCCCTTAGCCTCTCCTCATAGGGCCTGTCCTGCTGACCCCTGATCATGCGAGTGGCCTTCCTCTGGCCTCTCTCCATGTTGTCCACATCCCTCCTGAAGTGCGGCACCCAGAACTGGACACAGTACTCCAACTGCGGCCTGACCAGTGTTGCATAGAGTGGGAGGAGCATCTCCCTGGACCTGCTTGAGATGCATCTGTGGATGCATGACAAGGTATGGTTGGCCTTCCTGACTGCATCCCCACACTGTTGGCCCATGTTCATTTTGGCATCAGTAATGACTCCAAGATCCTTTTCTGCCTCTGCACTGATGAGAAGGGAGTCCCCCAGCCTGTAGGTCTGCTGCTGGTTCCTCTTCCCCAGGTGCAGTACCTTGCACTTCTCAGCGTTGAAACCCATCTTGTTCTTATCTGCCCACCCCTGTAACCTGTCTAGGTCTGATTGCAGCCTAATTCTCCCTTCTAGCATGCCTACTTTCCCCTACAACTTAGCGCTGTCTGCAAATTTGAACAGGATGCTTTTTACCCCCTCCAGGTGCATTTATGCCAGGTACCCTTGGTTAAAGAAAAAAAAAATCAAACATTTACAGGATTTCTATAACCAATGACTTCAGTGAGTAAGAGGCCTTTTGCCTTTTTTAATTAATTTAATTTTAGTACATTTTATAATGAAACCATCTGAGCAGGAACTGTGAAAGGTCACAACTAAGTAATTAGTAAATTCATTTTCCTTCAAACTTAGAGTGATACATGATTCATTAGACAATCCAGAAAATGATTTGGAGTTTCATTACTGAAGATAGATAAGTAAAAGCAACCAAAGAGTTTCTTGGATACAGTTAGGTAGTATCCTAACTTGTATCACCCGTATCAACTTGAAAAAGAATATACTGCATCTGAAAGTTTGTCCAAGTCTATCCCAACCTCGCTGTTGCTCTAATAGATGATAAATAAAATGGTAAGTATTTATGTGGGTGTTAATCTAAAATCTCTAACAGACAGATGTATAAAACTGGGGTACTGTTTTAATACTTTGTTAGCTGGAATGGATGTTTGGGCTGCAGCATGCATTTGGAATAGTGGAAGTCATCTGGGAAGATGAGGAAATGAACTTGATAGATGAACATATTTCAGTCTACTTCACATGAGCACAACCAGCAAGTACCCTGTTTAAGTGAATAGCCCGAAGACAAAATTCCATGCACTTATCCAAACAGTGTAAACTGTGCCTCTTGAGTACGGTGCTCCTTGTGATGTGGTATTGGCAGCCTCAAAACTGACCAGCTCACCTCATTTTTAGTGATTCTTAGAGCAGCCTTTTGACAGCTGTTTGTTCTTTCTGGGTCAGTTTGAGCACAGTTAAGTTACAAAGTATACAGATGCAATGACTTGTGCAGTTAACCAGAGTACTGTTAAGTTGCGAAGTAGACAGTGGTGCTGAAAGATCATAGAATCACAGCATAGTAGGGTTGGAAGGGACCTTAGGAGGTCATCTAGTCCAATCCCCTGATCAAGGCAGAATTGATCACTGACTAAACCATCCCACTCAACTGTTTGTCAAACAAGTTCTTTAAAACATCCAAGGATGGAGGTTCCACTAAGTAACTTGTTCCAAAGCTTAACCACCCTCCTAATGAGAGAGTTCTTCAAAATATATCCATCCTGATTTTTTCCTCTGTTGCAATTTGAGACCATTGCTCCTTGTTCTGTCCCCTGCAGCAACCAAGAAAATTTTATATCAATCTTCCACGTAACCATCCTTCAGGTATCTGAAGACTGTTATCAAATCCTGCTATATGACTGCCTTTTCAGCTATTTAAAGACTTATTGACTCACACTCAGTTGTCTTGTTTCCAAACCAAATAACTCTCATACTTTGAGCCTATCCTCATAAGCAGGGACAGGCAATTATTTTGGGCAGAGGGCCACTTACCCAGTTTTGGCAAGCTGTCAAAGGCTGCATGTGAGGCCTTCATGTTGACAGGTGCCCCTCCCACTGGTCAGTGTCTTGGGACCAGTGTCCCAGGGCCAGGCTGGTGGGACCCAGAGTGGGGTGCAGGCTGGCAGGGGTCTGTGGAGCCAGGTTGGGCTGCACCAGCAGGGAGAGGGGGGAGCTGGCCTAGCTCCATAGAGCCCCTGTCAGCCAGGGGCTCTACTCCTGATACCTTGCTCTGGTCCCTGCCAGCACTAGCCCTGAGACTGGTGCTCCTGCTGGCTCCCATGCCCGTTCACTCCCAGTACCCACCCCATCCCTGTGGTACAGGTGGGGGGTACAGGGCGGTGCAGCCCTGACCCTGTGCTCGCTGTTAGGGAATGAGCTGGTGCTGAATGTGGGGGGTGAAAGCTGCCCCTCCCCTACCCCACGGCTGGTGCTTTCTGCTGTAGCTGCTTGCAGTTCTCATGGGGCTGTCCTGAGCAGGCACAGGCAGCCTCATGTGGGCTGTGAGCAGCTGCAGCACGGGGTGCCAGCAGGGCCACTTTTCTCCATGCTCAGCACCAGCTTGTAACCTGTTGCTGCTGCCAGCCTAGACCCCGTGCCAGCTCCAGGCTCTCTCACCGGGGCTGTGCTGTGGCAACAGCAGCTGCACAGCATGGAAGAAAGCGCCTCAACCCCCCCCCCGCCCCTTTGCCGCACTGGGCAGTGTTTGCTGCTACTGCTGCCCGTCTGGAGCTCATGCCATGGCAGGTTGTGGTGCAGCTGCCACTGCTGCCTCTGTGCTGCCCAGTGTGCTTGGGGAAAAGTGGCCCCCCTGGTGCCCTGTGCTGCAGCCGCTTGCAGCCTGTGTGGGGCTGCCTGTGCCTGCTCGGGACATCCCTGTGTGGCTGCAAGCAGCTGCAGCAGGGAGCGCCAGCCATGAGGTGGGGAGGAGCTGCTTTCCCCCCATGCTCAGCACCAGCTATTCCCTCCTGGCGGGTACCACAGGGCTAGGGGGCACTGGGAGTGAGCAGGCATGGGAGCCAGCGGGATCATGGGGCCTGCACCGGTAGGGCCCAGGGCAGGAGCCAGGCCACCTCCTCCATCTCCCTGCTGGTGCAGCCCTGAGGCAGAAGAGCTGAGATGGCCTGGCCCTGAGGACTGAGGCAATACCTGTGGTCCTTCCCTGCTCCCTTACTTGAGTTTCCTGGAATGGTGCAGCCTCGAGGAGCCAAATGGTCCCAAAAGCAACTGCTAAGGAGGGCTTCCAGCTAGTGGGGGTGGAGTTGGGTGGACCCTGCTGTTGCAGGAGGCTGCTGGGGCTTTCCCTGGGCCCTACTGCCCCTTGTTCCTGTCATCTTTGACAAGAACCAGGGACAGCTGAATATTAATTTTCTAAAACTTTTTAGGGGCCCCACAGGCTGGATAGAATGGCTTAGTGGGCCATATTTTACCCGCCCCTGCTCATAAGCCATGTTTCCTGGTCTCATTATTTTGTTGATGTCTTCTGGACCCCACTCATACCACAAAGAGTGGGAGAATCACTCCCCTTGATTTGCAAATCTCCTTTTAATACAGCTCAGTACTGCATTGCTCTTTTGCAACAAAAGCATGCTGTTGGCTCATGCAGCTTTATGGTCCACTTAAACTCCCAGATCCTGTTCTGCCATATTTTAGCCTGGTAATTCCTTTCCCAGTCTGTATTTGAGCACGCGATTGTTCCATCTCAAGTGCCACATGCTGCACTTGTTCTTGTTGAAATTCATCTGATTGAGTTGTTCTTTTGGACCATTTCTCTAGTTTGGAGAAGTCATTCTAGATCCCAGCCTTACCCTCTAGAGGAGTGGTTCTCAACCTTCTTTGTACCAGGACCCATTTGTAAACACTGATGAGCAGTCCCAACCCAGTGCCCCTCACTACCAACCTGCTGCTGCCAGGTCCCAGCCTACCAGTGTATGGGACGGGATGGTTGTGTGGGGTATGGGGGGCCCCAAGTATCCTCTTGCAGGCTGGAACTCTGCCAGCCTGCATTCAAGAAGCCATGGTTTCCCACGTTTTTCTCTCTTAAAGGAGAATCCATTTTTAAAGTTTGTTTGTGACCCTTTCCTATATTCTTGTGACCCACTTCTGGGTTGTAACCCACACATTCAGAAATGCTGCTTTAGAGTAGGGGTGGGCAAAATATGGCCTGCCAGCTGATTTGGATCCAGCTTGTGGGCAGGCGTACACCCATTCATGGTATCTGGCTCATGGCTGCCACTGCTGCACTCTGTGTGGGGCTGAGCCCTGCCTGCTTTCACACAGGGCAGTGCACACTGTGCTCTCTCCTTCTCCTTTGAGACGGCCCTGGCTAGCATGCATAGCTTCCCAGTGGGGCTGCTTCTGCTCAGCTCCCTCCATCTCCAGCGGCTCCTCCTATCCCTGCTGCAGTGTTTTGGGCAGCAGATAGGGAAGGGAAGCAGCAGTGAATGAGGGTGAAGCTGCAGCTGCCTTACCTTCTACCCACTCTACCCACCCCGTGTGATCAGCAGCCACCTGCGGGCTGCTGAGTGGGTGGAAGGCGACTCTGCCAGGAAGCTGTGCATGCTGGGCAGGAGCATAGGGTAAGTCCAGGCCAGAGCCCAGTCCTGGCTGCCCTGAATGGGAGTGGGTGGGGCTCAACCTCATTCAGAGTGACAGGGAGCAGCTGTGGGCTGGAGGGAAGGGGAAGGGTGGACTGTACCCGCACTGCCTGGACGAACTCTGCTGCACATGGCCCATGCTCCTCCCTTCCCCTACCTATCCCTGGCAGGCTCCCAAGATCTAGTGCTTGGGCAATCCTTACCATATATTCCCACAGTATACAAGAATAAGACTTTATTTTGAGCTATTATATAGTTGCCTCT
>JAGPOW010003316.1:167528121-167538781 GCA_030014935.1 Caiman crocodilus
TGTGTGTGTGTGTGTGTGTGTGTGTGTGTGTGTGTGTAACTTGTACACAAATCAGGACAACAGTATTTTTAAGAATAAAATAAAAATCCAAACATCTACTATAAACATATTTTAAGAATATGATTTGTTTTTTAAATATACTTTGTTAAAATGATCTATTTTGAAAGAGTTTCTGTTTGTGGCCCTTGACTTGACTGATTTGCTACCATTCTTGGGGCGGTCTGAGGCTCCTGAAACCCCTACCGATTGGTTGAGGGTGATGTGGCAGTTTGTTAGAGGGGTCACAACCTCTTGCTACCTGTTAGGTCATGCGTTTGCCTCGTGGCCTAGAGGACAGAACTTCTGGGACCCCAGGGACAGGTCATGCACCATGAGGGCAGGCCCTATAGGAGGGCAGTGTTTACATTCTGATGTTGGGGACCATGTGATGGGGTCAGGAGATTCTGAGACCAACATGGTAGTGTTGAAAGTGAGCTGGGCGAAGTTTGGCATTGGGTGGGTGGACCTTTTTATGACATGAACCTTTTTCGCAGGGTGGGATTTCTGGTTCCAGCATGGGAAATCCCCCTCTCAAAAGGAGTACTTCTGGAGCAAGGGCAGGGACTTCTGGTGGTGCTGGTTAGGGCTTACGGGCAGGACTTCTGTTCTCAAGATGGCAACCAGGGGATGATGGGGCACCTGTCAAGGGATGGGACTTAGCAGTCTGATGAGGAATGTACCCTTACGGCCCTTGACAACTTGCCAAAACTCAGGGTTAAGTGACCCTCCAGCCAAAATAATTGCCCACCCCTGCTCTAGAGTGTCTGTGACTGTCCAGCTTGATACCATTTGCAAATTTGCACTCAGTTGCATCCTCCACATCAGCAGGATCCTAGTTTTCTCTGTTTAAAAATCACAGGTTCTCTAATTTAAAAAAAATGCAAATTCCTTCTTTAAAACCCCAAAAATCTGCATTTTTTTCCACAATTAAAATGAAACGCAGGGAGGGAGGGAGGGAGATAGATAGGGTTGGGGCAGGCTCTGTAATGTGTATATAGACTCTATATTTTGTGTGTGTGTGTGTGTGTGTGTGTGTACATGCATACCTTATAGAGCCTCTGCAGCCTTCCCAGCCCTGCTGGTGCCCCCCCACCCAACCCCCTAGTGGTATGAGGTAAGAAGGAAACAGGTGATGGGGGGGACACATTCTTCTGCCCCCTCCCCCACCAACTTCTGTGTCCACAGCTGGGCATGAGGTAGGGGCCTAGCTGGATCAGCTCAGGGCAGGAGATGCCCCTGCAGCCCAATGGGCAGGACCAGGTGCAGGGGGCAACACTGGACCAGTATAGCCACTAAGGTGAGGTGCAGCACTAAGGTGCAGTAGCAGTGCAGAATTGTGCCCCCTGTTGTTGCCTAGTAGGTAGGGGCACCTTACTTTGGTCCAATCCAGCTGTAGCCCCACACTGCTGTGGATTCAGAAATTGGGGGGTGGGGGGATGGAAGCATGTGCCCCACCCACACATTGCCTGTGCCCTCCAGGCCCTGACACATCGCCTGCCTGCCACCCTCCCTCCCCATAGCCTTATTTGTTGTGGTGGAAGGGGAGGGGGGGAGAGAAGGAGTATGGGGGAGCAGATCAAGCCCCTGTGGTGAGGGAGGGAGTGGGGCTGGGCCAGGGGCCAGGGCAGGTGCTGCCAGCTAGGGTGGGGTGGCACACAGGATGGAGCTGCGTCTTGTCTGGGGGATGGAGGAGCATGGGGTGGCTGCTGCTGCTGTGCGCAGCCTGGAAGGGCACAGGGTGGGGGGCAGTGTGCCCCCTGGAGCAGGCTGGGGCTGCACTAGGCTGTTTCTGCCATGTGCAGTTCTAGGGGGCATATGCCCTGCCCTGCCCCCCCCCCCCCCATGTCCTCCTGCAGTGCATGTAGCAGTGGGAGCCACTGCTCTGTGCTGTGCCCCACCCCACCCTGGCTGGGCAGCACCTGCCCCAGCCCCACTCCCTCCCTCACTGCAGAGGCCTTGATCTCTCTTCCCTCCCCTTCCACCACAACAGAATTACATGCTGGATGCAGGTCTCCAAGCTGCAGGGCTGTGCTCCTTGCCTCTCGTGTCCTGTGCTGTGGCTGCGCGCATGCACAGAGCATTTATCGGCCACATCAGGCTGATTTCTGATACAGCCAGTTTTCTTTATATCTGTGCCAATTCGATATTGGACCAATGTATCAGTGCACCTCTAGTGTTTTTTTAGCTTGTTAATGAGAATGTAGGAAACTGTCAAAAATCTTGATAAAGGCAAGATGCATCACATCCACTAATCTCCACCATCCACAGAGCATGTCACCTTATGGAAGGAAATCAAGTTGGTCAGGCATGATTGCTTATAGTGACTCTCTACTGGCTGTTCCGCATCACCTTAATTCTCCTTCAGATGCTTAGGAATAGACTGCTTGATGACCTGCTCCATAATGTTTCCAGGTATGGAAATCAGAATGACTGGTCTGTAAGTCCCAAAATCCTCCTTTCTTTTCTTGAAAATAAACCTCTTTGCCCTTTTTCAGTCTTCCAGGACCTCACTTATTCTCCCCAGCTTCTCAAAGATGATTGCCAGTAGCTCTGAAATGACCTCAGCCAATTCTTTCAGTACTCTAGGGTGCATCCCGCCCTTCTGACTTTAAAACATCCAGCTTCATTGAGGGTATGGACACACATCCCCATAAAGAAAAAAAAAAGGCAGTAGCTGCTACATTTTAATTGTTATGTGAGGCTAAGCCAGGACTGATAAGATGTAGCAAAACTGTTCCAGCTTTTGCACTTCCACTACTCTAGGCTTTTTATCTCCTTCCCTGTCATGGCAGCCAACTGCACTTATCATTTGGTAGCCAACCTTATTTGTAAAGGCTGAAGTAAAACAGGCATTAAATACTTCAGTCTTCTCCACATAATATGTTACTAGATTGCCTTCTGCATTCAGTAAGATTTATTTGCATTTAATCAGTTTTATTAATTTAACTGATAGCCAGTGTTTTGTTACTAAGTGAGTGATGGGAAACAAACTGGGACTGAATATGTTATATTTGGTTAAACCATGGGCAGAGCCGACCTGAGCTCATGTGGGGCCCCGCTCCCCGCCCTGGACACACAGAATCTGCCGCTGCCATCTGCAGCAGGAGGAGTATTGAACAGCTCAATGTCGCTGCAGCTGCTCTGCGTGGCTCTGCAGGGCCCCCAAAGTGCAGGGCCCAGGTTGGTTGCCCTGATTCATCCCCCCAGGAATGGCCCTGACCATGGATGTCAAACATGTGGGCCGACCCACAGGGCAGATCTGGCCTGAAGAGTTTTACTCAGCCTGCAAGGTTCCCAAAGGGGGCTGGTAATTTGGGAGTGAGGCATGCATAAATCTGGAACAAGGAGCCTTATTAGGCCTGGGTGATGGGAACAAGCAATGGCTGTGTTAACAGCAAAAAATGGGGGAGAAAACTCAAATTGTGTTAATTGCCAGTAAGTCAGTAAGTAACAAAGTTTTAAGATAACAAAAATGGTTTCATGATCTAACTGAAGATAAGTTCATTGTGCCTGTAAAGGAATGACATTCAGTAAACCAGATGCTCAGAAAAATAAGATATCGAGCTGCCTTTTGGGATTTTTTTTGGTAACTTAAAGTCTGTGGAGATATTATTTTAGTTGAATTAGTCTAGGTTTGGCTAGGTTATGCCAAACCCCTCTCAACATGACTGTATCTGTGCATGGAAGTTAGGGATTGGATATGACTTTTCTGTTATGGTTAATTATTTTTTTCTCTCTTGACTTTTGTGCCTTAAGGGGTAGCACACATTTGCCCTGTTTTTCTAAGTCATGTTTTAATGCTGCTTCTTAAAAAAAAAAAAAGTCTAACCTAATTATACTCAAGCAAAGCAGTTCACTTAATTCCATTAGGAGCCCAGACACAACTGAAATCTCTCCTAGCCCCCCTTCTCCCCTCCTCAGACATGGTTTTAACTTTCATTGGAAATGATGTTCCATTTGAGGGAATTAGTTTATTTTAAAGAGCTTGTTTCTGTGCAGTAATCTTTGTGTACCCTTTTTCAAAATAGCATTAAAACAGAACTTGTTTTATCATCTGGTGCCTTTGTTTTAGCATAGTCTGTGCTGGGAGAGAACTAAATCCATGTTACTACTGGATGTCTGAGTGCCAAGTTAATCTCTTATCACAGGTCTCATTGATCTTCTGTTTGAGCAGCTGAGAGTCTGTTTTATGTATAGCAACTTTTCATAAAGTTTATTCCTGGTAATAAAGCTAACTGGGGAAAGTGCCAGGCTATTCTAAGAGACAGACCACTCTCTGAACAAGAGAAGTATTTTATTTTGTCAGATGGAGTTATTGTTTGGGTATGTACTTGTGACAGAACTAATGAAATAGCTAATGGATAAATTCATGAGGTGTACTCTTACTAATATGAAGTTAATGACATTACTGGGGAACAGAACATTGGGATTTGACTTCTTATATGATGAGAAGATTTACTTGTGTTTTCTAACCATTACTGTGTGTCATTCTTAAATCGGATTGATCATCTGTGCTTTCTGGTATCTTAAAAAAAAAAAAAAAAAGTGGAAAAACTGTTGCATCTAAAATACGGTTCCTTTTACAGTCTCTACCCTGCAAAGCACATTTTATGCTTTTCTTGTTTGATTTTAAATGATGTTCTGCAGGCTTTTTCATGAGACTTGCTTGGAGTTATGTATCTGGTGTATAGGTTTTTTTGTAGGTTCTCACTGTATGGAATACATACTTTCAGAATCTTAGTTAAGCTTTTTTTTTTTTTTTTTTTTTTTGTCAAATGAGCTCCTTGGAAGAGTCTTGAAAATGAATATTTTCTAAGGTAGGTTAATTAGATGGTTGTGCATAAATTCCTTCTTTAAATTGTTGGATTTTGTCTTTGCTTTTGTACAAAGAGGGTAACATTATTGCCATGGTCAATAACATTCAGGAATAATTATTTAGTTTTGACATCTTTTTGGTAGTAGCAGCATTTTTAGTGTCGAACTTCTAAGGCAAGAATTCTTGAAGAAGCTGGGGTTAGAGAAGAAGGCTAGCTTAGAGCTGCAGCATTGGTACTTGAAATACTAATAAGTTTTGCCCCCCGCAGTAATTCTGTTCAGAATTCTTCCTTTGCCTAATTTCTTTAACAAAAATTAATGATGCTATGGGATAAATTTCCTGGAAGTTGGAGATCAATGTAAACAACACCCAGAACAAAAATTACAAAAAAAATTTGCAAAAAATTACTTGTGCTGTGATCTTAGAGCGCTTGGGTCGAATATAACCTGTGGAGCCATTCTGCCTGGCTTTTGGGACTCCTGGAGGGGCCAGGAATTTGGGGTTGGACTCAGCCCTGAACTCCTGTGTACAGAGCCTCATTGGGGATATGTTTTGGTTGGAGGGAATGTGGCAGTGGGTAGCAAGCAATATTTAGCTGTATTAACTCCTGCACTGTTCCTGCTTGCCCCATCACCACCAGATCTAAATCCAGATCGGGCCTTTGAAGAACCCCACAAACTAGATCCAATTTTGGGGGCTGGTTGCATTTATCACTTCTGTCCTAGAACATGCTAAAATAGTGTTGTATTAGCTTGCGTTTGTCTCCAAGTTCTGAGGATGGTCACCTTTTTATTTCTGATTATATGAATGACCATTCCATTGTGCTGAGTTCTATACAGACTGTTTTTTAAAATCATTGCCTGCTTTGTTTTGTCTTAAGCAGGGGTCTTTTAGGTGAGTTTAGGAGATGCTGGACCAGATTCACTAATGCTCCTGCTTGTTAAAAACTGTTATCAACTTCAGCTTTTTTGTTACTGGTGCTCTGTGGGTCTGGCAGACAAAAGATGCTAATCACTGTGCTAGTTTAGTGTTTCCTGAACTTGCAAGAATAGAAACCAAATGCATGTCCACACCTGTAATTTGGAAAACTTCATTGGCTGAGTTTAGAGCCTTGTGATCAACTTGATGGCATTTCTCTGTTTATTCAAAGTTGTTACAGCCTATTCCAATATTTCAGAGATTCCTTTGTCTGTACCTAATTGATCCAGAACTGGGGTGGCCAGCCTTTGGCACATGTGGCATGGGCAGCTTTTGCATATGGTACTTGGCATATCAGGGAGGGGGCAGGTAGTACAGTGGCAGATGGGACAGAAAGCGGAGCAGCAGACCAGGAAGGGGAAGGGGATCAATGGCTCTCAGGGAGGTGCAGGACTTAATTTGTGTCATACCTGCCAAAAAGGTTGTCCCCCACTGACTTAAGGAAAAGACAAAAGGGGGAAAATGAAGATGTGGATATTTAGGTTTGACAGCCATGGCTTCAGTCTTTTCTGCAGTTGTTTGCAACTTGGCGATTGATAATACCCGTTTTCAGTTTCCAGCATAACACTTCCCTTATCACACACCCCTGGTATGGGAACAATTGGGAATACAGTTGACATGAGGAATATTGAAGGACCCTCACCCTGCCTCAGTGGAGATAGAGGCAGACAGAGCCCCTGCTTCTGGAAGTAGAGGGGAAAGGGATACAAGTTTCCCTTGCTTTATGTGGGTTCTGTATGTGCGAATTCAGTCTTATGTGATGACCCTTTTTATACCAAAAATTTGTTATATTTGAGGTAAATTCACTTTTATGAGATCGGTGTGGTAGGAGTACTGGTTTGGTTCAGTTCCAAAAGTTTCAGGGAAATAGTAAATTGGAATAAAATCAATTGGACGGTGTTTATTAAAAAATTAAAACAAACCATCTATAAAAAGAGAGTGTAGACTGGAAGGAATATTGGAGAACTTCACAAACTCACTATCTACCAGTTTGCATGCTACCTCTCTCCCGAGTATCCTCAGCTGTTATAAGTGAAAATCTCAGTTATTCCATTGTGAGTAGCTACATAGGCATTGGATTAAGAGTTTGCTTTTGTGGTGTGGCAATAAAAAGGCAGGCTGTAGACTTGCTTCTTTGCTTCTGATGTGGGTGGTGATAATTATTTAAGGGAACTGTAACTGCATCATAATTTTGTGTCTTAAGGGTAATTATTAAAGAAATTATATCAGGACCCCAAATCTGTCTCTAAGGCCCCTGACACGTTATAGTTAAGGTGCCATTAACATGTTAATCTCACCTAGATAGATAGTAACCCAGCCATATATTCAAGTCAGTTTAAGCCATGATAATCTGGTAAATGAGCCACACGTTTATTCCACATACAAGGTGTACCATCTTTGGCTCATTTATCATGCTTTAAATTGAACATGAGCAGGTCCTAAAAGAATCTACTTCTAAACAGTTGGGGGAGAAGAAAGCGATCAGGAACAGTCACCAAGGGCATCAACCTGGTTGCCTTCTATGATGAGGTGACTGGCTCTGTGGATGCAGGAAAAGCATTGGATGCGATATATCTTGGCTTTAGCAAGGCTTTTGATACGGTCTCTCAGCATTCTTGCAAGTAAGCTGTGGAAGCAATGGGTTGGATCAGGGAACAGTCCTGGGCCCGGTTTTGTTTAATATCTTCATTAATGATCTGAAAAATGGGATAGAGTGTGCACTCTCAGCAAGATTGTGGATGACACCAAGCTGGAGGGAGTAGTAGAGAGGTTGGAGGGTAGGACTAGGATTCAGCGTGACCTAGATAAATTGGAGGATTGGGCCAAAAAAATCTCATGAGGTTCAACAAGGACAAGTACAAAGTCTTGCACTTAGAATTAAAGAATCCCATGCATAACTATAGGCTTGGGACTAACTGGCTAAGCAGCACCTCTCCAGAAAAGGATCTGGGGGTTACAGTGGACAGTAAGCTGGATATGAGTCAGCAGTGTGCTATTGCTGCCAAGAAGGCTAACAGCATACTGGGCTGCTTTAGTAGGAATATTGCCAGCGGATCAACAGAAGCAATTATTACCCTCTATTCTGCACAGAGGCCATGTCTGGAATAGTGTGTCTAGTTTTGGGTCCCCCCCACTACAGAAAGGATGTGGACAAGTTGGAGAGAGTCCAACAGAGGGCAACAAAATGGTTTGGAAGCTGGGACACATGACCTATGAGAGAGAGGCTGAGGAAACTGGGCTCATTTAGTTTGGAGAAGGGAAGACTGAGGGAGGATTTGATAGCAGTCTTTAACCACCTGAAGTGGAGGTACAAAGAGGATAGAGCTAGACTCTCAGTGGTAGCAGATAACAGAACAAGGAGCAATAGTCTCAAGTTGCATCAAGGGAAGTTTAGGCTGGATATTAGGAAAAACTTTCTCACTGGGAGGTTGGTGTAGCACTGGAACAGGTTACCTAGAGAAGTGGTGGAATCTCCATCCTTGGAGGTTTTTAAGGCACAGCTTGACAAAGCTCTGGCTGGAATGATCTAATTGGGAATGAGCCTGTATTTTGAACTACATTTAGCTGGTTTATATGCAAACAAAGGAGGTACAGTAAGTACCAGGCACTGCTGCATTTGAACTCAATAAATCAAGGGTGTCAAACGTGCCTCTGGCTCCAGGCTGATCTAGTCCACAGGGGCTCATTCCAGGCTGGATCCATGGAGCAAGCAACAATTGCTGTGGGGCTGACTGGACAGCAGTGTAGGGCTATGTTCTGGCAGTACCATTAGTCCAGGGCACTGCCAGGGAGATGTCCATTGAAGTCCAGGGACCCTGAATACTGTGACAGGCCATGCCTCTCAGCTTTTGGTATTATGCTGAACTACTACCTGGCGAGGTGGAATGGACTGTATGTTTGATACCCCTTCTGTAGATGGTTGCCATCTTATATCAGTGCTCTGGTTGCCATATTGTTTTCTGTAGTGAACATGCTAAGAGGGCCATCAGATCTTTGATAGGCAGATATGATTTAATTATTGTATTGTTATCGTTGTGATATAACATCCTTATCATACATGGAATTAATGTAGTAAAGTATCAGAGTGCAATTTGTTGTTTCCCTTTAAGTATGTCTATGCAGCACTGCTTCCTAGAACCTAAAAATAGTGGTGACTTGGTGAAGCATTTATGGAAGCCTGTATAATTTTTATCATCAGTATGATGAACATATAAAACTGTATAACCTCTTTGGTCAATTCTGCTGTTTTAAAAACACAACTTGCAAGGACATACAAGATGCATGACTCTAAAAAGTGGCTAATAAAAGTTTTAATTTTTCTAAACTCTGGCATTTTATAGGAGACTCATTTTTGGTGTTTAATTCAAATGTTTGCTTTCATTATTGCCTGAATTCTGAATTTGTTTCTGGAAATTTAGCTAGCCAGAAATTCCCATAGTGCTTTGGGAATCATAAAATTAACATATTGTGTACTAGAAAGACCAAATTGATTATCAAGCACTTTAAAGTTTTGGTGTTTTTCAGTGTCAGAAAAAAATCTTCCCAATTTATGATTGTAGAGAACAAAGACTATTCGAAATAGCATTGAAATTAATAATTATATTTGAATAGGAACTTTTGGATTTAACACTCAGTTATGGTAAGCTGACATACTATACACTTTTAACATACATAAGGAAATTGCACCCACAAATAAACATGACATGACCATGTTTGCTGGATCTGTCTGAGATTTATTTAGCAAGTAAGAATGTTAATTTAATGCGTACTAGCTAAGACAACTAGTTGTCTGTAAGGTCAAGGTACTGACATCAGAGGCATTTCTGAACAAAGATGTTGCAGTTGGTGGGTGGATGGCACTGCTCTCAGCTGTTGTATGAGCTTGCATAAATAGTATCATCTCAACTTTAATCTTTCGGGTGTTCAGAGGTAGTGTGCATATTTCTATTTAACCCCTGGGTATTTGCCAGCATGCATGACCCCTTAACAATTCCTGCCCCTCTGGCCATCCTTGGCACCTTGGCTCCAAACAGTCTAGGAGTAAAGCCAGTAATTTTGAAGTTTTGCATTGGGATGCATCTATCGAATAAAAATACTTTCATTTTTTCAATATGTAGTTTCTGTTGCACTTTTTTGTAGTATATGGAACATTTATGGATTTTAGTCACTTCAGTACAAAATATTTGCTGCTTTTGTGTGCAAAGTCAGTTGCGACAAACTAGGGAAAATAGAATAACAGCTCACAAGCAACCTTTCTGAAGAAAAGCTTACTTTGGTAAAAGTGTTAATTTTGCAGTGGATTTGGGGAAAAGAGAGGGTCCAATTTAAATTTTGTATTTTATGGCACAGGTTGTGTTGTTTTGAGAGCAGGGATGGGGGGGTGGTTTTTGGTTTGTTTTTGGGTTTTTTATAAAAGCTCTTTTGTATAAAAACTTTTAATGTGTCCTGATCATTGCCTTAAGTTTTGTCAATATGAAGGTTTACTTGGCTTCAGTCAGATAGGAGCTGATAGTGGCCACCTCACTATAAATGGTTGTCTTCCACACTTTGTACAAACTTACTGGACTTGTAATTCTCATAGTATAGCTGGTAAGGTACTTTCTAATGGCTTGTATGCTCATTTTTGTCTTCAAGCAATGATGCTTTCTTTTAAATCTTGCCAAGGTTTCTGCTTTTTTGTGGTGATTCTAGGGGGCTTTCTGGGGGGGGGGGTGGCGTTTCTTTGTTTGTTTGTTTGGTTGTTTGTTTGTTTTGTTGTTTGTTTATAAGCTTTTTGTTTGGGGTGACTCATGATCATGATTATAAACAAAAATGGTAAGTTTAGCA
>JAGPOW010003316.1:167555819-167576958 GCA_030014935.1 Caiman crocodilus
TTTTTTTTTAAAGCCAAGTAGGAATGTTATTGTTGACCTTGACACCAGATAACTGGGCAGACATTATATAGCTATGTTTGAATCCTCACAAAATGTGATGCTAAAGCCAACAGAGTCCTGGCGTGAGACCCTTCTGGACAGCAGAGTTATGGAACTTTTCTTTACAGTAAGTTTCATTCTTCTTCAGCTTTCCTAGTATAAACCACAGGCGAGCAGCTCCATCATCTTGTAAAAATTTATTGTTGGATTCTTCCTGATATATCAGGTAGGATTTACTGCATTAATCAGAGTTCTGATCTGAAGAATTACTGCATTTTTTCTAAGTACTCAAGATGTGCAGTGCATATGAAGTGCCTTTTATCTTTTGATCTTAGTAACTATCAGTGTATTTATGTTTTTCATACTGTGGACCAACATTTTCATCAGATGCAACTGAGCTTATAGAACAGTGCAAAGTATCATTTTCAGTTAAGGTGTTGCAGTTGTTTAAACAACTGAGTGACAGGTTTTCATTGCTGCTGTAGCATTTAGCTCAACAAAATAATTGAAAACAGAAGTATCTTTGCATTTTTATCCAGCTGATTTCAGCATATAAATCCTCTCTTCCCCATATTCCTACATATGCACCAACTGGATATAAACCTAATAGATCAATAGTAGGTCTACAAACTGGAGTGGGGGAATCGTCAGAAACACATGGCTTTTTTTATGTAACTTTTAAAATCTTAAAGTTGGCTTAAAATTATCTACTACTTTTTTTCTTCTAAATTAGCACAACAACAACATTTACAAAATATATGTAATTTAGTTATGCTAATTTTGTTTTATTGCATCCTGGGATCCTAGAACTCAGCGTTCTTTTAGGCAGAGATCCCTTGTACAGAACAGAAATGACTGCCAAGGTGATTACTAGACATTGTTTGTGTAAATCTCTTGTACTATTAGAATTGTCTGACGTTAGAATGTGGATGCACTTTGATATTTAGGTTTTTACAAAGGAGGTTTACTTGTTTGAAAGCATATTTTGCTTTAGCATTTTTTTGGAAAGGTAAAAAACTTGCTGGCAAAACTCTTAACAGCCACACACAATCTGAACAGCTGTCTAGATGACCCAGACAGTTGCTACTGTCAGCTGTGAATCTCCTCATGCAAATACCGTTTGGGTTTGCAGGTTAACCCTTTCTAGTTTAATTGTACTAAGAAGTCCTTGAGTTAAATTTCTGGCTTCTGGATTGTTCTTGAGGTAATTGATTGTTACTTAAAATCAACAGTTACCAATAGCATGAAGAAGACTAAGTAAAATGCATATTAATGGTAACTAAAGAATATTTAATTTTTTTAAAAACATTTACAAAAGAACACCCGGTTGAATGTTACTTTTGTTTTCAAACTCATGATTTGCAATGGTTGAGTCTTGTTGCTTTCAATTGAAAAAATTAAGTCATACATCATTTTCCTCTTTAGAAAAATTCTTCTTCAGATTCAAAAAATAAATAAATGCTCATAGTTGTAATCGCATGACTTAACCTAACAAACTTTATTATAATTTGAAGTTAGAGATTAGGATTGATTTTAATACTATTTTTCCAGATATTTTAATGTATTATGGTATTTCCAAAGATTTAAATATTTTGTAACTTGTGCATTTGTGTAACTTAGAGGTTCAGAATAGCTATATAACTTTTCAATGGGGTGAAATTTGAAATGCAGTTGGAGATTTAACTTTGCTTTAATTGAAAGCACAGTTTTATTGAAAGGACTCTAAAGAGGTTTTTCAAACTATACTTACTCGTATTACCCTTATATGGAAAAACGAAATGCTTACGCAAAAAAGTGTAAAGTCCACAATAAATAGTTAACACTTCTTTTAAAATGCATTTTATTGAAATATTTAACTTTTTTCCTCTAAAATACTTGTGTAACTACACAAATAATGATGTATTACTTAGCTCACAGAAATGGGAAAAGATTTTACTAGTAGTCTTAGGTAAATATAAAGGTGTTGCCAAGGGTCAGATGGTGCTTGTTTTTTGTCTTCAGTGTTTACCTCTGCTAAAGAAGCATCCGTACTATCTTGATTGAACTTGTCAACTAACTTTAGCAAGACGCTATAGCCTAGGCATAGTTAGCATAATACAAATGACTGTCATTATTGCTGTTTTTAGAAGGAGCAGCATGTCTGACTGGCTGGCATCTGTTTCTCTCTTTAAGACATAACGTGTTGAAGACAGTTCAATTTTCAAAATGTAGGTAGGGCTCTGTTAAACCTTTAGTTTTAGTGGGTTAATTCCTGGCTCGTGGAATTAGTAATCTGAGCAGCAATATTGATGCTTGCTGTGACTTAGAGCTGCAGATGCCACCTTATTTCAGATTGAATGGAAATTATAGTAAGCTTTTTTTGGTGTATGCTCTTTCAGAGAGAGCCATGTGACTGTTGTAAGAACACCCTATTTTTCCATGTATTAACTGTCTCACTCCCTGAAAGGTACATCGAAAAATCAGAGAAGATACAGATATGGCACAAGACTCACTACAGTGCCTAGCACAGCTAGCCTCTCTACATGGGCCAGTCTTTCCTGATGAAGGCTCACAAGTTGATTACCTGGCACACTTCATTGAGGGATTATTGAATACTATCAATGGGTATGTATGCTTGCCCTTTAAATTTAGGTGGCATCTTCTTTTAATCTTTGCTCTGAAGAGGAGTGAAGTGGTGAGCAGGGAGAGCCGGAATAGCTTTTTGCCTTATGTGTGTTTGGAGTGGTATTATTAAAATGCAGAAAGAAGACTATCAAGTGCATATAAAAGCATCTTTTAACTTATTTAATGCAGAAAATCCATCAATAAAATATTCCAGCTTCTTGGTGGTATTTCTGAATGATAAAAGAGGTAACTGCTGTTTCTTTTTATAGAATTGAAATAGAGGACTCTGAAGCAGTGGGAATTTCTAGTATTATCAGCAACCTGATAACCGTGTTTCCTCGCAATATTTTAACTGCCATTCCAAGTGAACTTTTCTCTTCATTTGTTAACTGCCTCACACACCTGACCTGTTCTTTTGGGAGAAGTGCTGCATTGGAAGAAGTGGTGAGTACCTGTTCTCAAACTACAGTTGATTTTTGGATAATTTATGACATTTAATTTTGCCATACTCTGAAAAAGCATACCTTGAGTGAAATGAGATCTTAGCAGATTTATTGTGACTTAGTTGAGCTTGCATATTTGTTACTCATTTTGTGATGTATGTGACTAGCATTGTTTGTTTTGAGAGAGAAGAGAGATTGTTAAAGTTTAGATCTTATTCTAATCTCACATGAGAGGAATGTCTGCTAGTTGGAACAACAGAATTAACATTACACATCATTCTATAAATAATTATCTATTTATACTTTAATCAAACTTTAATTAAAATATTGGCTAAAATACTTGTCAAACTAGCCATCTTAACGTCTTAGTTTCACTAGCAAATATGCCTGAATGAGAAATGTTTATAAACAGTTAATGAGATACAGATCTGAAAGATTGGAATGGCTTTGTGAACATATGGGCAAATTAACTTACTGCTGTTGGGGCTTCTGAAGCTTGAACTTCTGTTTAAATGAATGCAGCTATTATGTTTCCTATCACTGACCCTGTACTATTTTAGTGGCCGTTTTTAAGTATGCTGTAATAGTTAACGCAGTTCAGGTGACATTTTAATGCATCTGACTGGTCAGGCAACCCAGAGGCTTTTTTTTTCCTGCTCTTGTTTACTGCAGAGGTGTTAAACTCACCTGGCTCTGTGCACCAGATGAGTGGTATGAATTATTGGCAGCCTGACCGGATTTCAGGATTGCTTAAGGAAAATTCTGTCAAAGTATTCCCCTTAAATTTTGTCACGTGAAGCAGCATCAGGAAGAGAGACCGCAAGAAATTTTAAACATGAAGTAACACGTTGCCATCAGGTGAAAAGGAAAGGCAGTATATTATAGAGGTTTGCTGATATCCATGACAGCAGGAGGCTGCAGGCACCTAGATCTTAGAAGTGTTCAGTTTTTATTTGGTGAAAAAGCATACTTTCTAGGAAAACTTCTCTGGTTTTGAAAGACTCTGTTGTAGAACTTAGGGTAGAACAGATGCTGCATTTGTGCTTCAATCAAAATAAATGTTCATACCTTTTGTCATGCCACAAATGCCCCAAAATTGTGGCCACTTCATAGGTGGTATCAATTTGTGCCACTCTGTTGCAGCAGATGTGTGTTAAGTTTATGGTGGGAAAGTTTGGTCAGTCCAGAGCTGCTCATGCTCTCCAGTCACCCCCAGGACTTCCTATACAGGATCAGCCCTCTCAAGCCCCAGGAGCACCAGCCTGGCTTTCCCTGCGTATAAAGATGCACCTTGGAAATGCTCTAGGATGTTCCCTGTCCACATTTGCAGAGGCATACCCCAGAGATTGCACAGGGCATGTCTCTGCAAGTGAGGAACTCTGGCTTTCCTCTTTTGTAGAAAAGTGCCCCAGGGGACTCTTCAAGGTGTATCTCTAAGTATGGGACATGTCATCTGTTGTTCTGCAGGATTGGGCCCCTGCCTGTTGTGGGACTATGGGCAACATGTTTTGCCCAATGAAGCACATTGGACACATCGTGCCACAACAGGTTCATACTCTTACAGGTGCTGACTGCTTCCAATAAGGGAATGTCACTACCAGTTTGGAGTTTGTTTTGGTACAGCACGTTGACAAGTGTGCAATATCTGTGGCTACATATCGTAATATTCTTATGCATATCCTAATATTCAGTATTTGTGCCTGCATGTCCAGTATTCGTATGCAGGTAGTCAACCTGAATAGACAGGACTGTGCCTTCAGAATTCTGTAGGTGTGAGGCTGGGAAATGTCACTAACAGAGTCCTAATAGCCATTTATCTATCAGAAAAAGGAAATAAGTGTAGTACCAGGTAGGCAAAGCCCTAGTGCTAGGGGACCTTTGCAAATATTATTCTACACCTATGAACTTGTGTTTCTTGCAGTGGTTATTTTTGTGTTGGCATTCAGTGTTGAGATTGTGAGTAAGTTTCAGGCCCTAGTAGATAATTCAGTTTATTATAATAAAATCTCTAAAGAGCTATGTCCTTGCTTCAACAGCGTATTGGCATGATATCCCAGAAACTTTTTCAGCATACCAAAAATGCTATGGGTTGTCATTTTAATTGAGCAAATATTTGATTTTATTGAAGACTTGTGTATGGAAATCAATTTGCTCTGTTTATGAAAAAAACAGAATCCAGCCGAATAAATCTTGACTATGGCTTCTGTTTAGAAGGAAAAGTTAAATGGATTTAGGTGCTTTCTTTTACTCAGTGACTAAGAGACCTATTAAAAAAAAAAACAACAAAACCAAACCCTACAAACCAATTAGGGGGAAATAATCTACTCCAAGCAATAATTAGAAAGTAACAGCAGACACACCAATCCATCTACAAACATTACTTTTTTGTGGATGACACTTTTGACAGTTAAAAAAAAAAAAAAAAAAAAATCTCTGCCAGTGTCCAAATGTAGAAGTGTGTGTGGAGGATAAGAAGAAGGAGCAGTGAAACTTGAAAAGCAACTTGGTTGGGAAGAGATGGAGAGAACAGTTTTTACATGTTGTACAGTAATAAAGGGGAGATGGCTTGGTAGAAGTGTATGTATATATTAAAAGGTTGTGAGGGTGGAGAAGTGAAAAGAATAGGAAAGAAAGCTAATGCAAGGGAAACCAAACTTTATAAATGCATAGTGATGCCTTCAATAACCAATCCTTCTTAACTATTTTATTTTAAAAGGGATGGAATAAACTGTTTTGTGGGAAGAGAAATTTGTTGAGGACCAGCCACAGCCTCAGGCTAACACTGGCTATGGAATCAAAGAAGCCAAAAGGCTTGAAGTAACATTAAGAAATCAGCTAGACCATCCACCCTATACAGATCCAGTTTAACTAGCCCACTGGTTTTTAAACTTTTTAAAGTCATAAAACCCTTTCATATCACTGCTTCTGCTGCAGAATCCTTGACACTACCTAAAGAGAGGTTGCAAAGCCAGGTGAGCCAACCTCATAGTGGTGGCACACTGCCTTGCAGCCTATTCAGCTATTACCCAGAACCCCCAAACTCTGAAACTAGTTGAAAAAACACTCAACTAGACCATACCTTAATGGAAGCTTTTTTTTTTTTTAAATGTAGTCTCAAAAATGTCCCAAGTAGCCTATTCCAGTACTTCACTGCTCTTATTTCAAAAGGGATTTTTTCTTAATAGCTAACACTTTTTTCCTTTTCTGCAAATTAAGACCTGTTTTGTGTTCTTGTTGTGGTGTTTTGTTTTTGTTGTCCTGCCTGCAGTGGACACAGGGAACATTTTAAGCACCATCTTCTCCAGAAGAACCTTTAATGCTGTGCAATGCTTGTTTATTAGGTTCCTTCCCCTTGCTGTCTCTTTCTAGAGAATACAGATCTGGTTTCTACAGCCTTTCCTCACAGGTCCTGTTGTCCAAACCTTTCATCTTCCTTGCTGCTCTCTTCTGGATGCACTGCAGCTTGACTATGCCTGTCTTCATGTGTTCTCCAAAACTGGAGACACTGTTCTGTCAGAGGCCTCCCCAGTGCTAATCAGAGCAAAATAATTGCTTTCTGTATCTGATGTCTCACTCCCTTTAATATATCCCAGTATGACTTTAACCTTCTTTTAATGGCACTGGGTTGTTTATTCTTATTTAGCTTGTGCCTCGCTTTAATCGCTAGCTACGTTTTTCCTGCCTAGCCAATTATTCAACATTTTTTAACTGCATTTAATTTCTCCTTCTTAAGAGAAGCACTACGTATTTCTTTTCACTGCATTTCATCTTGTTGATTTTGGACTACTTTCTCCAGTTTTTCAAGATTTGTTTTGATTTCTGATCCTGCCATGCAGCGTGGTTGTATTCCCTACTCATTTGTTCACAAACTTTGTGTGTACCCTTGCCCATTGTCCAAATCACTAATGAAAACATTGCCTAAAATCAAAAGTACAGAAGTTCAGGACAGTTGGATCTTTCTAAAAATGGCTGACCCAATCTAAGCTAAGTGTACCTCAGAGGAAGACTTACTTAGCTGATGTGTGGTGAGACTGATCTAACTGAACTTCTGTACAGTTTCCAGTACAGCCCCAGGGCTAGGAAAGCCCAGCTGCTGGCCCCACCCTGGGGCTGCACTTTTTCTACCCTACTCTGGCACCAGCCTATTTTTGGACACCCTCCCTCTCCCCCAACCCCATTCCATCCCCTCCTCCCATCCCAGAACAGACAATCCCATCATGGACCAACCAACCCCGCTCTCTTTCTCACTAAGCACCCACAGCCGTGCAAGCCACTCCCCATGCTGGTTTTATCAGGGTTAGCCGATGCTGGGATCTGAATAAATCAGGGTGTAGAGAGGGGCAGGAGGGATGAGAGTGTTCACTGGGGAGGGGTTGTTTTTCTGAGGGTGGTGGGTCAGGGGGCTAAAAAATAGCCCCTGACCCCAGGATGTGGGGGACCCCACAAGGTTCCCATATCCTGCCAAACTCTCCCAGACCCCAGCAACTCCATGGACCCTGCCTGCCCTCCCCCTTAGATTGAGTGGCTATTTTTAATGCAATCTAACCTCTTCAAATGTCTGTGCATAGCCTTAGTCATCTCAATGCATTATTTTATCAAGGCACAATTTTGGTCTCATTTAATACAAGGTTACTGCTCAAGCCTATTGGATGCAGAATTTTTTTTTTCTGATTTACACCTTGGCAGAGTGGCTGTATGAGATTATATACATTTTATAGCCCGCTTGTAAATTCAGCCTTGAAATACTCAAGATTTAGGCCAACAATGTTAAGAAAACTTTTTTTTTTTTTAATTCGGGAAAGAGGCTTCTTAGTCATTCTGCCAGCTAGAAATTTGTTTCCTTCTATTGAAAGGCATCTTACTCTTTTCCATCTCTGCATGGCACTTATTCATAATTAGAAATGACACTGGTATTTTGAGTGTTTGCTTTTAGAGGTGTGTACACATTACATGTATTTACATTGGCTAATATGCACTTATGGCTCTGCAGCTGGCAGCCTGTGAAGATCAGCCCCCAGGGTCTTTCCCCAGGTACCACTCTGCCCTTCTCCCCCACCCAGTCACTCCAACTGGAAGAGCAGCCAGTCTCCAGGCTCCCCTTCCCTTTTTTGATTTTTGGTTGCCAGCCCCTGGGGGTGCAGCTGTGCAGTGTGGCACAGCTGGGGAGCTAAAGTGAGCCTGGAGCCACATGGGCATATGTTGTAGGAATGAGGGGTAGAGCCTGCTTGGATGTGTGGTGCAGCATCTGGAGAGGGCACAGGCATGCTATACAATGGTGGGGAAGGTATGGGTTAATGATGCAGCAGTGAAGGGGAGGTGAGGGGCACGCAGGAGTGTAATGTAGCCCAAAGGGCTCCCAGCCACATAAGTTTGATAGGCTTGTTTTAAGGTGTAATCCTTTAATGTTTTTAATTTGCAAGGTTGAGGCCTTGCTGTGCTTATATGTTTTTAATTTTTAATGTAGGGTTTTTAATTTAGGTGCCTAGGTTTCAACACCTGTGCTCTATACCTCTTGGCCTCAATAATAAGCCTTTTAAGCATACAATTTCAGAAAAGGTTTTTGTTGTTCAAACATCAAGTGTAGGGAGCAATTTTCTAAAAACTTATTAGATCATTTCAATTTAATTACATTTGTATCTCTTTCATAGTAATTGCAACTGAATTCAACTTGCTAAAGAAAACGCACAGCATATCTGTTAAAATTTCATGTGGTAGGTCTTGTTCACATGCTTGCAGGTAAACTGACTATGACATTTGGAGTCAGGAAGGAGTGTGCCTAGCCCTCCTTCCAGGTCAGTTTGGCGAGAATTATTTGAGGGATTTTTGCTTTTTTTTTTTTTTTTTTTTTTTTTTGGAGTATGGAAGTTGGTTCAAAGGAACTCCTAGCCAAGATTTTGGCAGTACCCTCATTTCTCATTCTGTTCTGCAACATGTTGCAGGGAGTGTGTATGTATGGCTGTGTTCAGTGGTTGGCGGGAGTCCAATCAAGGACCCTTCCAGTCTTGTGTTCCTACTGCTGCTTTGTTTGGTCTCAGTTTTCAATTTGACACTTGCTCTTTTTTTTCTCCTCTCACAGCTTGACAAAGATGACATGGTATACATGGAAGCATATGATAAATTGCTGGAGTCCTGGCTTACTTTGGTACAAGATGACAAACATTTCCATAAAGGCTTCTTTACCCAACATGCTGTTCAGGTTTTTAACTCTTATATTCAGTGCCACCTAGCTGCTCCCGATGGTACAAGGAATTTGGTAAGCTCTTAACCTAAATTCTTTTGGGGGCAAGAATGAGTAATCTGTTAGGTTAAGTAAAGACAGTCAAAAAGCCCAAGGCTAAATTGATTCAATCTTTGCAGTTTAATTTAAGCTATGTAGATTACACTGATAAGCAAGTGAACAGACATTCACTTTTGATTCTGGAAACACAGCCATATGCTTGCAGTGGCCCAGGCCAGAAGCAGGGGATACTAGAATATGCCTCCCTGCTCAGGTGGAGCAGACAGCTTGGACCAAAGCTAGCCCACCCACCCTTTGATGGGGGGTTTGCAGAGGAGGTGCAAAGCAATCTGACATGTTGGGGAGCTCTGGGTTAACTTGAATCTGGAGGGGATCAGGGACTGAAGCTCAATAAACTAATTAATCTAACTCAGTTAAGTTTGATACTACAGCCTTCTAATCCTTCTAGGTTTATCTTAAACTGGTTTTGGCCATTTTGGAGAGTGGTTTATGTGCACTGAACTTCTGTTGTGTTACAGATTTGAACTGATTTCCAATCACTTATATGGATTTACGTGGAATTTCTGTCTCTAGCCCAAATATACATAAATAAACATTGCTTTAATATATGATACTTAATTAGCTTTGACAGAACTTGAATTTTAATTCAATTGGTTAGCAGTAGCATCAGGCGTGAGGGAAGGGAACTTGTATCTTGCTCTGTTTTCACAAGGAAAATCTTTTTCCCAGCCTGTTTGCTTATCTTGAAAAGAAAGGAAGGGGACTCGGTGAAGAATGCATTTAAAAATTAAAACTGTGCGAAACAGCACCATTTCATTTCGACTTCTGCTCTGAAGTAACTGTTCCATTTTGCTGTTTCAAACCATGGTTCGGTTTCGTTTAGTTGAAACTGTTTCTCTGTTCTGACGCATTTTGACGTTTCACCCATTGGCTATAATGGGGAATCATGAAAATTACTATAACTTCTTTATTTCTTGCATAATTTGGATAAAAATTGCAGGGATGGTAGCCCCTTCTGAGGACATGAATCCTGTCAAGCTCAGGGGCTTCTGGGAAACTGTACCTCAAACTGTTTAAAGCAAAACTCTTATCACTTGCCAGCAGTGGCAGCCTGCTGTCATCCTGTGCTCCCCAGAGGGGCTGTGGGGCTGTGCTGGACTCTTCCTGGGGGTGGGGTGCGGGCCCCCAGATGTGTGCACAGGATGGCAGCATGCTGCTGCTGCTGGCTGAGGCCAGCACCAGCACCCGAGTCTGCTTGGTGCAGCCCATGCTGAGTGCCGGGAAGAACTCGGTGTTGGTGCTGGCCTGGGCTGGTGGCAGCAGCACCATGTTGTCATCCTGCATGCAGAGTCTGGTACAGCATCTCAGCCCTTTCAGGGGATGCAGGTCTCTGAATCTGCATGTGGGATGACAGCAGGCTGCTGATGCTGGCTGGGACCAGTGGCAGCACCAGTCTTCCTGGCACTCAGCATGGGCTGCACCAAGAGCTGGTCGCAGCCAGCAGCAGCAGCCTGCTATCATCCTTCACATACATCCAGGGGTTCGTGTCCCTCAGGAGGAGTCTAGCACAACCTTGCAGCCTTCCCTGGGGTTGCAGGCCCCTGGATCTGCATGCAGGGTTTCAGCACACTGCTGCTGCCAGCTGGAGAAATATCCCAGAGCCACCCCCATCCCCAGCTGGCAATGGCAGCCTACTGTCATCCCGCATCGTCTGGGGGTCTTCGCCCTATGGGAAGAGCTGGGGGAAGCAATCAGAGAGCTGAGGAATTGAACAGGAAGCTAGATGTCAATATCAGAGCAGTCCTTCCTCCCCTCTTCCCTCTCTGTCTCCTTAGTTTCTGTTTAGCTGCAAGCAAGACTGGCCCTCATTTTATTTCAAAACTTTTTCAAAGCCTTTTGTTTAATTTTGATTTTGCTGTTTTGAGCTTGAAACTCATCGAAACAGCTTTGAAACAAAACACTCAGCGAAATTTCACGCAGCCCTATTAAAAATGTGATCTATTTAATTCTATAATAGACCTCAAGTTCAAATTTTACTTGCATCCTTTTTTACTTCTTTGGTTGCAGTCACTAAACAGTTTACTAGGACCAGAATTCTTCAGGGAAATTCTGACTTTATTGCAGCTGCTAATGCTCTTTGTGTATTAACTGCAAATTCTAATTCACTGTGCCCTTTTGTTGTGTAACAAACATATATAAACTTGTCAGATGTGGCAGGATTGGACTCAAACTAGGAGAAAATGTGATTTTGTTTAATCTATTCTTTTGGATAACATGGTGTAAACCAAGGTCTGTACTGACTTTGTGGCTCAGTGACTAAGGCAATTTTAAGGGTAGGGGGAGCCTCTTTTTCAACATTATACTACAACAGATTCTGACATAGAAAGTTGGAAATAAATGTTGAGCATGTTAATGACTGTCCAGTTTTTGTTGCATCAACAAAACAACAATATCTAACTTGATAGTATGTAAGGTACTGAGAGACTTCAACTCTGAAAAGTACCATGTAAAACCTAACTCTCATCTTTTAGATAGGTAACAGGTGGTAATAAGAATGCCAAAGTAGAGAAAAACATTTCAAGAGACCCTTGAATTCATATCATGCAGTCTTGACATAACTTGTATACACAGGTTAATACATGTCCTTCTGTGAGATAAGTCATTTATCCCATGGGTAACCTTGTAAAAGCCACAGCTGGTATTTCAGAATGCTTCTTGTTCAATATCAAAGCAGTGCCTGGAACTTTCAAATAGAGAAGCACTCTTCATTAAGCAGCTGCAGCTTTGAAGTTGCCAAAAGAGAATTATTTGCTGGTTTAGATAAAGAAAGGAGGGGCTTGAAAGCACTTTGGGAGGAATTAAGGTTTGGATTCAACATCCCAGTCCCTTTATAGAAAACTGCAAAAAGTTAGCTATTCCTTTCTAATCCAGTAACGCAGTTTCATATTTAATTTATGAATTCCTTATGTGTTCCCTTCCATGATCTTAATGAGAAAAATATTTATTTTTCTTCCTTTAAATTTTGAAATTAATTTTCTCAGCATTGTGGCATGCCTGTTTGTGGAAATAAGTTATGATATTCGACTGATTTCATAGTATTGCCAACATATATTTTAAAAAATCGAGTGATTTGAAATCTAAAGTAAAAATTCAAGTGTGTGGGGGTTTTGGGGGTTTTTTTTTGCCTTCTAGGTTTTGAGCCCTTAGTGTTCAGTTTTCCAAGCTTTTCTGTGCAAACAATAAGGTCTAGAAACTTTTCCCCCTTTTAATAAGAGCTTAGATTCTCAGCAATCACAAGACTCCAGAAGCTGGGTTTTCAGAAATACCATAAATGGAATAATTCACAGTAAAATATCAAGAACTGGCAACATTTTTCATGCAGTGCCTCATGAATGGAGGTGTTAGTAAAATGTCCAGCTTAAGGTTTGTATGGTATAAAGCAGGGGTGGGCAAAATGGCAGATCTAGCCAGCAGCCAGACTCCATTTCCCAGCAGCCCCTGTCTGCATGGCTGGAGCCAGTGTCCACAGAGAACCTAGCTGCAGCTGCATTGTGATAGCACAAGGCTAGGGTTGCCATGGAGACTAGCCCCAGCCATCCTGGCAGGGCAGGGCAGGGGGCTGCTCCAGAGTCTCTGGGATCTTGTGGCGGAGGTAGCTTGGTTGGGGCCAGGGCAGAGCCAGAATCTGCAGCCTGCACGCTCTGGAAAGGGGCATGCAGGCAGCAAGTCGGGGCTCTACCCTGGCTTGGGACCACACTGTCACTGCTGTAAGGAGCTGGGTCAGAGTTGTGATCTGCAGCCTGGACGTTCTGGGCAGGGATGTGCAAGCTATAGATTGTAGCTCTGTCCTGGCTCGTTGCAGTGGTGACAGCCTGGTTTGGAGCAGGGACAGAGCCATGATCCGCTGCCTGCATGCCCCTGCCCAGAGCATGCAGGCTGCAGATCACAGCTCTGCCCTGGCCCCAACCAAGCTTCCCTCAGCACAAGATCCCAGAGGCTCTGGAGCAGCCCCCAGCTCTGCTGCATGCCCTGTCAGGTGAGGCTGGGCCAGCCTTCATGGCAGCTGCAGGCTTGCATTATTTCAGCGTAGCCGCAGCTGGGTTCTCCATGGTGACCAGCCACATCCATGCAGGCAGGGGCTGCTGGGAAATGGAGTCCACTGCTGGCTGGATCTGGCCCAGGACGGGACTTTGCCCACCCCAGTACAGAATATAGTTTTAGCTCTTGTAGCCCTTCTTTGCTTGACTTAGATTGAATGGTTACACTGGCTGTCAGTCACAAATTATATTTATAAACCATCCTAAAGACTGAACTATTTTTTTTACCTCTGAGAAGCAATACTCCGTAACAGGGTTTAAAACAGAGGAGTGTGAAGAAGTCAGTTTGCTTCTGTCAAGCTATTCCTTTTATATAGATTAACAGCTTCAGTTCTTCAGGAGTATGGGATCTTTCTCAAACAATGCAGTTTCTCAAGTTGAAAGAGATCTGAAGTTAAAATGAACATGTTTTGTTCAGTGAATTTGGGACTTTGATGGAGTTTTTATATTGGAGTACATATTTTATTAAATTACCAGTTCTTCTCAATTATTTGGCACACATCCTGGGGTATAGGATGTCTAAGGACATAGGCAGGCAAGGTTTTTTGGGTAAATCCGATATCTTTTGAGACCAACTCAAATATCTAATAAAGACATTGGTGCATTTAAATTGTTTCTACTTGTGGCCTTTCTCATAAAACAATTTTAAAATAAATAACAGAAAAAAGATTTGTAATGGTATTCCTAACAAGATTGAAACAGGTACAATGCTAATTGATTACTTCTAACTTCTTTAAAATGAAACCAGACTGCCAATGGTGTAGCCTCTCGTGAGGAAGAAGAAATAAGCGAGCTGCAGGAAGATGACAGAGACCAGTTTTCTGACCAGCTGGCAAGTGTTGGCATGCTGGGAAGAATTGCTGCAGAACACTGTATACCTCTTCTTACAAGGTACAGAGTAATTAATAAAACTCTTATACTTTTACTTAAATAATCTGATTAAAGTCTTGTGTTAAGCAAAATTTTTGTTTAGTTAAGCAGCTGCATTAATTTTCTTATTGTCTTTTCTCAGTTTATTAGAAGACCGAGTGACAAGGCTCCATGGTCAGTTACAAAGGCATCAGCAGTTACTTGCCTCACCAGGATCAGGCTCAATTGACAATAAGGTGCTTGATGACCTGTACGAGGATATACATTGGCTTATTTTAGTCACAGGTTAGTAGTAAGTTTTAAACACAAAACATTTGTATACAGCTCCTGAAATTACAGTTCCTCAACCAGACCTGCCTGGATGTCCATCAGCCTGTATAGCTAATCCTGGTAATTGAGTGTATGGTCATTATGTTTTTTTATGGTTATTTTTCATTGCAAGTGTTCTTTTCACACTAGAACAAATGAATGTATTCTTTGTGCTGTAGCAGGACAGAACTTTTTCATTTTGTCTTATTTCCTTTATGTTAATGGTCATGGGGGTATTTTTTCTTAAAGTTATGCTAAGCAACCTTTTAACAGAAGATGCTATATGTTTTTTGTTAACTTCTGTTTTTATCATATGTTTTTGTCTGATTCATTCTGAAAAATATTCAGCTAAAATACTCAGCTAGTTGTTAGCATTAAAAAAACCCAGAAACTGAGACTGCTTGTGGGTATGTGAATGCACAGGATTTGGTATGGCTACATAACTCATGACTGGCAAAAACCTGCGCAAATTATGCTGGGCAACCTATATAAAGTTCCAGTGAAATACTGATGCAACTAAAATGGCATCTGCATCATGCCTGATGCTAAGTAGGTTTGTACATTTTTACTCTCATTAGTGTTGTCTTTCATAACTGTTCATGAATCCAAATTGCTTTACTTACTCTGCCTATGTCCAAGTGGCAGAAATAATGAAATAAAAGCATATTTAAAAAATAAAACAGGGTTTTATCATTTTAAATATTTTACCTCTTATAATCCCAGCTCTTGATTACAAGTGTATTGATTCTACTTGTGTAACCATACATTAATCCCATGGGATTAAGTGTGTATCTCTAGCTCTGATGGGTATGATATGAAACTCAAAAACTGTGATAAAACCAGGAGTGAATATACTTTTTCCTGGACAACAGGTAAATGCTTTAAAATGCCTTTGTCTATGTGATGTATATTTGCAAAGGAAATAAGGAAACGCTGGTTGTTCTTAGTTTGTTTGCTGTGCTTTTAAAAACTGCTTAGAGGCATAGAAAGTTAGCAATGCAGAAATTCCAACTGTAGATTAACAGGTAGAATGCAGATGAATTATAGCTGTAAAATCACATTTTTCACATGAAGAAAGCTGAACAAAGCAAGCAATTTAGTCATATATAAAGTTTGACCCCTCTGTAGACATCAGCTGTAGCAGCTGCTGCTGAATGAGGCACTATTTCTATATTTTATTTGGTCATTACTCTTTCAGCCTGGTTTCTTGTTTATAATTTTAGGGCTGCTACTTCCATTTACACACAGAAAATTGAAGTGTATAATTAATATTAAGGTACTTACTAAGTTAATGTTAGGGTTTATATAGATTTTTATTATGTCAGTGACTTGGAATGTCTGCTATAAAGCCAGAAAAGACTCCAACAAAAACTTAACCTAGGTTAGTGAACTTTTGGTGACTTACCTTCTATATCTCTTAAGGCTACCTCTTAGCTAATGATACTCAGGGAGAGACTCCGTTAATACCTCCAGAAGTAATGGAATATTCCATTAAGCATTCAACTGAGGTTGACATCAATACAACACTTCAAATTTTGGGATCTCCAGGAGAAAAGGCCTCTTCCATCCCAGGATACAACAGAACTGATTCTGTCATTAGGTAAGAATACATTACAGTCTGTTAACATAAATTATCCCACAAATACAGAGACAGAAACAAATATTGAATATTGATGGCTTCAGATGTAGAAAGGAGAGTAAATGTATTAACACTGGAACAGAAAAGAGATTTATTTTGCATGAAATTTAGAATGGGTAGTGCTTTATCAGACTGATTGTAACAAATGGGTTGTAAGGAATGCTATAGAAGGGGTAAAAAGGTGGTAGGAATTGTAAGATAAAATAAATAAGATTGTTTTATGATAAAATTTGAAGGTAAAGGCAATTCAGTGGTTTAGAAAAGTTTTGTTTTGGAAGCAAAAAATGGAACAACACAAGCATGAGTGAAACTTGGAGTGCCAGAGTTGGAGAGCTGAAGTCAGTGGATGGTTAAATAGAGAATCATGAGGAAGAGACCAGATAAATGATTGGAGAGAGAGATGCAGCATATTAGATTTCAACAGAGATGGGTGGATTTTGGTGCTACAAGTGCCTTTGCTAGCAAATACGAAGTTCAGTACAAATGTTTTCTTTCCTTGAATTGTCATAGTGTATGAGAATAAAGCTTGTTTGAAGTGTGATGATAGAATTGTGTAACTGAATTAACTGTTATCCCTTCTATAGAACAGTAACAAAACAAGTAGTTTCCAAATTATAAAATGGGCTTCTCTAACAAGAATTACCAGTACTTGTGATCACTGCAAGAGTAGCTCAGTTGGCCTTGAGTGCAGAAAGAGTGTTGTCACTTGTAGGCCAATTACTGTGCACATTTTAAGGAACAGTATGAGAGCTACAAAAGAAACTTCTGTCCATTTTTTGAAGGAGGATGACAGTCATAAAGCAGGGCCCCAAGCTTTGGAAATTTGAAGTAAGGCATGGCACATTGTACTCTAATGGCTATGAAAGATGCTATTACCCTAGTTTTGTTTTAATTTCTGTCTTATGTTAATCTTAACCAGATAGCCTGAGATGGCTTTTTGTCTTCATCAGTTCCCTGGGTTGTCAGGTGCACAAGTTGTATGGCAACATTATACTTAGACCCTGTACAACAAAAGAGCACTCTGTTTTTGTGATAATTTTTCCATATAGCTGATAAGAGGCAATGAGAGCAATGTTTTCTACTCCGGCATTCTGTAGTGGGGAGAGAATCTGGGCTAAATGGGGAAGGTTTGGAGATTCCTTGAGAATTGGGATGGAGGGAGGTGTGTTACTCCTATAATAATCAAAATAAGAAAAAACACTTTACTGCTTCTGCATTTGTGTTGCAATTTGTACCAGGCTGCAAAAACTGTACACTAAAGGCTGCCAAAAGTTTGTAGCTAAGGTTAAGAGGGGGAGGGGGAAGAAAGGGAAAGGTATCTTGTCTGTAGAGTACTAGGCATTATTCCAGTTGGACAGCTTCCCATTTCCCCTGATGTCAGAGCACTGGAGAGCATTCTATGTACTGCAATAATTTTGGAGTCTAATTTCAAAGTTAGAGCTGATCCCCTTTGCACCTTGACTTCAGTCTTAAAGTATTTCTGTCCTATCCCTGTCCTCCTGTGTAAAGAGAGACTATTCATAGAGACTGCTTACAGATGTAAAAAGAAACAAACCAAGAAAAGCCCCCCAACACTTTACTTTAAACTCTGTGCACCCCCGCACTGAACCTAGTGCATGCCCAGAAAAGGCATTGCATTAGTTGGACCCAACTCATCCAACATCTGTCTAGATTGGGTGTTTTAGTGGGGCTTTTTTGGTGGTTTTATTTAGATAAAAGTGCTCAGAAAAACCTGCTGAAGCATTTAATCTATGCAGATGCTGTAGAACTAGGCCAAGCTAACACACTCGTTCTTCCAGTAAAGTGTTTAACGTTTGTAAGCAGCCAGAGTGTTTGCCTGACTGTATTGGGGCATAAATATATGGGCTTTGTATTTTTTTTTTTTTTTTTTTACTGTATTCCTTGAAGATCAGAAAACTTTGAGACAATGCAATGTAGGGGAAATTGACCCTACTTAAAGGGGAAAAAAAACATCCAAAAATCAGTCATGTGTCTTAATTGTACTTCATATCTGCAGGTTATTATCTGCCATCCTAAGAGTTTCAGAAGTAGAATCTCGAGCAATAAGGGCAAATCTAACACACCTTCTGAGCCCACAAATGGGAAAAGATATTGTCTGGTTTCTTAAGCGCTGGGCAAAGACCTATCTCCTAGTGGATGAAAAGCTGTATGACCAGGTAAGAACAGAATTGCAATTGTGATTGCAATAATTGACTAAGTAATAGGCAGTAATACTCTTTAATGAAAGTAGATTTGATGTGTATTTTGAACCTCAAGTGTCAGGGGTTTATAACATGCAAATAGTTGTTTATTTTTAAAACTCAGTGTTGCACAGTTGTAGTCTGAAAAGTAGGCCCTTTTCCCAGGGACAAAAATTAAATAGTAAATAAGTGGTGGTGGTCAGAGGAATTGTCCATACTGGTGGGTTTTTTGTTTTGTTTTGATTTTTGTTTTAAATGTAATTATGTAGGGTTTGACATGGAAAAATTTCTGCTATGTGGTTCCATAGGTAGAACTTATTTTTTGCCAAAGTTTTGATAATAATGACTCTGTCTTTCAATCTGTGATGTCATCTGTAGTGCAGTGATTGTGGCACATTGCCTGGTAATACAATGGCTACGGAAGGAGTTTGGCAGTGGTTCTTTTATCTCTTTCGACATTTTTATGTGTTTTTTTTTTGTTTGTTTTTTTTTAAATGAAGAAGGGTTAGGTGGACCAAAAAATCCATTAAAATTTGAAATTGTTCTCTTAGCTAATAGATGTTACCTTATGTTGTTATCCTTTTCTTTTCCCACTTTATTGTGTTCTATACTTAGCAGCAGTGCGTGACAGGTATTGCAGTTGCAAAAATCTGTGGTATGGGGTAGTCTCTTATGCTGCTAGCACAGTACTGAGTACAGTGCGGATTTAACACAATGTGGACATCTGGAAATAATCATAATATAGCCAAAATATGAGGAAGTATAGATACGCTCAGTAAATTACATAAAATAAAGATTGCCAAGAATATTTGTGCCATCATTCATTGTGATCATATTGTTTTATATGATGAAAATAACAGAAAATTTGAAATTGAACATGCTCACTGTGTACTGATATTGAGGTTCCTGCAAAAAATTATAATAAAATTCCTGAGACTCAATTTTTAAGGCATTTATTTTGTAAAGAACAAGAATTTTTATTTACCTGGAATTTTCAGAAGAAACAGATATTAACATATCCAAGTCTAAGGATAAAAATCCTTCCCCAGAACATTGCACATGGAACAAATTCCAGGGACCAGCTATAGAAAATATTCACTACAGCCATGACCGATGTGGAAAAAAATCCCAAAATAACCCAGTGCTTTACCAGAACAGGCATTGCATCAGTTTGACTCAGCTCATCCAATGTCTGTATAGATTGCATGCTTCAGCGCAGCATTTTGGTGCTTTTTTTGCAGCTTGCATGTGTTCCTTGATTGAATCAGCTATTGGATAAAAGCTCCAAAAAGCCCTGCTGAAACGCACAATCTATACAGATGTTGGGAAGGCTGGGACAAACGAACTCATTGCCTCTTCTGGCCATGCACTGCACTCAGTGCAGGGGTGTGCCAGGCTGAAAGTAAAGCAGTGTTTGGCTTTTGTTTTTTTCCTCTCTGTAAGCAGCCTATGTAACAGTGTGATATCTTGCAAGGCTCTCTTTGGTTGAAAACTGTAAAACTGTTTGGTTTGCTGCTATCAGATTCTTCAGTTCTCAGGAATTTTTTCTTAAAGTGCTTATGGAATTCTTTTTTGAACAAATATTGGTAGATGTATAAAGTTGAAATTGTTTTCTGCTTTTTGCCATTGCACTTAAAAGTAGGTCTCGTTTGTTGCCCATTTAAAAAAAAAAATTCTTTTATCAGCAAGAATTTTGTGTTTTTAAAGAAAGAGGGAAGGTCTGAAAACAAGTTGCTGTTTGGTTGCCATATATGTCATTTTATGTATTGTAAACTTCATTTATTTAATCTTTTTCTTGTAGATAAGTCTGCCATTTAATACAGCATTTGGTGCAGATACCGAGGGTTCACAGTGGATTGTGGGTTATCTGTTAGAAAAAGTAATCAGTAACCTGGCAGTATGGAGTTCTGAACAGGACCTTGCAAATGACACTGTGCAACTGCTAGTAACATTGGTGGAAAGGAGAGAGCGGTAGGTTGAAGATCTATCCAAGCCCAGACTTTTCTTTTGCATCTTCTAAAATTATATTGGGCCAAAAAATAGGGCAAATGCAGTATCTCTTATAGGGTATTTATAGTTGTTCTTCTACAACTGAGACCACTTGCACTTTCTTTTGAGAATTAAAGCATTAGAAATTCACAAGCATATAATGTAGATTTTTATGAACAAATTTACACACATTCATACAAACCAAACAGCTTGCCATGTGTTCCCTAGTTTTCAAGTAATAAGCACCTCCCAGGTTACATTAAATTGTTACCAGCTTTATGCTTCTGTAACTCAACTGATATAAGTGGAGTGTTACAAATATAAAGCTAGTACAACAGTGGGGTTTTCTTTTGTGCTTATCACTGTAGAATCTGAACACTTCAGAAATATTAACTAACTTATTTTTACAGTGCTCCTGTAAAATGGGGCAGGCATGATATTCATACTTTCAAAATAAGAAATTTGAGGCACAGAGACATTAACATAAGTGTCTACTAATGTTTGTTTTCCAACATGAGTGACACCTGAGACCTAGCACAGGGGTCAGCAAGGTTTCTGGGCAGAGTGCCAAAAACACCTGAGCTTTATGGGCTAGATGCGTGGTTCCAACCATCCATTACCTCGCCCCATGCCTTGCAGATAGTGTATTGATATCATCTACATTTTTGTAGCTCCCACCCCATGATGAGTTTCTAACTCATCGGGGGGGG
>JAGPOW010003316.1:167586082-167646489 GCA_030014935.1 Caiman crocodilus
CTGGACTGGCTTGAGATGCATCTTTGGATGCATGACAAGGTATGGCTGGCCTTGCTGGCTGCGGTCTGGCATTGGCAGCTCATGTTCATCTTGGAGTCAGTGATGACTCCAAGATCCCTTTCTGCCTCTGTGTTTTCAAGAAGGGAATTCTCCAGCCTGTATGTATGCTGAGGATTCTTTATCCCAAGGTGCAGCACCCTGCATTTGTCTACGTTGAACCTCATCCTATTCTCATCTGCCCACTTTTTTGTAGTCTGTCTAAATGTAGTTGCAGCCTCTCTCTCCCTTCAAGTATGTCCACCTTCCCCACATCTTGCAGGAGAAGAAGAAAAAAAAAGAATCGGACCCCATGCCATAATGGTGACAGAAGCCGCTAAACTGAAATGGTGGGTTTTTAATCATTGTAGTTAAAAACTCACTGTTTCAATTTGGGGACTAAGACCCCATCACATGTACAAGTGGCCATAAGCCCTATAGTAGAGTAGGTATTTGGGTTTAGTTTTCTTTGTGTGCCAATCTTCACAATTTCTACTGCTTAAAACTGCATCAGTTTTCCTCCAGCCACTACCTCATGCTCCTTATCCATGTGGGCACAAATGACAGCTCAGCAATCCCAGCTGGGTCACGAATGACTACAGGACTCTGAGAGTGAGGCTTAGCGGGTTCGGGGTGCAGGTGATTTTTCTCCTTGATCTTTTTCCATTACGGGTACCAGGCACAGGAGAGAGAGAGAAGAGTTGTAGAAGTTAACAGAAGACTGCAGCACTGGTGCTATCATGAAAGCTTCAGCTTTTGTGACCACAGTTTGCACTTCAGAGAGAGGGGCAGCAATTTGCTGGGAAGGAATGGCCTCCACCTCACTCAAATGGGGGAAGAAGCTCTTCTCGGCTAGAATGGCTGACCTGGTTAACTGGGCTCTAAACTAAGTTCACCAGGGGATGAGCAAATAACCACCAGTGCAAGCCCACCAATCGTCAACCACAAAATTAGAATGTCAGGCTGAATAAGGGAACGCATTCCTACCCTAGCCCAGGCGCGGGGCTCTTCTAGGAGTGCAGGGAAGCCTAGGGCCTATGCCAGCAGGCTCACTTGCGTCTGCACAAATGCCAGGAGCCTGGGCAACAAGCAGGAGGAACTGGCCCTTCTGTTAAACAGAAACTAGTACGATTTCGTAGGGATACCAGAGACCTGGTGGGGACTCCACCTATGGACCACAGGTATAGATGGCTATACCTTGTACAGGCGAGAATATGTTGCAAGGAAGGGCAGGGATGTAGCTGTCTGTGTGAAGAAGCAGTATGCTTCCCTACAGGCTGAGATCAGCAACTAAGGAGGGAGACTTGAGACCCTCTGGGTTAGGGGTCTCAGGAGGAACGTGGTGAAGAGGGTATAATGATAGGAGTCTACTACAGACCTCCTAATCAGGAGCAAGAACTTGACCACAAATTCGCTATGGAACTGGCTGAAGCTTGATGCACTCAGCGGATGGTTATCAGGGGCAACTTCAACTACCCTGACATCTCATTGGAAGAGCGCTCAGCCAAATCCAGTCAGCCGCAATGCTTCCTCATGCATTAACAAGCTCTATTTGTCTCAAAAAGTCTCCAGGCCAACAAGGGGCAAGGTGCTTCTGGACCTGGTACTAGCCAAAGGGGATGATGTAGTAAGCGACCTGAGAATTGAAAGAAAGCTGGAAGACAGTGACCACAAGTTGATCGCTTTCTCTATCTACTGCAAAGCTTGCATGTTGGTCAACAATGCAGAAGTCCTTGACTTTAGGAAAGCTGACTTTTACGAACTCAAGAGGGTAGTAGTCAGGACCCTGAGAAGCCATAATATGACAGGGAGGGGAGTCCACAACAAGTAGTTGCTTCTCAGCAATATGATCCTTGAAGCACAAAGAGAGTCCTTTCCAGCCTGTAGAACAAGTAGCAAAAGGGCTGGGTGACCCCCTTGGCTCAGTGCAGAACTCATGGACCTCTTGTGTCTAAAAAGAGAAGCTAATAAAGGATGGAAGACAGGAAACACCACCAAGTAAGAGTATCCAGCACTGGCCCACACCTGTAGGGAGTGAATGAAGAAGGCAGAGGCTGAAACTCAGCTCAGACTGACAATAAAAAGTCCTTCTTCATATATATGGGAAGTCGGGGGGGGGGGGGGAACAAGGGCAACATTGGACTCCTGCTAAACCAAATAGGCCAGCTGATAATCGACACCCAGGAAAAAGCCAATCTCCTTAACATTTACTTTGTCAGTCTTCCACCAACCCAAGGGGATCACCCCGCCTGGCAAGATGCAGGATCACCAGGAAAAGGGTGAAAATACTCCCATCATTGGCATGGATCTTGTGAACTGCCTGACATCATAGTGCAGCCGATGGCAAAAATATTCGAGAACTCATGGCACTCAGGCGATGTATGTGAAGATTGGGAAAAAATCATCAAGGAAACCATCAACAACAGGCTAACAGAAGGCAACACTCTGAGAGGGCCACCATGACTGTTGCAGGTAGATCTTGCCTGACCAATCTCATTTCCTTCTGTGACCACGTGACACATCACCTGGACAAAGGAGAAGAGGTTGATATCGTACAGTTGGCCTTCAAGAAAGCCTTTGACCTGTTGTCCCACGATGTCCTCATGGTAAAATCAGGGAACTGCAGCCTCAGCAACCTTACGATCTGATGGCTGGGGAACTGACTCCATGAATGGACCCAGAGGGTGATAGTTGATAGAACCAAATTGACATGGCGCATGGTGACCAGTGGTGTCCCCCAGGACTCCATTCTCAGACCTGTACTCTTCAATGTATTTATAAATTACCTAAACTCTGGTGTCAGAAGCAGACTGGCTAAGTTTGCTGATGACACCAAACTATGGGGAAGTGTGGTCACCCTAGAGCAGTGGTCACCAACCAGTCAACCAGTAGATCCCAGAGCCTCTTGCTGAGCTGGGGGGGCTGAGATCAAGGCCCCCACAGTGGGGATATGGGAAGGGATGAGGGCCAGATTGAGGCCTCTGCGATGAGGGACTGAGTGCAGCAGAAGCCTGTAAGGTGAGTGGGGCCCCAGCCAGGTGAGTCTGTGCTCCCTGGATAAGCCACTCAAGCTCAATCCTTCCACCAGAGGGCTCCCACCACTGTGCACCCTGGCAGAGGCCCCTCATCCATCCATTCTCCCCTCCAATCTGTGTGCTGTGGAGGCAGGTGCCACTCCAGGCTGGGCTTCACCCACCAAGCCCTGCTGCAGCTGTTTCAGGAGTGGCCTAACACCACATGCATTCATTTGCTGGGTGGGCAGAGGATGAGGCTTAGCCCAGAGTGGGACTCATGGCATTGGGCCACTCCCAGGACAGCTGCACTGGGACTCGGGGTGCAAAGCCCAGCCCTCAGCAGCAGCCACCTCTGCTGCACACAGATCGGGGGCAGGGGGCACATCTCCCATCCAAACGTGGAGCAGCACAGGTGGCTATAGAAGCTGTGAGGTAGGGAGTGGGGCAGGAGCAAGCCCCGCATGACTGGGGCGCACAGCCTGGGAGGACATGGGGAGTGCTGGGGCCAGGATGGCATCATACTGTTCCCAGTGGAGGTGTTTGGTCATGCTACACTCAGGCCGGGTGGTGGTGCTGGGAGCAGGGACACAGTGGAGGGGCTGCAGCCACCCCAAAATTTGCCATAGCCCCCCCCAACCCCTGCTACCAGTGCTGCTGCCGCCCAGCCTGAATGCAGTGCAATCAAACACCTCCACTGGGTACAGTGCAGTGCCACCCAGTACACGCACCCTCTGTGTCCTCCAGGGCTGCATGCTCCTGCCCTCCCTGCACCCCCTGGATAAGTTGCTTGTGGCTCCGTCTCCTGCCCCACTCCCTCCCTCAGCGCAGTTGGGAGGGTGGGGGCAGATCAAGGCCCCAGCAGTGAGGGAGGGAGTGGGGTTAGGGCTGGGGTGTTGAACTGCCCCCACTCTGGCCCTTTCCCCTTCCTTTTCCCACAGACAGACCTGCTGTGGGGAGGGAGGTGGGCAGATCTTGGGTTTCTTTTTAAGTTCCAAAGGTGATCTCCAACTTTAAAAGTGTGGGGACTGCTGCCCTAGAGGATAGGCTGGCAATCCAGGCCAATTCCAACAGGCTTGCAAGGTGGGTGGATCAAAACCTGATGGTGTTCAACACTGAGAAATGCAAGGTGCTCCATCTCAGGAGAAACAACCCACTTATAGACTCAGCAGTGCTATGCTCGCTAGCACCACAGATGAAAGAGACTTGGGGGTCGTGATGGGCGACGAGATGAACATGAGCCGCCAACGCAATGTGGGAGTTGGCAAAACAAACAAAACTCTGGCTTGCATCTACCGATGCATCTCAAGCAAGACCCAGCAAGTCACCCTCCCACTTTACTTGACCCTGGTGAGGCTCTATCCAGTTTTGCACTCCACAATTCAGAAAGGATGTGGAGAAGCTTGAGAGGGTCCAAAGGAGAGCCACGCACATGATTAGAGGACAAGAGAGCAGGCCTTATGAGGAGAGCCATGGGACTTTAGCCTGGAAAGCGTAGGCTCTGGGTCACTTGGTAGCAGCCTGTAAGTACATAAGGGTGTGCATTAGGAACTGGGAAAATGTCTGTTCACCAGGGAACCCCAAGGGAAGACAAGGTCCAATGGTCACAAACTCCTGCAAGACTGTTTTAGGCTGGATATAAGGAAAAACTTCTTTACTGTCCAAGTCCCTGGGGCCTGGAATTAGACTCCCTCCAGAGGTGGTGCAAGCACCTACTCTGGACACTTTCAAGAAACACTTGGATGCCTATCCTGCTTGGATCTTTTGACCCCAGCTGACTTCCTACCCCTTGGGCAGGGGGCTGGACCCAGTGATCTTGTGAGGTCCCTTCCAGCCCTAATATCTATGAAATCTTTTAAATCTGATCTCTGTCTAGCCAGGTATTTTTGTAGATGTCTCTTGCCATACTTCTTAGTGTCATCCAGGTGAGAACTAGGTACAGTCAACTTCAGTGCCTGTGTTCAATTCTTTACATTCACAGAAGCACAACCTAAACCCTGTCCTATATTTTTATTCTACAAATAACATTGATATGACCTTTATCATTAGGCAGACATATCTAGGCAAATGTAACTTAATTTGGTGAAGGTAAGGATTCAGACTGGGTTTTTGAGCTGGGGATACCTGGAGTTTGTATGTGCATGTTGCAGTTAGTTATCTGGAATAATTAATATTGAGTTGGCCATGAAACTTAAGAGACTTAACATGTTCATGTGTTATGATGGCTAGGTGGCATGAGATGAATTGAAGTTTGTGTGAATGTTAATGTTTGTTTGACTGGTAATGGGAAATGCAAGAATGAAACATTAGCTCAAAGTTAACAAAGTTTATTAGTTTTTGTGTTATCCTAGTGCTGAGTAGAAATGTATCCGATTTTTTTTTTTCTGTTGTTGAAGTTTCTTTGGAATATAGTATTATGAGATGCTTAGGCACAAAAGGAGCTAGCTTACAGTCATATGGCAGCCTCAACAAGCATTAATTACTCTTGTTTTTGCATAGTGTTGCTGGGGGTCCTGGGGTAAGGAGGAGAGAGGATTGAGATTAGGTAATTTTAAAAAAATCTGGTTTACATAAATTTATTATACTTCCTTTCAATATATGTAATCTCTCCTTAATATATTAACATGTTAACAATAAAGGTGCACGTGTTTCCTATAGATGAAGTATTTAGAGGACATGAGCCAGGACAAGCTGCAAATCGATCTGTTTCAGCAGCAGATGTTGTTTTATATGGAGTTAATTTAGTTCTACCTTTGATGTCCCAGGATTTGCTCAAAGTAAGAAGTTCTCATATTTTAATGAATATACTTAATGTATATTTTACTTGATTTTACCTTTAATCCAGCAGATAAATAATAGTGAGTTACTTAAGTTTATTCTATATACAAGGCATTTTCCTAGTAACATGTGAAGATACCCTAAAAAAAGTTTTGTCTGTAAGATATCTGGCCTACTTCAAAAGCTTATTTCATATTTGCCCATATATAGGGTTACTTGGTGTATTAAATGTCAGCATTGCTTGTTTTCCTGATTATTTTCTTTTTCATCATGTCTTCTCCTGTGACCTTCTTTTGACATCTATTCATGAACTGACTACCTAGCTCTTATCTTAATTATTAAAACTATTCACATTTGGAGAAGTACATATATATTATGTGTTTTTGTAACTGATTATCACTTTTGAATCTCTTAGTAAGGCAATATTGAATAAGTTAATGTTATGACAGGTTTGTGTCATATACACATTTTGTGTGTGTGTGGCTTCCTTAAAAATCAAATGCTATTTGATTAATGTCCATAACATATAAGTTTCTATCTTACTTGCAAGTATTGTTGTCTGCAGCAAATAGGCCAGATCAGAATTTCAGCTGCATAGAGATTCAAGTACTAGTAAGACAATAAACTGTCTTGAGTTTAAAATTACCAGTGTTTTTCTTTTGACAGTTTCCATCTCTGTGTAATCAGTACTACAAATTAATCACCTTCATCTGTGAAATATTCCCAGAGAAAATTCCACAGCTTCCAGAAGACTTGTTTAAAAGCCTAATGTACTCACTGGAGTTAGGGATGTCATCGTATCCTTAACACTGTATGGGGTGCACAGCCAAAAGGGTGGGAAAACTGAAAAGTGCTTTAATGAAAAAATCTTTAAAACTGATACTTTCCTGGTTCACATTCTCTCTGATAAATATCTGTATATATAATTGTTCTGCCATAGTTAATTTTTATTCTGAAGTTAACCTCTGCATTCTGTTTATTAAGAGTTGCTGAAGCAGTAGCATCCACTGAGGTTTTAGTTTTGCCTGAGTTTCTCCTGACCCATAGCATTCCTTTAATACAGCTTGTAAATGGCTTGATGTGTATGGTCTTGCAGATGCTTTCTACTGTTGCTTCAGTTCATAGTGTCTGTAACTTCATAAGCCCTTCAGCTGGTATCCCAAAGCCATTCCTGAATTAGTTGCTCAGCTGGCAATGCAAAACACTACTGCTCTTCTACTGGGCTGCCTCCAGAGTATTTCCTGTCATGTTGCCAATGGGTTTTCCCTTTTATAATGGGAGGGCCGTTTTCACTAATCTGTGGCACGTGCCATAAACAGATGAGAAGCTTGACCATAAGGGACTCTTTCTGAAAATGTTATGTCACAGAGGGTTGTATTACATTAGAGTGTGTAGCTAAGAAAAGAAGGCAACGAAGATTTCTTTTTATTAAAGAGCATTGTAGTGAAAATGAGATCCAAGGATGTGTGCTCACTAAAACACTTGCTAACAAAGCTATTGAGAAATTTACCACAACTTAATAAGTCACACATTTCTTTTTCTTTAATACTTAATATCAGAATGAGTTCTGAAGTGTGCCAGCTTTGTCTGGAAGCTCTAACACCATTAGCAGAACAATGTGCAAAAGCACAAGAAACAGATTCATCCCTCTTTCTAGCAACAAGGCACTTTCTTAAGGTAAGATACCTAATTATGTCACACTGATATTGTGCTTAATTAAAAATATACAGAGTGATGGGTCCAGTGCCTCCATTAAGTTATGCACTATACACATTCATTGTAAGAAGTAGTTCCTGCCTACAGAGCTTAATGTAAATAGAGACAGGCAAGGGGAAATGAAGGCAGAAAGGAGTAATGACTTGTGTGCAGCTACCTGCCAGCTTTGATGGAGACCTGGAACATTTTGGTCTTCTACTCGTTTTTTACTTCTGTAAATTTTGACTTTTGGAATTCATTTAAAGGTTTTTAGTAAATATCACTGAAGTCTGCTGAATACTTCACTCAGAACTAGACCACTGTAGAGAAGGCTACTTCTAAGTTGAAGAATGGATAGGTGAAGATGAAGAAGCAACAGGAATAGGATGGAGAGAGAGTGACTGATTCTTAAAATAGAAAAAAAATAAAGGTCTCTTATTCCAATGTCTTTAAACTACATGTTTTTTAGCCAAGTATCAGGTTCAGGGTTAACCCTTCTGAGCAACCTGCTCAACCTTATTCAGGTGGGCCTTAATGAAACAGTCAGTTTCTACCAGATGGGAGTGAGTTCAGAAAACTTGTGTGATCATCCCTTGCTTAAGTGTTTAATTAAAAGTCTATTTTTCCATTCTCTTCCAGTGCAGAGTAAGTCTTGCCTGGGGCCTCAGTTTTCTTACAGCATACTCGCTGACTTCTGAGCTTCTTAGGGATTGCTTATGATAACTCTGTCAGTTGGGCTGAGAATGAACAACAAGCCTTAATATGTTATCCACCTTAGTCTTCCAAATAGACAGACTTGTTTATCAGTCTCTTCTCTATCTTTGCCTTATTCTCTGACTTCCCTTGCCCACTATACTTCTATTTCTTTGAGCATTATAATTATCTGAAAACAGCACTTTTGACAAACCTGATTAGTAGTCTCCTAATGTTATTCTTGGGAAACAACCCGTTCATTTAAGTCTTTCTGTTATAGAACTGTGGTTTTTGGAGAAATGTCTGAGATGTTTCCCCCCTGAGACTGACCATACATAGATAAATAGGGCTTTGAAATCTGCTGTATATGTAAGTTCTCTCCACTGGGGGATCTCAGTGCTTGTTCAACGAGGATCCATCTATAGAAAAAGGCATAGATAGAGTTTCCAATTACCAAAAACTAGATCCAATACCCTTGTTAATAAAGCAGATTGGTTAGGGTTGCTTCTCAAGTTTCCTCCACCAAGACTCTGTACTGGTTGCCCATTTCCAAGAATGGAAGTCTGTAGAGCAGGGGTGTAAATTCATCTGGCCCCACAGGTCAGATGAGTGGCATGGGGCCATTTCACAGTGTTGATTGGGCCCATAGACCCCTGAACCCTCCAACCCATTCATGCTGTAATCAGTGCTTGCTCTGGCTGGTTTGGGATGTGCACTGCACAAGGTGCTTGCTTCAGCCAGACTGGGACCAGTGCAGCGTGAGTCCTGGGACTAGCCAGGGTGGAACTTGCATGCATCGTCTGGGTCCTGACCTGGGTCTGAGACCTGGGAGAAGATGATGGGGTTCCACAGGTCAGATCTTGGACACCTCTGTTGTAGAGATCTTTTCCATGACAAAGGCTGCTTGAGTTAGACTATCTGGAATTCATGAAGTATTAGTCCCCTGCAGAATCACATTCTTCCTCCTTTTAGTTTCTTCACAGTTCCTGAAGAAAAGACTAAGGGTGAGGAGATATTTCCCTTTGTTGTCATAGCCACAGTGTCCATTGACACATGTAGTGAGCTAAAAGGCTACATTTATAATGGTTTGATGTTGACCTGATATGGGACATGAATCTTAAGCCTGGCTCCCTGGAGGAAATATATTTAAAGAATTCCAGTTCCTAGTAAACAGTGTTATTTTATCCCTGTAAGACTGCAGGTTTTTTCTAGCAACGTATTGCCTTACTGATAACTTTACAAAAACTGAAAAACTAACACCTGCAATTTTTTGCATGGGGTTTTTCACATGTTTCAGGTGACTGCACTTATATATTGAATGCTGCATATTTGACCTATTGTTGAATTGTAAATATGTCCTTTCTAAACATAGGATGCATGTGCCAAGAAAGAATCATGCATGTGGTAACATATGAAGATAGTATTGCATGTTCATTTCTGATGTGTGAAGGCAGGAACAGAATTATCTTAAAATTTGTACCTAGTAAAGTGTTATTGTTTGCAACTTGAATGCATCTCCAAATACCTGAATTATCACAGGAGAAGTTAGCCTCCTTTTCCTGCTTATTCAGTACAATGTAATGTGTTTTCCTTCCTAATCAAACCCTCTGTCCTGAAAATTTGCTATTTTGTATTATAACCAGAAATCATTTCAATTGATCAGACTGGGTAAATGTATCCTTGTTGCAAATGATCGTGTTTCCATAACACAATAATAGCTCTATCTTGGACCAGTTCTGTAAACACTAGTTGCAGATATTTCCAGAAGTCCTTACTTGTGAACTCCCTGTTTTTGTCAGATCCTTACAGTTTTAAAGGTGCATCTGTACTGCTACCAAAAGTGTTGTTTTGCCATATGTACATATAACCTTGAGATAGCTTCACTCTAACTAGCCCTGGTAATGAGTGCAGTGAAGATATGATGACAGCTGCTTGATACAGTATGTAGGGTCCCTAGCAGGATTCAAAGCCATGACAGCAAAGGCTTGAAAACCTCACTGCTGATTTTCCAGACTTACCTGAGCCAATTGGTTCATAGCTAAGCAAGATGCACCTACATATACTGCAGTCACAGCATCCTGACACCTGACTGCAGAGTACGCAATAGATGGAATGGAGATTTCCTGACGTCTGATCATCCATTTCCCAAATAAAATTGTACCTTCTACTTTGATCCATAGCAGTAACCTAAGAATCAGTGTTTTAGTTAACGAAACTATTTTGTTTTGTGATTTTTTTTTCAGATGGTCTTTGACATGCTGGTACTGCAAAAGCACAATACAGAAATGACAACTGCAGCAGGAGAAGCATTCTACACATTAGTGTGTTTGCATCAGGTATGGTATTCTGTTTTGTGGAGCTATTTTGCAGATAGTCTTTATCTATGTTAAGATTTTTGGTGCATCTATTTAAAATGCTACTGTTATAAAACAGCATTTGGTGGTAGATTTTTTTTTAATTGTTGAAGAAAGACACGGGAGGATCCTACCTTTTCTTACTTTTCAGCTTCATCCTTAGTACATTTCTTCCTTGCAACTAGAATTTCTTTGTTTGCCTATTGGCTTCTATTAGCTTTGACAAATGTAGACTATTCAGTGAAACATCTATGGGCTGTCCTCTGTGATGCTTACTAATGTCCTGCATCTATGCAGAATCAAAGCTAAATTTGCCAGTACATGTTATAAAGCAGGGCTGCCCAACTTCAGAGCACTGAGGACTGGGATTATGATTAAATAAGTGGTCTGTCAATTTTATTTCTAGACATGTCTTGTCTTTATTGTTTTTTCTAGGAAAATTAGAGTAGAAGAATGTCAAAGTTAGTTTGCAAATGTATCTCCCGTAACCCCTTAAGTATTAAGCATTCCTCAGGTGTCTTGGCTCTGTGCTTATGATACAAGATAGCTTTTTAATGGGAAGCAGCCATGCAGTTTCTTCATACTGACTGATTATGAAGCCTATGACTCCTTTCTTTTTTCCAACTTCCTTGAGGTTGGACGTTACAGATTTTTCTCTCAGCAGTGTTCACTAGAGGGCTTCCCTGTAACTGTCACAAAATCAGCTTGGGAATCTCAAAGCTCAGGGTTTATTTGAAAAGGAAGAACTGGCAATTTTCATTATTGTGAGAATTTTTTAAAAATAGCTTTTGAGGGTTCTTCATTTGCATCTGGTTTCTTTACCATTAGGATGCACATGACTCGTGTCTTCATTTGCTCTCTACAACAAAGATTAGAAACAGAGCTTGAGTTTTTTAATGAAAGCTGAGGATCTGACATGGCACTTAGTTCTAGAAACTCAACTTAAAAGAGAATATAATGAGATCTGGCAAAACCTAACACTCCCAAACTCACTTCCCAGATACCAGAATGAGAAAATTTGGCAGAATTTTCAGCACTCTTCCTCTTAACATTAGGAATGAAATAGTTGACAGTTGTATTTAAACTACAGTTGTTGGACATCTGTGCTAGCTCCTCACTATCAAGATTGCAGTGGTTTCTACCTCTCATAGCTTTTATTTCAAACTCATTTTGACTTACTGCAATGGTTATATGCATTCATATGCTTGATATTTTCACTGTTGTCAACTGCCAGTGATGCATTGTTTAAAAAAAAGGGGAGGGGAGGGCTGAGACTAGCAGATCACTTAACAGCCTCAGCTCAGTCTGAGCCCTGCTTCAGGCCATGCTGATGAACATGGCTCACCAGAGAAATGATGAGGAAGGCACTTTAAATCCAAACACAACGCCACATACAAATTGGAGAGAGGTGGTTAGCCAAGTTAGCCTGAAATTAAGCAAAGCAGGGCAGGATGACACCTTAGACTATAAAGTGTCACCACCCATCATCTTGCATTACTTTGTTAATCCTCCCTGAAAAATACATTTTGTGATTGATTCCCAGTTCTTTGCTAGCTTCTCTGTAAAATGGTGAATATCAACTATCACTAACTAAAAGAAGTAAACTGTGTAGAGTGACTTTCCTTGTATTGTATTCCTTTCCTTCTACCAATGCCTTATTCTAGTTTCCCTATGAGGTTATGGATATTCTGACTCCCTATGGCTCTGTGATGTACCACAAAGAAAACTGTTGCTCCACCATCGCCCTTTGAAGTTGATTTCTAATATTCCAAAGCTTTTATTTAAAGCTGCTAAATAGTAGCTCATGGGGATGGAACCTTCTTTTCCACATTTGGCTCATTCAGATTTTCCATAGTTATTTGGAAACAAACTTTTAAAATATTACTTGCATATTTGAGCCATTGTTCCTTTTGTGATTTTTTTTTTTTTTTTCCCCCCTACAATTTTATACTGCTGCTTTACCAGGGGTATACTGCTGCTTTATCAGTCAGTTGGTCTGGCATAAAGGATTTGGAGAGGTATTTAGCCATGCTAGTCCAAATTCAGGCAGAACGTGGCTTATGGTCACCCTATTTAAGATGCCATATCCAAGGTTCCTTGCATTTGTTGCTTCTGCACAGCGGCAGTGGTGCTTGCTCACCCAGCTGCCCGAAACTGTTGACCAGCTGGCCAGGACCAGCCTTCAGAATCTGGCCAAAGTTGGACGTATGGTCTCCCTAGATGTACGAGTTGTAAGGCTAATCCAGCTAATGAGATTAGAATTCCTAGCCTTGATTTAGATCAGGGGCAGTGATCCCCAGCCTGTGGGTCAGATCCAGTCCCTAGCACCTTGTCATCCAGCCCACAGGACTCCCCATGGGGCCAGTGTGGGGCCAAAAGGTTGAGCACCAATGGTTTAGATCCTATCTAACACAATCCAGTCTCTGAATGGTTTCTTGCTCTGCGGTGTCCTGTTTAAGTTGGTTTTTAAGATTTTGTTGTCTAAGAATAGCCACTCTTGACTCAGGAATATTCCACCCAGCAACCTCATTTCTTGGATACCACTGTGAAAGCTTGCTGTGGCCATATCACCACCATGTTCATGTTGGACAGACAGCTACAGCTACCTCCACACCAGCAGGTCTTATCCTAAATACACCACTAGATCCAGTGTCTACAGCCTAGCTGTAGGTTACCACCGTATCTGCTCTGATCCCACTGGCCAGAGTTGACACCTTATGGATTTGGAGAAGGGATTCTTCCATTTACCAGACAAGTGTAAAACTGTAGCCACTCAGATCAGCAGAGCCAGATTCAGCCTTCACTCTGACCTTTTACAATGTCAATTCCAAAACAAGGACAACACCAATTCCTTTGGTTGTCACCTACTCAGACACATTAATAATGAACTCGGCCCTTCCCGGAAAATAATAACTATCTCAAGGTAGGTATGGGAGACAAAACTGTCCTGGCTTACAGTTAGTGCCCCAACCACAATGTCTTTCCAATAACAGACTTCTTAACTCCTATTCTCACCAAGGCACCAGAATTTGTTCTAGACCAGGATGCCAGCTGTTCCCCCTCATCAACATGGACCATATCATCACTGGACCTAATGATGTGAATTATAACATCCAAAGTCCATTCATCTGTTCCTCTACCAACATGATATACACTATCATCTGCTAAATGTCTCTGTGCTGTCTACATTGGACAAGCAAAGCAATCCCTATGTGAAAGAATAAATGAACACTGATCTGACATCAGTTCCAAAAAGACAAACAAGCTTCTGGACATTACATTGCTGACCTTAGGATAGTTGTTTTTGGACAAAAAACTTCATGGCATCTGATGAAGTAAGCTGCTGTTTATGAAAACGTATGCATCTCTGATTCAGTTAGTCTGTAAGGTGCACATCTACCCCACTTTTTTGCCTTTAAAGATTTTTACTTAATTTGGGCATGTGGAAGGTAGCTCCACATTCACTTTTACTGCCCTTTTGATTATGCTGGCTGTAAGAGAAGTGGTACCGTACACTACTATTATTATATAAATTATTTTAAAGCAACTGATAACTTCCCATCACAAATTAATTTTGTTTGCAGTTCTTTGTCCAGATATAGGAAGGTGTATACAGGATGATTTGATTTTTTTTTTCTATGTTGTTAATGGCTGCTGTTTGCTCAACAGGCAGAATATTCAGAGCTAGTTGAAACATTGCTATCAAGCCAACAAGATCCAGTCATTTACCAGCGATTAGCAGATGCCTTCAACAAGCTTACTGCAAGCAGCACTCCTCCTACACTGGACCGTAAGCAGAAGATGGCCTTCCTAAAGAGTTTAGAGGAATTTATGGCCAATGTTGGCGGACTTCTCTGTGTAAAATAAACAAGAAAACTCCTATGCCTCATTTAGACCCTTTCTGCAAAATGCACTGAGAAATGCTGACTAAATCTTGTAACTATTTCCGGGTTCTTTGCAGCCATCTCAGATTTTAGAGAGCCTGGAAGTTTGATATAACACAGAGAAATAGGAGAGGTCAACTTTGAATCAGCTTCTGCTATTGTGTGTTAGCCACAATCTGTCATACTTTGTTTGTTGTAAAGAATGAACAGCAAATTGACATTAAAAATGTGCAAACCAATATGGGCACAGTGAAAAATAGCTTCAGTGCCTTTTCCCCATTGGTTTAAAATGTGAGTGGCCAGACAGACTTTTACAGAATATTTTTTTTTGTTACTGAAAATCATTGTAGAGTATGACGTAGAGACGTACAAAACTGTAAACAATTTAGCTAATTCAAACTTTTTTTTCCTCTCTGAAGGTTGAATTAGTGATCCAATGAAAAAACACCAAATGGTATTTTAAACTTGTGTTTTGTTTTTCTACATCAGCCTGGTGTTGCATGTTTTATGTAATACAGGTTTCTATGTTCTGTTCTGCTGCCTGAAGTTCAAAAGGAAAAAGGTGTATATTTTTGTTCCCCTAAAATGAACTTTAGGAACTGTAGCCATTTCATTGCCTTAATTTTAAAAAGAGAAGAAAAGAAAAAGCTGATACACTTTAGATAAGAAGTGTAAGGCAAGATTTGAGTCTTCATAGTTAGCTTAGGATGTTGGCATTAAGCTGCCGGGTATCTGTTGCAGCCCTCTTCATGTGGATGTACAAGTAATGTTCGAGTGCAAGTCTAAAGCAAGGTTCGTGTGTAGTTTTACTTTCAGTACCTGTTTTAACCCACACCCAAGTCGCACACAGCTGCAATGTATTTCTACACTGAACCATTTGCTTAAGCAATAACAATTCAAAGGGTGTAAATTATTGATTTTACAAACTGTTTTTTAAGTTGGGGCATTAGATAAAACAAAACAATTATGCTAGACTGGGGGTTCCAAATGGTGTTTTAGCCAAGGGCCATATATATTTGTTTTTAGGGGCAGAAAGACTATTAGTATTGCAGTGAATTTTATTCCTGCTACAACCTCCAGACCGTTTGGTGCTCTTGCTCCTGTGCTCAGCTGTGTGTGTGAGCATGTAAGTTCTTGGGAGTGCGGGGGTGGTTTCATATTGCCAGCCAATAGCTGGATATAGCGGAACAAGGGAGAGAAATGCAAGAACATGGAATCGGATCCAAGTCATGAGCCAGACAAAGCTGAAATGAACACACACAGGTTGTATGCTGGATACAAGGTTTTTGTCAGGGAGCAGGCAAGGAAGAATTTGGCCCTTTGGTCTTATGCTTGAGATCTTGCTAGATTGTGATGTTGAATGTTTTCCATGTGGTTTTTACATTTATATAAAATGTACAGTATATACACATTTACAGTGCTGTGTGTGTCCTGTATGGAATATGAGGGCAAAAAGTGCCATCTCTTCAGAACATTTTCTCTCTTAACTTAATCTATTGCTAATATGAAACTGGGCTGGAATAAACCTACACCTTAAGATACCCATAAAATGTGTTAGACAATATTCCTTCACAATTAATACTGTATTTCATCTGTTTTAAGATTTTCAGTAATGTTTTTTGAACAGGGAAATTGTCTTCACATTTCTTCCTTGAAAACATTGCTTTCTTATGTATGCAACAAAACGACTTGCATTTGTGATGGGAAAATGATGCCAGTGTGTCATTCTGTTTTATTCAGCCTTGTTTCCAGTTGTTCCATTGTATGGATTGCAAATTTATAGGAGCTGCTTTTAGCATTCACATCTGAGTTTTTACGCTCTATAGCAGTTTTCAAGACACACTCTTTGTTGAAAGGCAGTTCAGACTTAGAAGCATGAGCAATAGTAAGAATTGCTAGTCTACATTGGCATTGCCAAGCATTGAATTAATGGGCTGGATTCCTCAAAAACAAATATTTTTACTGTTTCAGATCTGATTTGAAAAAATAATGTGCTCAAACAGTATGTCAAACAAATATATCCAATATATTCAGAATTACTTTATTTACTTAAAATGGTGCCTCGTATTCATGCTGACCTCCAGGCATTCTAGAGATTATTCCAAAATTTCTGTGGTTTATTGAGCCTAATTTTGTTAATATTTTTTAAAAAAAAAAAAGCCAACCCAAAAAACAACTACTAAACCAGTTCCCTTTTTTTGATTAATCTAGCCCAGTGTACATTCAAGATTACTGACACGTGTTGGCTTTAAGAGCTGGCTAGGCTAGCTGTAGACATTGACATTCATAGGTGGCTGTTGAAGAATACTTAAAATTTAGTTTATTTTATCCTTTCATTTTAAGTGAACTTTATATGAAGGGACACTGTCCAGTAAGTTTTTAAATTTTGTATTTTTTTTTTACTTTGTTGCATTTATTTTACAAGCTTAACAACATTTTTCCTGATTGCTTTTTTTAAAAACTGTCAGTATGTTAAACATTGATCTTTTCACCTCACCTGGTGTTTTTGTGGAGAAAATGCAAAGATGTCTGTTTGTGTGCAATAACTTCATAGATGACACTAAAGTTTTGGGAATCACTTTTTTCTAAGTTATACTTCTTGCTGGATGTCTGCTCCTGCGCATAACCTACTTGACTTGTCCCTTTTAAAAAAAATTACCTTCTCTGAGATTTTATGTTCCTCAGCAATTAAAGCATTACATCAAAAGTCTGAAGAATGCCACAGAAAAAGACTCCCAGTGACTTCTGTGGCTTTGAAATGAACCCTGAGTCTGCTTGAAATTAATAATGTAATGATATCACTGCATTGATTTTTCCCCCCCTCACTTTGCAAAGCGAATCATTGTTTGAAACAAAAACATTTTTCATGTTTTTCAACCAGTGTGTAAAACTCCAACTGATTTAATTATAAACCATGTATTGTAACTTTTTTCTTTGTGAAAATGCAAGATGAGTTCTTTGCTAAAACAGATTGTTACCACTGGGTTTCAGTTCTAAAGCTGGGGATTCAAGTAACTTGTATTTTTTCTCTCCACACATCTTTTGATTTAAATAACCATTTCTAGTGCTAACTAGCCACATCCAGGACCATCCCTAGGGTACAGCAAATTGGGGCAACTGCCCCAGGCCCCATGCTTTGGGGCAGGGGGCCCTGCGGAGCTGGGTAGAGCCCTCCCACAGGGCCTGCCTGAATCTGGCAACTCAGCCCTACACTGCAGAAGAATCATGGAGACCCCCTCCTCTTTGCGGAGGTACCACAGCCCCACGCAGTGTTAAGGGACCCCCACATAGGATGATTTGCCCTGGGCCCCGCATCCCCGAGGGTCAGCTCTGGCCACATCCCTGCAGTTCATCCTATTAGCTGGTAAAGCTCTATTAGGGTGTTTTTTAAGGTCATGAAATTCAAGGCCTACAAAAATATAGGTTCGTGTAGAGAGGGAAGGGTGACCTTCATTGAAGCTCTGCTTTCAGGTCCATTGCATTTTAATTTTCTATAAATCACATGGAACTTTGTTTATGCCACTCCTAACAGGTAAGAAGTTATTTCGTGTTGAGTGATCAAAAGGCTCCCTGTTTTCCTCAGGAACTGAGAAATTTTTGTCTGTAGCCACAAATCCTGCTAGTTGAGAGAGTGAGTCTGAGATTTTAATCTGGGTCTCCTGCTTGATAGTGTATAGCACTTATTAAGCCACAAATGTTTAGTGGGATCTCACTCTGTATATTTAAACTCTGTAGTTTTAGAAGATGAGCTTGGTCAGAAAAGGTCAGTTCCCTTCATAAAGAGATCTTATTCTAAATAAATTGTTTTCATTTCTAATTTCAGTTATTTTAAAAAATTGTTTAAAATATAAAAATATGTAGCATTTCTATTGTAAAACACTTTTATATAATTGCAATTGAAATGACTTCATTACATCTTAAACTGAAGGAGTTTTTATGAGAATGGTTTGATGGACAGAGCATGGGAATGGAAGACCAATTCCTAAATTTTCATACCAGCTTTTCTACTGACTCCCTTTGGATGGGTCATTTAAAAGCTGTCTCATCTGTAAAATGGAGATAATACCTACCTCACAGGGGTGTTGTGAGGATTGGTTTATGCCTATAAAGTGCTTTGAAGATCTAAAATGTTATGTAAATATTTAATGTTTTTAAGTTTAGCACTTATCTAAGGTGTGTGATTGACCACATTGAAGTGACTAAGAGAGCACAAGCAGCAGTTCTGTAATATTCAACGGATAGTCCACCACAGTACAGAACAGTAAACGCCTACTGTAAACTGTAGTTTAGATGACTGCTATAAAAGTAATTCCCATCATGTGCCTCAGTTCTAGTCTTAAGAGTAAAATGATGATTGTTTCTAAGCTGATTCAGCCTTTGGTGCCTCTATTGAGACCTCCACCAAGGTTGCCACTTATAGCATATGTGGTTTGGTTAGGGGGGAAGGGTGAGCATTAGGTTATTATGCTAGGAACTAAAATCACTAGCCCATTTCACAAGTCATGCCTGTGCTGGTTAGAGAAACAATAGTCAGTGTAACTGAGGCCTGACCACAGGAATCAAATCCATGGAGCTAAGCTTTGCCTAGTTTTATGAATTGGCTCTGAGCATGACTAGATCCTGACAAGAAATTTGAAGTAGTACTTTCTAAGATGGTGGTTTCCTAGAGCAGCAATTTATGCTGATTGGGGAAATCATGTTAACTGTAACATGTAAGTGAGCAAATGTCACGCCAAAACCTTTCTCGCTATAATATTTTGAATTCAGCCTTGGAAATCAAGGTGTATGAGCTTTCCTAGCCCTTCCATTCTGCTCTGTGAACTAAGATTCTATTTGTCTGCCCCTTTTTTCTTCTCTTCCCCTCCTCTCAACACGTTTTCACATAATTTATCTCAGTGTATTTTCATGAAAGGTTTAGCAGAGATCCATAAGCAACTCTCACATCTTCAAATTAGAGATGTTGTGGGACACAGTTTTTTCCAGCCAGTGTGGTTTGAGATTTGAATTGGGTAAAAATCCTTTATGATGCCAGTCCTCATGGCATTTGCAATCTGCAGTTGAATTTTGCTAGATGTTACAGTTGTATGAAAATAGAATACACTCATTTGTTTCCTTTCTGCGGAATAAGGAACCTTCATGCAGTGAACTTGTGGTTTTAAGGGAATAAATACTAGTAGTATTGCTGTCAATCGTAATATGTAAATACTTTATGTTTAATTTTTAAAAAGTTACAAGTCTATTTCAAATTTAAAAATGGGGACTGAAGTGGTAGTTCATTTCAATTGCATTTTCTCTGTACAATTGAATATGGCAGTTGAAGGCATAAAGTTGAATATAATTTCACAATTGCTGCAATAGGACTTTTTTGGAAGCAAATGGCTATATAGTAAAGTCTTATCATAAGCTAATATCCAATTTAAAAATGAACACATGCATTTTTAAGATCCATGAATGGGGTGAAGGTAAAACTTGTTTTCCATTAAGAATGTGTTATATTTTGTTTTGGCCATTTTGACTTGTGTGTACTATTGCTTGTTTTTTCCTGGTGTTTCACCTGCATTGAAACCATGAACAAGTGTGATATATATTCATGTAATAGAAATAGGAATGTTCTGAAGTCCGAAGGCAAAAGTTTTCTTTTATGGCAGTGTGACTTTGAAGTAAACTCAGTTGAAATCAGTAATTCTAGATTTTACAGCATACCACTTGGAGCAAGAATTTGGCAATATATATACTGACACACAACTTCTATAGCAGGGACAAATGTTAAATGGAATTGTCCCCTAAAGTATATAGCAACATCTTGATTCCATGTGTCATGGAGACCGAAATACACTACCTAGAAATCTTGTATTCATCTCGAATAGCTAAACAGTTTAGTTCACAACATTTGGAAAGCAAGTAATCTTTTAATCTGTTCTTGCACATAAGTTACATGCAACTGTTACTTATGTCTTTCAGAAAAGTTCAGTTAATGTTAGCAATCCTGATGTACGTACTTATTTTGAGTCAATAGCTACTCCATATTTTATTCCCTTTTCTTTTTCATGCTTTCAGGTATTTCAAATTGCTTCACATCCTGAAAGTAAAAGTACAATGGCAACAGTGTGCTATACATCTTGAATATGTTTTAAGTTTAATTTTATGGGCTTCAGAAGTATACTTACAACAGTAATAGATTTGTGTTGGCCAGTCTTTAATTCAGTGAAAGCTTGGATAAGAGAGAAGAAAATGTTCTATTGAGAACAACTCACAAAGTTTAAAATAATAGTATGCCCAAGAGCCTTTCATGGAGAAATTGAGCTATTCTGCTTTACATTAACATATTTGAGGTCTGGAATAAATTTGAATGATTTAGGTACAAAGCCTTTATTCACACTTCATGTAAGTGTCTGGAAACGCCTTTTCATTTTGTTTGTATGTACTGCTTACCTCATAGTGTTCAAGAGTTCCCCCTGCCCAGATGCAATTTCTTGTGAACAAGTGTCAGCTCTTTATCTTCCTTTTGAAATTATTTTTTTTTCTTGCAAATTGGCAAGAAAGATGTTTAAATGAATCTGTTGGAAACAAAAGTAGTTGTGACCACAAAATGGGGGCAAAAGAAGTCCCTAAATCTTGATGGAATTATGAAACATTGGAATTTCAATTAAGCACACTTGAAAACATTCATTCTGGAATTCATCTGAGCTCTGACACTGCTACCAATATGTGTCATGAATTTTAGTTCATTAAAATATTTGTTTGGGTAATGCTCTAGAAAAAAAAATCTTTTTTTAATGCCAGTACAAATTTTGATTCATTACAAATTTCACTGTTCACTTCCAGTTAGATATTTTAGTCTTGTCTTGTTTGATGCTGCATTGCATTTACAAAACTAGCAGGGTACAATAGCAGCTTTGCATATGATGTCCCATTTCTCTGCCCTCCCATATCTGGCCTGAGTAGGAATTTCTATTCACTGTTAGAGCAAATCAAGCTTGTTTGTATCTCAGTGCTTTGATTCTAGTAAAAATACAAATTGGGATTGTGACACATCACTATCATCACAAATCTGTTGCTGAACGTAATATTTACTGAAGAAGAGCGTCATTGTGAGATTCCAGCAAAATGTTCAGTTGAAAGTTGACTCCACATCTATTCTAAGAAGTTTTAAGGACTCTTTAATTGTAGTACTATACCTAACTCTTTGTATAAACCAATCCTTTTTAGTGGCATTTTGTTAGCTTCAAATAATTGCCGTTACTGTCAACAATGTTTTAAAGTTTTTAGGAACTCTCCCAAGATCAGCGCTACTTTTGAGAAGGCTTAAATTCTTCGGCTATTCTAAGGAAAGACTGTTCTAAAGTACTTTTTTTGCCTGTCTGCAGGCTTTTATGCACTTTCATCATTTCTTAAAAACTGCTGTTGAAAATGTACTGTATCCTGCATATGGATTTTGATAAGCGCACATATATTTAAATAACTCATTCAGCCTCAGGAAAGCAAGAGAATATAGATACCTGTTTTGTATCTTGGTTAAAATGTGTTTGTTATCTACATCCTTTAAGGTGGCCAGATCATGTCTAGATCCAATGACTGTATATGTGGACTAGTATAACCTGTAAAAGAAGGGCAGTGTAGACATTGCATTTGTGGACTGAAAAGCTTATTTCCTTCTTCCTATATTTTGAATTGGAGTAAAAAAAAAAAAAAAAAAGTCCCAACTTTTCAGGGAAAAAAAATCATGTTTATTTTTTCTGAACATTAGCTTACTTCTATTTGCTTCCTCCTCAAAGAAAGTGTGAAATAAGTGCAGAGGTATATGTAGGAAAATGGTGTAAAAACTGCTGCTGTACAAAATGTTTGCTACTTGATTGCATTTTTGTTTCACTTTAATTTTACTGGTTTTGCTAAATATATTTTATATATTTTCCTTCCTGCTTCTTGTGATGGCAGAGTGATTACAAGTTTTCTTTAGTGGGGGGGGAGTAAGGGGGAAGCTATATGAAGACATATGCCAGGCTCTCAAGGTCCAGCTGTATGTTAGTATAATGTACGTACTGTGGTCCCTCTAGAAAAAGCATGAATAGCTTGGGCTGCATTTTTAAAGAGACAATAGCGTAAATCTTGGATCATACTGCATAGAACAGTTCACGGACATTAACATGTTCTGTCTGTTAACACATTGCCTATCTACAATTTTACACTATAATTTATTATTAATGATTTCAACTCGAGTTTGGAAGGAAATGTACATCTCCAACATACCCATTATGTAAGGCTCTAATTAATGTCCACCTCTGCCTAAAGACTGAAAGGAAAGATGTAGTGAACTTTGTGGCCATTTTTCTTTCTTGGGCAGGAAGGAAAGCAGTGCAGTGTGGCACTTCAGCAGTTAACACAGTAGGGAGCTAACCATTTAGGCAGGTGTATGACAAAGTAAACCCTGCCCGTGCCCTGTCTGCCACTCCAATCCTTTGCTTCACCTGCTACTCTGCTTTCTGCTCTCCTGCCTGGTGCTACTTTACTTTGTTTTCTGCCCCGTGTGCTCTGCTCCCTCCAGATCTGCCATCTGCTGCACATGCAGGCTACCCCTGCCACTTGTGGCTAACCTGCACCATGCTGCCACTCCTACACTGAGCGTATCTACACATGAAATTAGCTTGGCTGAATAAACTGGTGCAATTCATGCTGTAGTTTATTGCTTCTAGGCGCACTATCTTCGTGTGCTCCAGGGGCTGCAGCGCACTGAGCTGGGGCAGAGTAGTCCCAGGGGGCAGCCTGCCAGCATGGGGCTGCTGTCCCAGCTCACCATTCTGCAGCAGGGCAGGGTGAGGCATGAGGGTACTTCAGTGTAGGGCTAGCTGGCAGGCCCTGGCCAGGCCGGAGCAGGCGCGAGCCTCGGAGTCCAAGTGCTGGCTGATGCTGGTCACAAGCAGTGCAATGCCAACACTGGAAACTGGAATCCGCTTATTAACAAAGCGGGCTGGGAACAGGCCGGCTCGGCTTGTGCCCTGGGGATGGAAGGGACCAGGCAGCCCTGTTACCGCGCACAGCTTCACAGCTGAGTAAGTGGTAGCATCTACTGCTGAGCTGCCTAGTTAGCTCATAGGTCTCCATCTGTAAACTAATTAACTTTGCCCTAGGTTAGTACTGCTTGATACAAGTACTAGTCTATGCCGAGTTATTAATCTACTGCAGCACATGTGAAGGGTTAACCTCTGCCCTGCCCTGCCGTGCGCGGTAACGGCTGCCTGGTCCCTTCCATCCCCAGGGCACAAGCCGAGCCGGCCTGTTCCCAGCCCGCTTTGTTAATAAGAGGATTTCTGTTCCCAGTGTTGGCATTGCACCGCTTGTGACCAGCGTCAGCCAGCCCTTGGGCTCCGAGGCGCGCGCCTGCTCCGGGCAGGTGGATAACGCGGCCTTTTTTAAATGAAGACCTGTTGGCAGGTGGTAGCCGGCGTTGCCGGGTCTTAATTTGGAATCACCATACAGGAAGCTCAAAATTACCTTATTTGCTGAAAACCTATCGTACATAGAGAAAGTATGCCGTCCTCTTTACTTTATATTGCTCACTGTGAACTGCTCGGAAGGGAGCGGGAATGGGATCCTTCGAGTTGAAACATTTTTGTTTCAAGGCAAAGCATCGCAAGGAAGTCCAGGAGTTAGGGAAGGCTCTGAGAGGGACTAGGACTTCGCTGCATCACTTGGCCGCCTCAACGATCACAGTCGCTTGATCACTCTTCTTGTTATCGGCCCTATATCTTACAGGGTTTGAGATTATCGTGCAAACATGATAGTTATCGTACACTTAACAATGGGGCTAGCGCCGAGCCCTACAAACGCACTCGACCTGGGAACCTTAACCCCCAACGCCGCGCGGGCTCCACGCTCCCGCCAGCGCAGGCTGCAGCGTCTCCTCCCGCGCTCAGCTCGCACGGGGAAGGGGCAGCGGCGGCAGCCAATGGCTGAGCAGGGGGCGAGGCTGACCCAGCCCCAGCACAGCGGGCGGCAACTGCCAGCAGGGGGCGGCGGCTGGGGGCTCCTTTTTCCCACCCGCTTCACGGGCCGCGGCTGCTGGTGAGTGAGCCGCGGGGACGCGAGCCACGAGTGGGGGCGGCGGCGGCGGCTGAGGTGGGGGAGGAGGCGCGGGGCCCAGGCTCGTTGGGAGGGTTTTGCTCTCACTCCTCGTTGCAGTGACGTCACGCCGCGGGGGCCCCTGGGAGGCGGCGGTGTCTCGCGGCCCCGGGGCCCAGGCTGAGGTCCGCGCGGGGTCAGGGGCGGGCCGCGCGAAGCCGCCCGGGGGGCTGGTCCCCTGGGCGAGAGGGTGCTTTGGGGCCTTCCACGTCAGTGGCCTGTTGGAGGCGGAGCGGCCTGGTGCCGGCCTAGGTTGGAGCGGGGCGGGCTGGGCTGGGCTGGGCTGGGCACCGCTCTCCCTGCGGGGGGCGGGCGCTGCTGGCTCGTGCTTGTGTTAATTGCGGTCAGTACAGCACTGGCCAGTTAGCACGTGGGGTCTCATGCCATGCGTCTTCTCCAGACCTTTCCTGGGGTGGTCGTCATGCCTGGTCAGGGTGGTACCTCCTGAGACATCTGACACTTCTCTCTGTCTTCGGCACTAAATAGCCTGAGAGCTAAGTCCATCTGCCACAGTGAAAGCTACTTTGCCAAGCAATAAAATACTCTTTACTGTGCCATTTGTATAATCATAGCCTATTCTGAACTATATAATTGCCCTCCCTGACCCCCTTCTGTTCTTTTGCTAACCAAGCATATATCCACATTTCATAGTTAAGGGCTTAGGCAGATGTTACATATGCCCTTCCCTATTTTAGTGCAACATACAGCATCTAGCTACGGGTTCATGCTGTTTGTCACAATGCGGGTAGGACTGAAGTGGTGTCACAGGCTTGGTAGGTAGCACTGGTCTCCATCTACAGCAGCTGTCTCTGGTATCATCAGGCTACCTGCCAGCCCTGTGAAGTTCCTTGTTTGCAAGCAGCCCAAGACGGGCCAGGGTTCCCCATGAACCCTTTAAAGCTCATGATCTGGAGCCTGCGACCATGCACCTCTGCAGCACCACCTCCTGTCGTAGGTTGCCTGCCACTCAGGAACGTGGGTCGTTGGCTGGAGTCTCTGGCTCTCCCACCTTCATTCAAGCAGCCCAGGGCATAAACCCCATCAGATATGCTGCTGAGAAGCAGGTGACATGCCTGCCAAAAAGGTAGGCCACTTTGGGACTACCAAAAATAAATCTAGTCTTGGTTGGATCCATCGCTTACCTGGTTATTTGTTCTAATGTTTATTCACCCTCACTGTTACATTTTTGCCTTATTTCTAATTTAAGTTGTTTTGCTGTTGACTTCCAACCATTGGTCTTGTTATGGTTTAGATTAAATAATTTCTTAGTACCTGATACTTTCTCCAGCTTTACGTTACCTTTGAGATTAATTCTCAAGGAATTATCCTTTGCTTTTAGGTCAGCTAAGCAAAAGGTTTGCACTCTTCTTATGTCTCCTTTATGCAAATTCTTGCATAGAAAAGTTTGTGCTTCCTCTGCTTTCATGTCTGCTCTTGTCTACTCCACAGGTCTTTGCTAAGATTATTCCTGATTCCAAAAGCAAAGTTTTTCGAAACCTGTTTCTCTTTGTTTAGAATAATATTGAAGAGACATTCAGACCCTATTAAATATGAAATTGTCTGTATGGCCAGATGTTGTTTTGGCTTCTAAAATATGTCTCTGGTGATGTCATAGTTATTCTGGACCCACATATTCACTGTAGATAAAATTGGTCAAATTCAAAACCTAAAGAAATAGTATCTGTGCAGACTTACATTGCTGTACTGTTTATGATCATTTTCTTAGGCATTTCTGACACACCACTTAACAGCCATTCTAAGAACAACATTAGTCTTTAGAAGATATACAGGTACTCCTCACTTAACGTCATCCTGGTTAACATTGTTTTGTTATTACGTTGCTGATCTATTGGAAAACATACTCATTTAAAGTTGCACAATGTTTGGTTATAACATTTGGCCACCGCCTGCTAGTAGGAAACTACTATGACATTATTGGATTCGCTTAACATCATTTTGCATCATTTTAACTAAAGCTGGTCAAACTAAAGTGCACCCACCGCCATTTTTCAGTGTGGGGATGCTGATACATATCATGCTGGAGGGAGCTTGTGTATGTGTATGTGTGTGAGAGAGTGAGTGAGCATGTGTGCACCCAGCCTCAACAGCTCACCAAAACTTGTGGCACTCCAGCCCAAATAATTGCCTACCCCTGTGCTATGCATTGGCTGAATGCATGACTGTTGCAATTTATGGTGTGATTAACATGTTAATCCTGACATAAATGTAATGTCTGCCAGAGCTGTATTTGTAAAGAGGAAAAAGAGCAAGCTATTCTGTGGACCTTATACTATTGGTTAGTTTAAAAAAACCAAAAAAAAACCCCAACAAAGTAGTTATACGTTCTTAGATTATATTTGGTCACATTTCTATATTTGGTCATATGACCACATTTGGTCACATCAGTACTGTACAGCCATTCCTTGCTTACCATTGTAGTTATGTTCTTGTAAAATGTGACTTGAAGTGAAATGATGTTAAAGTGAATCCACTTACGTCACAGTAGTTACCTACTAGCAGGCGACGGCCAAACAGCGTTATAACTGAACATTGCACCACTTTAAACGAGTATGTTTTCTAATAGATCAGTGATGTAATAATAAAACAAGGTTAACTGGGATGACATTATAGGAGTACAGGAGTACCTGTATAAGACATATATACTAGTCATGCTTGTGTGTAGTTTGTGTTAAGTTCTTTCTACCCAGAGAGGAGGATCTATACCACAGTTTGTAGTCTTGTTGTTAAGTACTTGCATATATAATCATGTTATTAATTAATATTGCATTGTTTTGTTCAGTTGTTATATCAGAAGACATTTCTGGTGGGGGGGGGGAAACTTTTATTAGTCTAGTAATTAAGAGTTTAATTGTTCCTTTTACCTGTTTTTCCAACTAGATGGCACTGTCTTCTGTGAGAGGAAAAGATTGCTTCATTTTTTACTGTCACTCTAGTTCACTGATTCTCAACTGAGTGGCCACAAGAGTATTTTGAGGGTGCTGAACCACCCAGTCCTTGTATAAGGAGGTAAATGCTCTCCTTTCTTCTCTAACATTTTTTGGTACCTGCAGCTGCCTGTAAAGACTACCACAACTGCTGTCCTCCCCAGCCCAAAGGAGCCCCTATGCCAGCTGCTTCCAGCAGCACATTCTGCTACAGGCAGACATGGGGATGGGGCTATGCCTTGCACCTGAACACATCTCCTCTGTTTTCCCCACACTCCTTGGGCTGGTGGGAGAAGCCATGGAGGTGGTCGCTGGCATATGAGACCAATCCCAGCAGAGGGGGCCTGTCCTTGCTCCCTTGGATATAGACCTGGGAGGGGAGAAGGAGTACTGGAAAAGGGCAGACAGTGGAAATAGTAGGGCATGGCAAGGTTGTGTCTTGCTCCCAGCATTCATGTGGCACCAGCTAGATGGGTGGTTCTCAGCCTTTTTAGCCCCAAGGCACCCCTCCATATCTGAATTTAGATTATAGCTCAGTAATCCTGAAGCAGGGTGCCATGAAATTCAGACAAGTTATGGAGGGTGCCTTGAGGCCATCGAGATAAAGAACCACTGCTCCAGTTCATCCCTTAGATATCACAAATGCCTTGAATTTCACAGAGAGTAATGAATAGAGTCAAGGGAAGCAGACCAACATGATGCAACTCAGTTGAGATTTTTGATGTAGTTTATAAACAAGCCAAGCCTTCTCAGTTTATGACCAATGTCATAAACTTCATTAACTTGTCTTTTATTTCATCTACACTCTTGTTCGTATGTGTGTATGCAGATTATACAGATTTCTAGCCAAGCACTGGCATCTGGGAAGACATCTCCAGAGCCTCCTACTTGCTTTGCTTTAGTTTATGGAGGACTTCTCAGCATTCAGGGAAATCTTTATGTAATATGAAGGTTATCATGAGATGAGTGGGAGGCTTACTCAAGGACAGAAATTATGTCACCCTAACTGTTCCTGTAGCACACCCCTGCATTAACTAGTTAATTATTTAGAGGCACTTGCATCATTTTTAGGTGGAAAGGATAGAGCAGCATGTAATCTTCCATGAAAAGTGTAACAAAGACTTATAAACCAGAAGCTGATAGAAATAGAATATGAGAGGTTAGGGGTTGTGAGGTTTAAGAACAGTGCTGTGGTAAGAAGTGCAGCCAGCTTCCACTGCTCAGTTCAGTGTCCCCCCCTTAGAATGAAAGAAAACAATGCTTTCTCTTGTTGGTTCCTAGCTGTGAGGCTTATCTGTGTTCTAGGTAGTGGGTATGTCAGCATTTGTTTAATTTTGAGTGAATGGGCCTTTATTAAATACAGATGTCATTAAAAAGTTTGATCTAATATTAAATGCTTTTCATTAAAGCTGGAAAATGGGTGACGATGATGATGATATCCCTCAGCTTTCATCCCATACTCTAGCTGCCCTGCAGGAGTTTTATATAGAACAACAGCAGAGAGAGGTCATGAAAACCTCTGAAGATTTTAATCAATATTCTGTTGGCTCAGTTGAGGAGGACTGGGTAAGAAACTTCAGAAACTGAAATGTATTAGTAATAGTGACCAGTTAGAGAGAAGCAGTAATATAGGAAAAGGGATGGAGTACATTTCCAGGAGACAGGGAATCTAATCCTATAATTTCCACATCATGCATGTCAGTATCACAGGGTTGTCCTCACTTGTCAGTGAAGCTGGCTGTAATTTTTTTTGTCCCATTTAGGCACTGATTGACATTGATGGGGGCAGGGGAGATGCCTAGAGAAAAGTAGCTGCCCTTTTTTAAAGTTTAATTCCAGATGGGTTGATTTCAGCTACTGTAGTACAGCATTTACTAAACTGTGGCACACAGCTCACCTGGGGAGGTGCAGAAGGTGCGGGAAGCAAAGCCAAGATAGCAGCAGGAGGTGGAGGGGAGCGGTGAGGAGCAGCAGCCAATGGTGGTGAAGAGAAGTGACGAAGTAAGGGGGAGCCCAAGAGTGGTTGACTTCATTCTGGTAGAACGTAGCCTTCAAAAGATAGGGAAATGCTGCTGTAGTAGACAATGGGTGAGGAACATGTAAGTGTAACCTAATCAGTGTCTATCACGTCCAAACACATTTTATTTAAGAAATAAGGGGGCTGTCAGGAAAGAAATCTGTTTTTCAGATCAGTAAGAGTTATTGAGAATTGCAGGAGTGACATTTATGAACTAAAAGGTTGCTTTGGATTTTTGGTTTTCTTGAAACAGTCTGACAGGTTAACAAAAGCTGATTGTTGTACACAGCAGTGAGAAGGATCTCTACTGTTAATAACTGTGATTTTTTTTTCCTTCTCCCCAGCAGCTGAGCCAGTTTTGGTACAATGATGAGACTGCATCATGCCTGGCTAATGAAGCTGTTTTGGCAGCTGGAAAAGGTGGCAGGTGGGTTTTAATGATAATTTTATAAAACAACAGGATTGCTCTTACTAAAAATAGTCTCAGTATAGCACTTTCTATCATCTTATTTCTAGGCATACATTATCTCTTGGGCAATAAGAAGTATTAACAGTCAGTCTAGTGGTTAAACAGAAGTAGGAGTCAGGAGAGCTGGACTTTAATTCTGGCTCTGAGTGTTTTAATTGTGGAACACTAAGTCATTCATTCATGAAAATCAGCTTTCGTCACCTTATCTGTAAGTGCTGATAATACATAACATATTGACTTCATAGAATGTTAAATGGCTTAATTCATTTATGTGTATAAAGAGTATTATGGTCCTTTGGTAGATGTGATATTTAAATGCTTAACATTATTTTATTAACAGTTCTAACACTGCCACATGTGGTGGTGTTATATATAGCATAAAATAAAAACAAAAATATTAGTCAGATACACACATGTGTACATACAAGCCTGTAGGGAGAAAATAGGTAGTCCAAAATAGAAATTGAGATATGGATAGTAAGGGACATAGAAGACAATAAAAGTACTTCTACAAGTATGTTAGAAATGAAATCCAAGGAAAGTATAGATCCCTTACTGAAAGAGGGAATGTAGTAAGGGATGATGTGTGGAGGAGGCTGACCAGTTAAATGCAGTTGTATTTGTTTTCACAAAAAAAAGATCAGGTTTCAGCAGACAGGCACAGTTAGCAGTAAGGATAAGGCAGAAGATAATTAGCTTAGAGAAAGAACAGGTTAGAGACTACTTAGAGAAACTGGAGGATTTAAGTCATCAAGGCTCAATGAGTCATCTGAGAGTACTCAGGGAATTGACTGAGGTATTTACAGAACCATTGCCTATTAATTCTGACAACTCATGGAAGACAAATGAGGTCCCAGATGACTAGAAAGGGGCAAATATAATGTTCATGTTTGTAAAAGGGAATAAGGAAGACTCTGTGAATTACTGCCCCATCAATCTGACCTTGATACCTAGAAAAATATCTTCTAGAATCTGTTTTTAAGCAGATAAGGACAGTGATAATGTAATGTTAAGAGCAAGTCATGCATAACTGGATTTCCTTCTTCGACAAGATGATGGGTTGGGGGAGCCTCCAGCCTAGGGAGTGTAGCAGGGCAGGGTGGCATGGCTCAGGGAAGTCTGCCTCCAAGGGGTAGGAGTACTCAACTAAGTGTACAGTGTAGTGGTGCTGGGGAGCTGCCCACCTGAATGATGCTGGGGGAGCTTGCAGTCGGTGGGGAGAAGGGTAGGGGCTGTGATTGCTGCTGGTGTGGCCCTGGTGGCATACAACCCAACTGGTCCAGCCCCTGCTGTGTGAGATCCCCAGCTGCTAAGGAGTTGGATATCTCCGACTTGGAGGATAGAATTGAGTGCACACAGGAGACTTAGAGTTTCAAAAGGGGTGAAGAGAGACCAGTAACTGTTACACTGTAACAGTGTCATTGGCTATAGTGGTAGCAAAACTGCTCTCACTTTTTAACCCTGCTTCGTACATAATTAAAGTTAGGGTGATTTAGCTCACTTGTATAGCTTGTGTACAGGTAGTCGAGTGTAACAGCTGCTGTGTGCTGGTGGTGAGGTACATATTGGAGGATGGAATTAGGTTTCAAATTACTTAAATACTCTGAGGAAATGGTCTGAAGGAGAGAAGCTGATATTCAGTCCAGACAAGTGCAAAGTTCTGCACTTGCAACGAAACATTTGAATGCACAAATACAAATTGAGGAATGACTGTCTAGGCTTCAGTTCTGCAGAAAAGAATCTGGTGATCATAGCGGACTGCCAGCTGGTTTAGAGTCAAGAGTGTGCTTGTTGCAAAAATGACTAAGAACTTACTGGGATGTTTTAACAGGAGTGTCATGGGAAGTGCTTCTTCCACTCTGCTCAGCACTGGTAAGACCTCTCCAGGAGTGCTGTGTTCAGTTCTGGGCACAACACTTCAAGAAATACATGGACTAATCAGAAAGAGTCCAGTATAGAGCAACAAAAATGATTAGAGGTAAAAAAAAAATGGAGAAGGCTGAGGAGGATTAGTTAAGTCTTCAATACAAAGAGAGTGTGAAGAGGATGGGAAATGTTTCTGTCTGCAGGGGACAGGATGAGAAGTAACAGCTATAATTTGCAACAAGAGCAATTTAATAGTAGAAAGAACTTTCTAACTGTGAGGGAAGATTAGACTAGAGTACTGGGGTAGGCCCTGGAAACTCGCAGAAAGTTTTTATGCGTAGGCTAGACAAACACTTGGCTGGGGTGGTTTAGATAGGGATGATTTTGCCTTGAGCAAGAGGTTGGACTAGATGATTTTCTGTGTTTTCTTCCACCCTATTTTTCTATGATCTATACAAAATCATAGAATAGGGAGTGCACACTTGGTAAATGTACAGGTGACCCTAAGCCGGTGTCCAGCATGTGTGTCTTAAAGCTTAATATCATGCTTAAATATAAATATATGAAGCTTCTACTTTTAGGAGTGAGTGCAGGGGAGAGAGGTTTGTATGGATTGCTTTCTGCTGAAAATAAAAAAAATGTCTAATTTTTTTTATATGTGTATGGATAGTTCTGGTTTTCTGTATGATTTAGGTTTTAACAGCATGATTTAGCCTTTTTGTTTCACTCTTATGCCTGTTTTGTAGACTAATATTAAAGCCATCTTGATTGTTATACTTTTTTTTTCCAAAGAGGAGTTTTTATTTTAGTTCTGTTTTACCATGAAACAAGATCTTACAGAGTTTAACACAACTATGTATTAACTAATCTGCGTTTCATCAAATTTCTCTAAAACTAGCATGGTGTCACCAATATTTGTGCTGTTCTCTGTCTTTGAATAGTACTCTTAAATTAGCATGATATTGCTTATTATTAGCTTTTGAAAACTGCATGTAAGTTGTGTCATTTTCAATATCAAGAAGCAGGCTTGATATCTACTAATGGTCAATAGCTTCTGCTGAAATCAATGAATCATTGATGACTTACATTGAGTTGGCTTTTTGAGGAACAGGAATTGGACCAAAAAAATAAGTATACCAAGTAAAAGATGAGGACCAAAATACACTATTCAAACACTCCAAAAATTTGAGCAACTAGGAAATTTGAGAGGTTTTTTATCTTCATTATATATCTGACTCCAAATCCCCTATTTGAATTTTGGTGTGGTGGGAATCTGTGTTGTGGTTTCATCCCAATTCTAATATGCTCTGTTTATTTCTTTGTTTATCTGTCTCTTTAAAAAGGAATATTCTGACATATTTGTTCTCTGGTTGTTCCTTTTCAGGATAGCATGCGTCAGTGCACCAAGTGTTTATCAGAAACTAAAAGAACAACATGGCAAAGATTTTTCAGTGTGTATCCTGGAGTATGACAAAAGATTTTCTGTATATGGAGAGGAATTTATCTTCTATGACTATAGTAATCCTTTGAATTTACCTGAAAATATCCTGCCACACAGTTTTGACATAGTAATAGCAGATCCACCCTTTTTGTCTGAGGAGTGCCTCCGTAAAACAGCGGAGACCATCAAATACTTAACAAAAGGAAAGGTTCTGCTTTGTACAGGTATCGTCTCTGTGTCTTTTGAGAAAATACAAATATCTTAAAATTGATATTTCCCTAAACTTCCTTCATTGTTTGGGTGAAGCTAATACTATATTTGTCTAGTGGGAGTGAATTTCTCACGGTGGCCATTAACTTTTCAGAACTTTCTGGATTTTTTAAATGTAAACAATTAATCTGAACATCAGGTGTATTTGGAGCTGCTTGGAAGAATTCTGAGAACTGATTTGTGTCAGAATTGTCAACTCATCTAAATGGAAACATTTTTACAAGGAGAGTTCAGTGTCAGCAGGATTTTGACAGAGCCCAGGCAAGGGTCTATTGGAAATCTGTTCATAGAATCACATAAAATTAGGGTTAGAAGAGACCTCGGGAGTTCAGTTTCTTGCCTGCTCACTCACCTGGCTTCTCAGAAATTTTCTATCATTGGACCTCCCAGGTTTCCAGAGTTGTGCTAGGCTACCATTCAGACCCAGGCAGCCCTTCCCTTCCACGCAGAATGCTAGTTTTGAATTGGAAAAGGGCAAGCCTATTAACTGCATCATTCTTAGCTCTACTAAATGTTAATAAAGTGTTTTGAGGCCATTTGAGGAAGAAACTGTGTTCTTCCAATCTCCTACTAATTCTTTTAAATTCAGGCAGTCAAAGTTTGTTTATGCTAACTGGATAGTAAAGAAACATTTTTAAAAACATTTTTAGATGTATCCATTCTCACCTGGTAGAAATGGAGGATGCTGGTACTCTTAGGAACTTCCTTTAGAAACTATCTTAAAGCTGCTAGCTGATGTTTTAAGGTGTCAGATAAATCTGCCTGGTTAGCCCAAAATGATAGCAGGAGGGAGATAACAGGAGGGAGTGATTACTAGACCGTAGTCACTGTCTGGTCTGTGATGAAGCACTTTTTTAGCCAAGGCTGTTTGTAAAAGAACAAACTTTTAGGATTTTCTTGAAAAGGATGTGAACAGTAAGGTCATCCTCTCTTGTTAATTGATAGCTGCAACCGCTGTTGTGTAAATCTGTCTATAGAGATTTTGCCATGGCTTTAAAAACTTCAGCCCCCATGCAGCAAAACTGAACAATGAAAATTAAACTATATGGGGCATATCTGAGCAGTGCTATAGGGTAGTAGCTGTACCTATGAGTACTGCTTCTCACCCTAAACTCTTTACATCTGCTTTATTTCAAATGCCACAAAGTGGTGCTCTGGCCATGTTATGATAGCACTCTAGTGTACTTACGACGTCGAACTGAGTAGCTTCAAGTATTGCATTCTTGAGTCCAGATGATGTTATCATGATGTCTAACTAGGCAAAGGGCAACTGCATAGTTGGAGCAGACCTAGACAAGCTTTTGGGTATCAAGGGTACCATGATACCTGAAAGCTTCTGCGCATCTGCTGGACCATGCAGTTGGTCCAATAAAAGATATCACCAACAAGAATTCTTGTCTCGCACATTTCAGGATTTCTTCATTCAACATGTGGTTGTACAGTATGTGGCACCTGAGTTTGTCTTTGCTTAGGCTCTTTTAACTTGAATTTGGGAGGTCAAACGAGTTCTGCCCAGCCCCAAAACAGTAGATTGAAGAAATTGTTCTTGAGTCCTGGAGTCTTGCATGAGTTTGTTCCTTCTTTCTCTCTCCTGATGATTTTAAGTGACCTGCAATCCTTTCTGCAGCCCAGGCATAGTTGCTGCACCATGGGGTTTAGAAAGATGAGGAGGAAATTAAAAAATAAGGGATCTTGGAAGAGCTGTTTAAAAGAGGGAAAAAATAGTTCTGTTGACCTATTCTCATCAAACCATAATTCTTTCTGTTTCAGGTGCCATCATGGAGGAGCATGCAGCAAGTCTTCTTGGTATGAAGATGTGCAAATTCATTCCAAAACATACTCGAAACTTAGCCAATGAATTTCGATGTTATGTAAATTATGATTCTGGACTAGCTTGATTCAACTGTTTAGAGTGTACAGAAGAAAAGTATCAAGTATTTCTCAATCAAGCTCATTTTTACTTTTCTTGGTGATGTTTGTGTTCTTCATTGCTTTATTAAAGGTGCCACACCAAGTAATTGTTTCTGAGCTAGCTGTCGTCAGTGAACTGTGACAGCCTCTGTCATCTGCAAATGATTTTTCACCCTGCGTTATAAATGGATGGGGTTTGGACAGCTCAAGTGACTTGTTAATGGGAGTTTTTCTGTTAGAACTGGAATCATGCCTGGTAGCCTCTACAGTGCAAGAGCTGTTGGGTCTTGCTAACTGAGTTGACAGCAGTCCAGTGTCTTGTGCAGAGATGCCTGCCTGTCTCAGAAATTGTCAACACCGTTTGTGTTAGATAGCAGTCTCAGCAGCCAGCCAAATTAACTTTTCACCTGTAGGTGTGGTTTGTCCATAACAGGACTAGGAGCAGTCTGCATTGCACGCGTTCTGTGTCCCATATGTATCAGTTTTGTCAACTTTCTTGAATCCTATTATATTGTGGGAGGGAAATAGTTGTTATGGATCAATGATTTAAAAACAAATTGGAGAGGCATTTTCAGAAGTTGAATTAGCTACATAGACTTTAGCCTTCAAATTAATTTGCATATAAGGAAAAGTATTTTGATATTTGCTGCTATTGCTTTTCATGGAAATGTGTTCATTTTGACATATCAGCAAAAGCTCATCATCAGTTAGTTCTTGATTGTTGTTTTTTTTTCCACCTTACCATGGAGCCATGCTTCCTTTCTGATTTATTAACTGTTCCAGCTAGAAATTCTGGCCATGGGGCTCTGTGTAGTGGTCTGCAGTTTGCCAGGCCATGGCTGCTTCTGGTCTGCAGTTTGCTGGGCCATGGTATAAAAAGGTTGGGAACTGCTGTACTATGGAATTGACAAACATGAGATTTAATTTTTGGGGTTCTGGCTGTTCTACCAAGTGAGGAATGTTTTGATGAAATACTTGTTATAAATAGAAATTTTTTGTCATTTGGAGGACATGAGAAGCCAATTTTATCTGACTCTTTGGTGAGACTATTGCTTTATTTTGGGTGAAAGCTAGTACAAAAATCACAAAGCACTCCATAGTTCATCAGCTGTGAATGTACAGACGTTTTTGTGCATGCACACACATTTATATTTTATAAAGAGGAATGTAAATGAAGCAATACTGAAAGAATGTCAAGGCTACAAATTCAGACATTCAGAAGTTATGATTATGGTTGGCAGTGAAACCTTAATTCATATCCCCTTGTGTTTTTGCATTGTAATAGCTCTCAGTTGCATGCAAACTCCTTGTCTCAATAGTGCTACAAGAAAAAAACTGTTCCTATAGCAATGCCCAATTTAATTGTTACCTTGAGCACCTCCAGATTACTTATAAAATCTGGCCATATTAGTCATATATCTGCCCATATATTAGAGTTAGATACCGAATCTTAGTCTTTGGTACTTCTTGTGTTACAGTAATGATAGGCCCAACCTTCGTACACAGCCTTAGTTACAGTGTTGGTAAAAGAGAATTTTAGTCAAATAATTTGGGGGTAGGGAAGAAGTTAATAAACATTCCAACAATCATTTTAATGTTTAAGAAGTGATATTATAATAGTAATAATGGCTGAGTGCCTCTTAGGCCTGCCCCGTTCTGATCAGGTGACTCCCCCAGCTACCCACAGGTGTTTTCTAATTAGGCTTGCTGCCTGGCTTCCAGTGCAGCCTGCTGCTGCTGGTCTAGGGACTGCAGCATGGTCCCTGCTACCCCAAGCAGGGCTCTGCCCTGCTGAACTGTGCAAAGTAACCTACTGCAGTCACCCTCTTTCTTTCCCTCTGGTTTAACATTTCCCTTGTAGTTAGCTCAGCCTGCTATTTTTTTCTCCTCAGGTAACAGCCTTCTGGTTTTCTGTTACACTCTTACTTTCCTCTTTTTTAAAAGATCTCCCCACTTGCAGAGCCCTGCCTCTCTCTACTGTCAGAGGAAACCCCTCATTTTTCATCTGCTGCTTCCACCGCCCTCTGCAGCAGTGCCTAAACATTTGGTATTGGTTGTTTTCGTCTGCCCTCCTTCCATTGTCACTTTGTGTCCAGAGGTGTGGTTGAAAACATGCATAGCTAGGTGGTGGGCAGCCTGCAGCCACAGCCCACTAGGAGACTCAGTGTTCCTGCACGGGTCTGCCTCTTGGTTCAGAAACTGCCCTGGCCACAGTGCATGCTGCTGGGCAGAATCCTCCAAGACATTCCAGAGCCCAGGTGATATCCATCTGGTGTTCAGTTACTTTCCAGGGTGTTAAGCTCTTACTTTTATGTGAACAGAATTGTGCAATTTAAGAGAGTAAAACACAACATTAAGTATATATGCCTTGGCACAAATCTCTACCTTGTTCATAGTAGACTTATTTATATTTATTGTCTCTGCAATCTCTAGCACACCAAGCAAACAGAGACAATGGAGTGTCTAGTGGCTCACTGTAATCTTGGCCTTATAAAAATATCTGACTACTTGTGCTTTAACTGGGGCAGGTCCTTGTGGCAGAAGCAATGTGATAACACTGTAAGTTAGAATCTTAGGAAACTAGGGCTGGATTAAACCTCAGGAGATCAGGCCCTTGCTTAAGGCAGGATCATCCCTATCTAACACATCCTAGACAAGTGTTTGTCTAACAATCTTAAAAGCTTCACGAGCAGCACTCGTTCACAACTACCAGGCTTAATTCCCCAAATCTCAGGTACTTGCTTTCAGTGGCACTATCTGGAACATATGTACATTCACAACTGATTCACAGCCAAAATAGCTGTCAGTGGATGTGAGCCTCTCCCTCAAATCGATCACCTCCAGAGACCAGGTACTCTGCACACACTTCACGTGGCCTGGATATGAAATGGGTCATGGTGCTATGTTCCATAAGCCACTGCTCCAAATGCCTAGTTGATGCTGGGCCACTGCCTTCTTTTCCCAGTCTGGTTCCTGTATGTGAGTTTGGGTTGTTCAATCCTAGTGGCAGGTACCACTGTATACATATAATAAAGTTAGCTGCTGCAACCACCCAACTCAACCCTGATTGGTTAGCTAACTATAGCAGTGATGCTGTTGCCTAATTCTTCGGATGTCTGTAGACATTTAGCAGCTTTCTGAGCCCATACCGCAAATGACATTTGGGGGTTGGCGGGGGGGAGTGAATCCACATATTTGCATCAGTATAGAACGGCCTATACTATTCAAGATCACCTTAAAGCAATGATTGGGTAACAAAATTAGCATCCTAAGGTGTTCTCAGTCTTGCTTTCAAGTTTTCCAGTCTATCATAAGTATTACTATGGAGAAAAGAAAATCTTTACCAAGTACCACATTTTCTTGCATACAACATGCTCCCCACCCCTGCCCAATAAAACATGAACCTTTTTTGGCAAGCAGAATGGAGAAATAATGAGTTTGTTGACCGCATGATAAAATTAAGTCCTCCCAGAAATGTAGCATGCCCAAGAAGTGTGGAATCAGGAACTTCCTGGTATGGCAGACACAGGATGCAACAGTTTCTAGATACTTTGTTCCCAGGACTTAACTCTTACCATGTAAGGTTAAGCACTGAGACCGCTGCAAGGGCAGTAGCAAGACTGTTAGTTCTTTACTGTAAGTACTTTATGTAAGTTCCTGCAAGTAAAGTATTGTCTCCATATCACAAACCTCCTGCTGATAATATCAGCAGCTCACTTTCTGCTTTGGGCATATGCTACTGCTCAGCCAATGACTAGTTATGAAGGTTAACACAAGACTGTTCCTTCCTATTGCTGAGCAGCCCCAAGTGGCAGCCCCATGGCTTGGCAGCTGCATGGCTTGCAAGGTGTGTCCAGGCTTCCTAGTTTTCCAGCAAAGAAAATAGCTTCCCTGTTTAAAACACATACCCCATTTTTTTGTCCAAATTTTGGAGAAAAAGGTCTGTGTTGTATGTGAGAAAACATGGTATATCTGTATTTTGAGGCTCTTAATGTCTTTCAGTGACAACCTCGGAATGAAAAGATTTTCCTGGCACAACAGGAAGCTTCTCAGATCAGCTTCAGCTGCCATAAATTTTGAAATTTGAGTAATTTGCCTTTATTGGACCTGGATTGGGTTCAGTGAAACGTTTCGTGTCTGCCTTGTGTCAACATTTTGTAAGCCTTGAAGTAATTCCAATGAATTCCCCTTCATGCAAATCAAACGCTGGGCTGCAGCAGTGGTAACCTGAGGATTAAGAACTGGACTATGTCACATCACAGTTGATGTCAGAGTGATATAAGTCTGTAATGTTAGTGATCGTTTTCAAAAAATAATAAATTCCTCTTTCATTCAAGATCTAAATTCCACTCATAGCAATAAAATCTCAAGAATTGTTACTATGCACCTGAGGGGTACTGTGAGGATTAATTAATATGTCCAGTGCATGGAAGATATGAAGTGCTCTTCTGTTGTTTCACTAACAAACAATTGCTCATTCTGAAATAGCAGCAATGGCTGTAAAAATCAGGCACATACTTAAAAAAAAAACAACTTAAAAATATCCACCATCCTCCTGTTTGAGTAATTTGCTGGCTAAGCCAGTGTGTTTCCCGATCCAGTTTTCTAAGTTAATGTTCTATATGAGGTTGCTTGTAACCAGAGGAAGCTTTCTGCACCTGTTAGCACATAACAACAAAGAGGCCTCCAACATATTAATCTATTGATCCATTGAGCTTTTGGGCTGATCTAATACTTTCCTCTAAGCTGTCCAGTTCCCAAAGCTTTCAAATGTAATTCAAGGTATGTGGTAGTGATCTTGTTTTAATATGCTCTTGTGATGTGAAACTTCTAAAATTGATTCCATGGCTTGCGCAGGGGACTGGAGAGTTGCTTAATAGGTAATCGCAACATTTCAGCAACTTAAAACAGCATGTTTGCTGAGATATTATTAAATAAATGGATTCATTTTCTTTCATGTTATTCAAATAGGCATGCTGAGTTTTTCTGGCAGGGGAGTAGGGTTTAGACATTTGAAATCCTTGGCCCAAAGAGTCTCTGAACAAAAGGATATCTGTGGTGAAATGTGGCTCATTACCTTGTAAACCAGGTATGTCAACGACGAGTTCCTACATCTAAACAACTTTTAGTTATTTGTTAAATACTCTTTGTTTTTCAATGTAGTAACTGCAGAGAATGTACTTTGAATAGGGTTGAGCCTATAGGTTCAGTTTTGTTCTCACTGAAGAAAGCGATGCCAAAAAAAACTAATGAGTGAATAACTGCAGCTGTGTATCTTGCACAAACTAAGGCAGTGCCTACTGAAGAAACAAGTATCTTTTCATGCTGAGGTATCACTTAAAGAACATAAGGAAAATCCCAAAACACCTTTTACCTACTGATCATCAGAGATCCTGGTTTTCTCTGATAAAAAAATCCCCAATTTTTGAATTAAAGTAACCCAAAATCCATATTTTTCCATGTTTAAAATGAAACGCCACTAATATATATCTATATAGATTTTTTATATTTATAAAGATATATATTAGTAGTGTTTAGTTTTAATTATGGAAAAATGTGTATTTTGGGTAACTTTTCAAAGGTTGCACATGCAGCTGGGCTACAGCATGCCACTACAGGATGTCTACATGCCACACATTCAAATTAAGTGCAACACAAACACAAACCAACCACAAAGATGTTCCCCATTAAATGGAACATTAAATGAGGAACATCATTGTGGTTGGTTTAGCATTTCATCACATCTTAAATACCTTACATGTATGGCATGTTTCCCTTCAATGGGAGATGAACATGTCACTCACGTGCTAAATGTAATATCTGCCAGGCACATTAGTGTATAATACTGCCCATGCTCTTTGTAACTTAGGACAGCATAAAAGTATTGCTGTAACACAGCTTGCTATAAATTCTTGAATCTATAAAACTTCTTTACCAGGCAGGATCCAAATATTTAACAGCACTTTTATTCAGAAGGATTTAATCATGTGATACTAATCCAGTAGTTTTAACTATTGTGACCAAAAGGGATCCTGGTTTTCTCTGATTAAAAAAAAAAAAATCCCCAATTTTTGAATTAAAAAAGTACCCCAAAATCCACATTTTTCTGTGATTAAAATGAAACACCACTAATATATAATCTTTGAAAGATATATCTATAATAGTGGTGTTTCATTTTAATCATGGAAAAATGTGGATTTTGGGTTACCTTTTTTTTTAAAGGACCTGTAAAAAAAACAGGTTTGCAGCAGGATGCCAGGCTTAAGGTCCCAGAGTACCATCAGGCAGCCTCTCCCATCTGGCAGGGCAAGATACGATTGTTGGGATCAGGCATACAATTCCTTTGATCCCAATTACACAATTATATTAATATCTGCCAGGGGCCTAAGACAAAAAGGCAGTTTAACATGATTTTTTAATCTTGTTAATTTTTACTGTGTTCATAGTCTTTCCCATTCCCCACTCCCACCATCCCTATAATCTGTGTGCAAAGAAAGCAATATCTGTGAAATGCCTGGCTTTCTTGGAGATAGTGAAGATTCTAATATGAAAACACCCAAATGGACCGAGTATAATTTGGGGGTTGTCAAAGCAGCAGACGTACTGCTATATATGCACATCCACTGTATTCATCCTTAGTTGCTTTGTAATGAAATTCCAGTCGTGATCCTGCATGTTCTATGCTATTTGCTATCAACCTAGCCCCACTGGAATATTGTGGTAGAACATTTGTCTACACATCAGAATACAGTGGACTGACTCAAGCCTTGAATCACTTCATCATATCTAGCTTTAACAGGAGAAATGCTCTTTCAGATCATAAGACTTACCAATGTGCATGTGCACACCTTTGGCGTTCTACTGGTTAGAACAGCTGATCTCTGCAAAAATAAAAAATCTTATTACCCTCTGGTGGCTGCAGCTTGCAGGTAATAGAAGACCAAATGCTATGACCCAAACAAGAAGTCTCACTTTTTTTTTACGGTTTAGACTACAGAGAAATGATAGTAGCAAAAGTTGTACAACTACCTGATTTATATTAGTTACTCAGTTTGTTTAATTTCTCTTGGTGGATTTACATTGTATAAAATGAAAAGGTTTTGTCTTTGCAGCTTTACAGAACATAGATGTCATGATTAACATTAAGAAATTGACTGGGAAGGCAGAATAGCAGAGAAATCCTGCATCCTGGAATCAGCCTTTTTTTTGCATCCTCTCTACTGGAAAGATGACAGTCAGTGTTATTCTTCTGTAACATTCTAGACAAGGTTTCTATCAGCAATTTTGCATGCTTAGCAGTTTGAAAACTTTAGAAATAAGAGTCTCATCTATATAGAATTGTATGAATGACTACAGCAATTCAACAGTTGAAAAAAACTAAATGGAAACAGTTTTCCCTGTTGTAACATGCAAGTAGTGTAGGTTGTAGCTGCCAAGAACATTTGGAGTTGAGATCCATAGCTTAGGTCTGTTTAAAAGAGGAGCAGTATGATTTTTGTTTTCCTTTCTAGTGTTGATATGGGAATATCAGTTACGTGACTAGCACAGAATTACCAAATGGTAGAAAATGGAAGACTTTTTTTTACAGTCTCTGAAATCAGTAGCCTTCTCTGAAAGTAGCTACTATGCTGTTATATCCCCTTATAACATTTTATCTGAAATAAGCAAGGGTAGAATAAAATTGTATTTGGTGCTAAAACAATGGAAGAAGCTGAAATTTGAAACAAATATTTGGTTTTATATTAAAAAGATCTTCAATTTGTGAATCATGTCTGACATGTCGTCTTAGTAATATTTTGAGACAAAGCTCTCCCCCTAATAACTACACCAGTCATAGTTAGAGATCTTTTTTGTCTATTGCTCTAAAATTTCCTGAGCCAACGAAAGAGCAACATGAATTCAATACTGCATTTAGGATCCCTTGAACACTCTCATTCTGACACTGGCTTCTTCTGGTTTACTAACAATTTCATTTCTTGTTTATCTATACTGGAATTTACACCATCTGCCTCTTTTTCCTGTTCTGGTACACAAGTGCATCCTACAGGGATAGTGATGTAATCTTCCATGTACACATAGCGACCCCCAGCACAGGATGAAGTACGGCGTAGGATGACTGTTGGCATGTACACTGGGGTGCTGCGGAAGTGAAAATTCTCTTCGCCGTAAATCCCCATGAGACAGCCCTTGCACAGGCAGTATGCTTCAGGAATGTACTTGGGGTACCTGGTGGGATCATAGGAAATTCTGCATGGAAGTAAATAAATAAAGAGCCATTAATGCTTTTTTAACCATCTGGAAAGCATTACAATAACTGTTGACAGTCAAATTGTATTATAAAACATTTTTGGTTTTTTGCCAGGAAAAAAAGCTGTAGCTGTTGCTGTCATGCTGCTTATTTATACGTGAAAAAAGTGTTGGACAGTTTACTCAACTACTTGGGAACTGAAGCACTGAGATATTAACTTCTCTAATGTATCAAGCTGTGGGACAGAAATATTCAGACAAAACTGTTTTGAATCATGGATTGGGTAGAAAAGTTAAGTATTAAACTAAGAGATTTTAACATTTTAAAAATTTTGGCCTTGAGTTTTTCGCAAGGCATAACTTTACAAATTCTTGTTAACATTTATTATTGCTGAAGAAACATGCAGCAATATGATTAAAAATATTTTTAATTACATTATATTCCCTGCAATATTTTTGTATCTTTTCCCTATTAGCTGAGGTTTAAGGGCTCTATTGCCTTATTGCTTGGACCTCTACACTTCTTGTGTAGTTTACTATTAACCATCCTCTAGCTATCCTCTTCAGGTTCTCTCTTCTTGTCCTCTTCGTTATTTTTTCTCTTATTTAATCTTCAGATGCTCCCTTAGAAGTGAGCAACAAAGACAATTTTTGTGCTCTCCTGCTGCTTTATGAGGTGATAGCACTGTTTGTGGAGGTTGTGATTAATGAGGTTATCAGAGATTGCAAACCAAACCGCAGCTTGCCTTCACACCAACTAACCCCTGAATTTCAGTATGCTTCCTTCCTCAGTTGTGGGAGCAAAGGTTCCTTGGCGGTATCTTTTTATTGAACCAACTGTATAGTTTAGAGATATGTCAGATAAGCTTTTAGGCTTAAGCTTGTCTAACATCTTTCCCAGTGCTTTAAAACTTGTCTAACATCTCTCCTTACTATGCAGTTGGTCCAATAAAGGATATCACCACAAGAACTCTTGCTTTTCATTTCCTGGCCCATCATGGCTACAACATAATTCCAACCACCACTACTACAACTGTTGGAATTATCTGTAGCTTAAGTTGAATCCCTAGGCAGTAAATCTCACCATTCAGATATTCTTGCTCTCTTGCTTTGGTCCTTCAGCAAAGATAGCAAACAAAAATGTGAGTCACTGAGGTTGCCCTTGAATTGGAACACTGAACACATGGTCAAAGGTACGATGTATAAGCAAATGATGTCTGTCATCATTCTTATAGACATGATTATGGACTTGATCTCCTTTTTCTGTCTAGTAACGTTACGAGTGATTTTTGTGTGTTCAGACTTTAGTGAGTTACTGCAGAAGTGTACTACTTCTGTCACTTAAAGTTTTTGAGGAAATAACTACTAATTAAAGATAGATGGCAACTGGTGAATAAAAGTCAACTACCCTCCCCTTCTTCCTCAAGAGCAACTTTTGCTGTAACACCTACAGAAGAACAGCCACACAATAGGTTGAGTTGTATAACTGAGGTCAGATTGACTATTTAAACTGTGTGTAAACAGCATATAAGAGCTCAAAACTTGTTTGAAGTCATTCATCTGACTGCTGCATGTCTTCTGGCAGGAAGATCTTGCCTATGTGAATTTGTGTCAGTTCAGATTATATCATCAAGGAGTTTATCCATCCCTTGTCTAAAAGAAAACACTTCTTCACACTGCATCATTAGTCTGTATAACTTGTTACTACAAGATGTCAATGAAGCAAAGATTTTGGCAAAAAAGAAAGGGGCACATAGATAACAACATGCATAGGAGCATAACATAGATAACAGGGTAATACTAAAATGTAAATCACTCCCTAATCTAGGGATTAGGAAGAAACCTGCCTGGAGGGAAAACAGATTTATTTCTGCTTGCTAAGTTTTCCTTTGAAGCATCTAGTGCTGGCTGCTGCTGGGCTTGTCCACAAGCAGAGTATATATGCACCTTTATAGACTAATGAAATAATATGTGTATATATACCTACATACATATAGGGTGTATGTACTCATGCAATTAATGTGAAGCAATAAACTCGGGAGTAGTTTGAGCCAGAGTAAACTACTAGGCACAGTGTCTACAAGTGCATCCAAGACAGCAGCAATTTGAGCTGGGGTGGAGCAGTTTATGCCAGGATCACTCATCCCTAGGCTCCAGGTGACACCAGCAGGTGGCAGGCTGGCTGGGGCACAAGTGTGCTGGAAGTATGGACAAGGATGTAGGTTGTAGCCATGTTGGTCTAAGGACATAGGCAGACAAGGTTCTTTGGGTCAATCTGGTATCTTTTATTAGACCAGCTAAATAGTTGGAGAACAATTTTTAAGCAAGCTTTCTTGTATGCATACCAGCACAACCTCTGGCTTTTTTACTTTTCATTCCATCCAGGAAAAGCACACATCAACTGCTTTAACTTCCTTAGCCTGATAAAGAGTTTTTGAACCTGAAAGCTTGCTTAAAAATTGTTCTCCAACTATTCAGTTGGTCTATTAAAATATATCAGATTCACCCAAAGAACCTTGTCTGAAAGTGTGGAGACATGTGGCTGGGCAGCAGGCAAGAATCTGGCTCTTGGCGTGCTGGGCTGACCAGGCACAATTCATGCCTGCAGTCAGCTTCTGAATGTGCATTTAATTGCAGTAAATTACCCGAGCATAAGATAGTACTCTCTGACCATGCTATCTTACTACAGTGTAAATTAGTTTACTTTGGCTTAATACCATCACATGTGTAGACAGTAATGCTTTACTCTGCAGCTAATTAGTCTACTCTGCAGTAAAGTGCATATCTAGACATGGCCGTAGAGCACAAACTTTTGTGAATCAAAGTTCACTTCATCAGTTGCTGCGAAAAAACAACATGAAGCACAGTATAAAGTGGAGTGAGTGATTAGAATACAATGGGTATGTCTACATTTGCCAATTTAAGATGCGTTAAGGTCACGGATTTACATGTGCATGCTCTTAATGCACCATATAAATAGTCTAAAATTGCCATTTTTGCCTTAATTTGATACCTGCAAAAGCAGCTACGGATACCAGCTTTTGCAGGTATCCAATTTAGGTGCAAATAGCTAAAGTGCCTTAACACACATGTAGACACATTAACGCTGTGTATGTCAACTGACTTGGGATTGACTTTAGTCCCAAATCAGTCTGCACATTGCATTATTGCACTTTAGTGTGTGCACATGTAGACGTGTGTCTGAATTGCTTTAATGAGCATTAGGCACATCAAGTTTAGGTGCACATAAAAGCACATGTAGACATGCCCAATAGGTGGGAAAGCAAGAGGGAAGAAAAGGAAGCAGCGGGGAGGGGGATTGCTATGAGAGATACACAGGCAAAGAACTCATAGGAACAAAGGGGACACAAAAGATAATCCAGATAATGAGGTAAGAATTCATAGTCCCTGTTTAAACCATACTTAACACAGTTCAGTTTGTGGATAAATTCTTGTTCTACAATTTCTCATTCAAACTGATTTTAAAAATTTTTGTGTATTGGAACAGCAATCCTGAGGTCAGTGATGAAGTCTCCAGGAAGGCTGAAGTATTCTGCCGCAGGTTTTTATGTCTTTTTACAACTAATGTCAGATCAATGTTTATTCATTTTTGCATATAGACCTCACCCCATCTGATGTAGACAGCAGATGGACATTGTAAGCAGGTAATGGTACATATAACATTGGTAGAGCTGCAAGCAAATGAACTCTGGATGTTATATGCCTTGTTATTTGGTCCACTGATGATGTGGTCTGTATTGATGTGGGGGTACAGAAGGCATATGAGCTCACTGCAAGGCCTGGTGTCTGGATGAAGATGGGAGGTAGTCAGCTGCTTGAGAGTTGACAGCCGAAGTTGTGATGTCACTGCTGACGATGGATGCTTAAAGTCAGAGCTGTAGAGGGTATCTGGCATTGCCTCTCCCTAACCCTCTTTAGGCTCCAGAAACATTCTCCCCTAAATGTTAAAGGGAAACCACAAATAAGGAGAGTGATGTAGAAACTGATCTCCTTCAAAGGAACTCTCAAAAAGAAGGAAATGCAAAAAAGCAAGTAGAGCCTGAGGAATCAGAGATGGCTGCTGGAGATGGAATTAAGACAGGCAGGACAGAAAAGCAGAAGACTAAAGCAGCTCAAGTTACCACAGGCTAATTAGGTGAGTTGCTAGCAGAATTCAAGTCTCAGTTCCTTTACACAGGCTATAGCTTGCAACCAGGGTTGCCAACTCAAGACAGTTATTTTTACTGACAACCTGCAAAGCTTTTACTGAGAACCACATGTTTTTCCTAATACACGTTTTACATAATGTAAATGGAACCCTTCGGCCAGGCCCTGGACAAAGACTACTTTAGAATTTCGGGATTTAACATCAACTGTAGTAAACAAGTTTGGGTGTCAGTAAGAAGTTTGCAGATTATCATTAAAAATAACATTTCTTGGGTAGGCAACCTTGCAGCAATGGCTTTACACTGTGTTGCCCCCCCTCCCATGGGTCCCCTCTACACCCTGACACCATGGTGCTCCTGACCACACCCCATACCAAGATGCCACCCACCTGTTCCACCCCCCAGCTTTACCCATGTTGGCTCTGCCCTCACCCCACCAAAGAAGTACTACTGTCTGCCTACCTGAGACCCATCAGTGCTATAGGTAGGTGATGGGATGTAGCAGCAGTACATGGCTGGGGGGGAAAAGGGCTCATGGGCTACAAAGCCCTGAGAAAATGCTTCCTGCAGAGAAAGCCCTGAAAAAGTGCTGCTGTCCTGCTTAGACATCACGTGGTCCTGCTATGCTTTTCCTATACTTCAACATCCAGTCTTGTTCAAAAACTGTCACTCAAGCTCCAAATTACTCAGATTTTTTAAAGATGGCTTAATTTTTGGACAAGAGATTTTAGCTCTTTTATTTTAAATTATTTACAGACATTTGGCAACCCTACTTGCAACCCAGGCCACCATTCCCCTTTGGCCACTCCAACAATGCTAAGCAGAGGCTGCATAGAAGAAAAGCAGCCCTCCATATGGGCTGGAACTGCTGGAGGTGATTAGTGCACATTAGCAAAATGCACGCTGGATCAAGTAGCTGTGGAATTGGGATATGGCCCGCAGGTTACAGGTTGCTGACCCTTGCTTTTTAGAAGTAAAGCTTGATAAAACTGCAGCAGAGATGGCAAAAATAGAAGCAGAACTATTGATATTGAGAAAAATATTGAGAAAAACTTTCAAGTTAATATAGAACTCCAAAACAAAATTAATCTGATAAAAAAACCATGAGGATATTAAATTACCTATGAAACAAACTGACAAGATAGCTCTGTGCTTCCACTATATTCTTTAAATTAACCAAGTTTCAGGTATATACGCTGGGCTTAAAATGGCTCATGAATTACATTTCCCAGAACATCATAGGCCAAAGGTGCAGTTTCATACCTACTGCCCAGGGATGAAAGCTCTAGTCAAAATTTTCTTTATTCCAAAGCTTTTCTGCTGGAAAACAGAGGAGTGATTAATTTCATCCAAACTCAGTGTCGTCCACCATCCCCACAGAAAGGTACATTATGGCACTAATACACAATGAGTGCATCTACATGAGATGCTTTACTGTGCAACAGACTAATTTGCTGCACAGTGAAGCATCACCATCTACATATTTGTGGCAATTAGAGTGCAGTAAATTAATTTTACTGCACTCCTGGATAGTCCTGTCAGATACAAGTGGTATCTAGCAGTGCAGAAAATTACTGCACTTAAATGCACATGTAGATGGTGATGTTGGGATTAGTTTACTTTAGCCCAAATTGAGCTGGAGTATATTCAGTCACTATTATTGCACATGTAGATGCGCCCAGTTTGGGTTATACCATATCATAATACTGTATTTTCTCACATATAACTCACCACTTTTTCTCCAAATTCACTGCCTCCTCTCCCCAATAAATTGGAGTGCATTAAGCAGGGAAGGTGATTTTCTACCCAGGATAGAAGTACCTTGCTTTGATTCCTGTTCCATAATGCAAAAGCTGTGGCATTACTATTCAGTGAACATGTCTACACGTACCCCTATGGCATTGTAGTTACTGTGCTGCCATTTAGTACTTCCTTTGGGAAGTACTGCACCATCCGTGCAGCGCATGGTTATTTTTAGTTGCTATTTTGCTTTAGTGATGCCCTATACTGAGCAAGCACATCACCGTGGTGACATAGCTGCAGAATCATGATTTTTGCCTGCTGATGCTACTTCACCATAGCATGTTGCTACAGTGACATAGTGTCACATATAGAAGCACCCAGTCAGATAAGTCACTTGACTTAATAGCACTGTCCTTTACTCCACAGGTGTTAATAAGTGTCTCTCCCTTTTACCTGTCTTGATGGTCTACTAATCAAGCTAACCTTGCTTAAGGCAGTCTTGCTATCTGATAACTGTTCCTGGTCACTCTGCTCCTATTTCACAGTCTTGGCCATTCCTCAGCTCTTTTCAAAAACATAGATATCCACCCTTCAGCAGCAGGTAGGATTTCAGTTTTAATTAAGCAAGAGAGGGAGGGTGAGTCAGCTGAAGATTAAGCTCTGTCCCTATTCTTTGTAGCTATGACTCTGGAACAATCTTTTTTTCTATATTCTGCCTTCAAAAACAAGCTATATATTATATTCTGGGTCATGTGGTATGAGAGAAAATATGGTGTATTAATGTCTTAAGTAGTGGCTTTTTCCAGAGACCTTTAACAGCTCCTTTATACCAAAGTGACAGACCTTTTTACATTTTTCCCCACACAACTGTGAAGTCAGTATTTTAACCACCAAAAGTATGCGTGTTGGCTGGGGGTGGGCAGCTCCAGAGTATGGGAAGAACAAAGCCTCCCCTTCACAGATGCAAATGCAGCTCCCCCCAGCCATACATGGATGTGGGACCTATACCAGTGGAACCAGTGGAATTTAATGATTACAGTGAAATCTATTTTTGACATAAAATTCCACTGCAATTCATATTTTGAAACCGTGGCCACTGGCCCACAGTAAACAGTGCCAATTTGATCTTGCTAGCATGAAATGATCTACCATGAAACATTTCTCTATTAAGAACACTTTTTCCAGTTCTTGACAAAGACTGAAACTTGTTAAATGTTTCCTACCTCCTAAGCCAATTTGCCCCCACAAGGGCAAAGGATGCAAACATAGTGGCTGCATCCAGATGTTTAGGCATTTGTGGTTTGTGGCAGTGTAAACCTCTTTGAGGCTGCATGTGCATGCCCCTGCATGTGGAGATGAGCTCAGTGTACTTCAGCTACTTGTTAGACAGCTAAAGAGCTGTTACACCCTAAATAAGCAGTGATATTTCTCTGGTTTACCCATCACTGGCTGTGATGTAATTGTGGGCATACACACAATTTCTTACCATGACTCAGCTGCTCTCTGATAATTATGTATCTATTCCAAAATTAAGTGAAAGCTAAGCCAGGGTAAATTAGCATTGTTTTTATTCAGGGACAAACTGCCTCCATTTAGTGCTTTTCTGTAGGGTAAGAGCTGGTGCAAGACAAGAACTGGGGAGCAGCTGAAGCACTGTAAATTGTAATGGACTGTGTGGCCGCTGTTAATAGGGAGTGGGACTTACCCTGCATCAGCTTCTGCGTGGCAATTGGCAGTGCAGGAATCTTTACCCAGAAATAAACTGGGTACCTCCTTGAAGTTTGTTGCAAGAAGATTCTACCTTAATTTCCCACATATCTCTGTCACTTGGTTTAGGTTGTTGCTGGACGATGCAAATACTGCTTGATTGGCTAACAGATGCTTCAGGCCTCATTCAAAGATAGGAGGTTTAAGTAACTTTTGTAAGTGTTTTGTATTTCCTTGAAATCTTGACTGATGCACCTTAACTTCCCCCACCAGAATCCTTGAGGCAAAGGGTTATACATGCAAACTAATGGATGAAAAGTTAGTTTTTAGGAAAGGCAAACTGAGACTCAAAATGGACTTACATCTTAAGTGTGGAGTAGCTCACACAGCTCTAGAAAATAAAATAAGTAGAAGAAATAAGAGGTGATTCTATGCCAAATACTGGATCCAAACAATAGATCTTGTTTGGACCCAGACCAGAATTGCCTGGCTAGTTGCTGTCAGTAAAGTGGGTTGAAACCAGATGTTTGGGCCCAGGTTCAGGTTTCTGCAGTTTTAATTTATATCTCATTAGGAAAGTCCTTAAACTAAAACCTCACTCTCCTTTTTTCTATACCTTCCTTCTTTTCTGAATTTGTCTGAGATTTCTGATAGAGCCCCAGTGCTGCTGTCACTGTCTCTGGCTTAACATCTTCCTTTCATACCTTTGCATGCCCACTCCTCCTGTTTTCATCTACAGAACATGGAGGTTCAGTTTGTGTATAGAATGGGTCACATCCTCAGCTGCTGTAAAGAAATAGCTCCATTGTAACAGTATTGTTTTTTCTCTAGAAAAAAGATTAAAATATTTGATTTGCTTAGAGAAAGTATCACTGCTGAACAGGCCAGGGGCATGTTCCAAATTCTCTTGGATCTTTCATGTACATGGCTAAGGATGTGACTGTAACTTGTCATATTGCTGGTGTTTAAAGCTGATTAGCCTTTTAGCAAACAGAGAACGGATACATCCACAGGGATTCAAGCCAGGCACAGATGATGCATTTAATTTTGGATCTGAATAGATCCAAATTTCATGTTGGAGTGGCTAGTGAGGGAGACTAGTTTTGGCTTGCTGTTCCTTAAGACTCTATTAATAATGTGTTTTGAGAAATTCTGATGAAAGTCAAACTTCCTGCCATTTGCCTACTTAGCAGAGGCATGACTGGTAAAGTCTGTGCCCTGGGCAGCATGGGGGTCACATTCTAGTAGCACTGGTCTCATCAGCCTTATGCCCACCCCCACCAACCACCATAGGAGCAGCTGTTGCTGTGGGGGCAACTGTCAGTCCAGCCAGCGGCCAGGAGATTAATGTAGGAGCCAACAGATGTAAGGAGCCGTGATTGTTTGTACGTGGCATCTCTAACAATACCTATCCTTTACTATAGCACTTCAGTTTCCAAGCACTTGATATACATGAGTCTTGGGATGAGAAGATGCAATTTTAAGAACTGCAAAGTCAGTCTCAAAATGCCTATTTTGTGCTTATTTGGCCTGATAAATATATGAAACAAATATAAATTAATGTAAAGAACCCTCCAGTATTAGGAACATATACCTATCTATAACAAACATAGAAGTATTGAAATCACAGTCAATCTTTTAAATGGTTCAGTCAGTTCAATAGGGGCTGGTACTCTGCAGACTAGTACTCTGCTAAAGTCTATGTTTCTAGCATAGATGCACTATAATAAAGGACTAATGGTATATATCAGCTTTGTGTCCCTTGTGGCCTCCACCAGGTCAAATGTTTGGGTTATTATACTCTGTCATGTGAGAATGCCAAACACACTGAAATGTCCTGGACACAGAGCCCACACAGTCATGACAAGATTATTATTGGGTAGAACTTTTTCTGAAAGCATAGCAGTTTTTTCAACTATAACTAGTTCTACCAAAGGTAGGTATTCCCCTTTAATTAGAATTTTATATTAATGAGCACTAAACCCAGTATTTTAACAGAGAGAAAAAACATTTGTTACAAAAGCATTGCCACTTGGGAAACAAACAAACACTGGTTCCCATGATCAAATAAGCACGTACACTGTAGCTGTGCCTACAGGAGACACTACTGTGCAGTGGTTACTGCACATTTATTACATATATAAACAAGTACTAAACAAATGCTCAGTAACCCGAGTTACTGCACAGTAGTGCTGGCAAATGCCTTTTTTGTGACACAACTGTGCAGGAGCCTAATACTACTGCGCAGTAGAATTGTGTCATGGTTTCGGCATGCTGCTGGACAGTAGTATCGAGTTACTGCACAGGAGCATCTCACGTAGACGTGCCCACTATGTCATAGAGGACCACAGAGAGCAAAGGAAATGTATACCTCTCTCCTTATAAATAAAGGGGAAGTAGAAGCCAGGGGATCAAATCACAACTTTGGCTATCACTAGCAAAATTCTGCCTGACTGCTCCCAAGAGTACTTTGTTTTATTGAATGCTACTCAGCTGGGACTTTGTAGGGGAAGTAACATAACTAGGGTGAGGTGACTGGGGCAGCAGCTCTAGGTGCCAACTTAGGGGAGGAGCAAAAAAATAAAGAGTTGCTGAGACCACCACGTAATGCCAGCAGCAGCTGGAAGTTGTTGCTGCCACCCGGTATCCTGCTGCCCAGGCATCCTGCTGCCTTGTTTTGCCTCTGCATAGGGGAGTTGGAGCTTAGAAAAGAACCCAACAAAGACTGTTCAGGCAATTTTGAAAATTGTTAGTCCTACTGCATACTTCAATATGTAATCTGCCATGGAGATTCTTAGCTCTACTTATATTGTGTTACGGAGAATTTTGCTATTTCCTTAACAGTAACAATGTGTTGGAGCTGTTGAAAACCTCTGCCTCAAAGACTCTAAAGCTTCAAACCTGCATCAGAATCCTTGTGCCCCAATGTATAGATGGCAGAAACAAATACAGATGTGAGTTTAGGTGATAGGCGATACAGCAGGTAGACTGGGAAATGTGGAGGTAGGAAAGGCTTAGAAGTTAGGTTTGGCATATACATACCTATTTCTCAGAAAACTTATAGAGAAGTGTGTTTTCCAGAGGGTTTATTTGAAAGCATTCCTGGAAATTATTTATAAATTATTACTATGCTATTTATATACCAGCAGCCTTCTTACATGATTGGTAAACATGGGGCAGAAGTTTTGCCATTGACTTCAACTGGGCTAGTATTTCAACCTTTGTGCCTCAATTTGAGATTAGATTCTAGATAATTCTGAGCCCAGTCTTGCATGCTGCTGATCTGGGGCATCACTTCAATTTAGTGACTCTAGTTCAGTTTCTTTATAGCTCCGCAAGATGAAGAGTGATGTGAACAATTAATCTTTATGCTTCAGATTACATACTGACTTTTACTATCTCTATTGAGCAGCTGTAGTATTTTTTTTCTCAGTCTTTCCCTGAAATATCAGGGGTTAACTGCCACCAACAGAGGGACCTTAGAGCTGATGGGCAAAAGGTCAGATCCATATGTTAATTTCTGTGTTTCTAAAGTGTAGCAAACCAAACTCCAATGAAGCTGACCTTCTTTTAGCATTTCTTATTTAAGGAATAAATAGGAAAGGAATATTAAGTGGAGAACAAAGATGAACGAGAAGCAGCATATGGACTGGGTGTGCATCTTGCAACCTAAATTTATTTGCTTTAAAAGAAACAGAATGACAAAGATGGATGTATGAGATGCTGCATGGTGAGTGTCATGAGTTAGGAATTCAGGGAGGCGCTGACACACAAAAATCCAATTGGCCTAGACTGGAAGTCTGTCATGTGAAGTGAAGGATTAAAAAGGAGCATTGAGTTGTGGCGGGTACCTAAGAAGCAGAGTTAGGAGTGATTTAACATGTTTGTTATTAACAATCTGGAATAGGGAAAATAAAAAGGAGGTAAATGAAATCTGCAGATGAAGTCACATTGGGAACTGCTGCAAGGTCAGTTAAGATAGGGAAATACTATGAAAGATCCCAGACAAACTAAAAGGAAGGTCAGAAAAATAGACCATGGAAATAAAGCTGAGGCACTATGGCAAAGGTAAGTGGGAATGTAGCAGTTTCATGGCAGAGAGAGAAGTAAAGGGCAGAAAGGCTCAGAGAGACTTGTAGCACAACTTGAGGTAGATGAGCAGGGTACCAGCCCTGGGCACCAATTTAGCAGGAATCTAGCATCATCTTCCCCACCCCCATAGACTATGCACCACGGCAGAAGCAAACCCACATTACTGCTCTTGCAGCAGCAGCTGGGGTTTTCTAATCACCTTTTCTGTAAAAAAGGCCATAATCCTGTGATCGATTCTGTGTAGACAAGCCTCTGTACCTGTATAGAGTTCAAGGGAATCACAGAAATCTGCTTAGAGACTTACTAGTACAGAGCTAGGGTCATATTTTGTTATTCTTGGACAACAGAGAACAAAATTCCAATAGAATAAATATTGGATGGAATTAATGGCTGAGACTTATTCAGGCTACTAGAATGTGCTAATTTCTCCAATTCAGCATATTTGAGGTTTCTGTATATGCTTTTAGGATTTTTCAAGAGACCTACCTTTTCTTGTAAACATTTAATATTTCTAAATATATTAAACTGTGTATAAAAGCCTTATTGAGTGAAGGGCTGTTTTCTCTGAGTAGGATTATTTCTTAAACTCAACACAGGAAGAAAACATGTCACAAAGTAAATATTTATTGGAGGTCATTAATGAGGTGATATTTTTTTCTTGGAGCAGGCTGAACATTCAGTGACACTGGGTATTTCCACACTCCAGCAAGCACTGTAGCATAGAAGAATTTAAGTTAGCTCACATACTGGAAGCAGTTTGTACTATGGTGACAAGGAGCTCCAAACAGCCTCATTTACCCTATCAAGAAAGTTCATCCAGTCAGGGCCTTACAAAAAGAGTGTCTAAGACTTTCAACAAAAAACTCAAGATCCTGTAGGTTTGAATAGCTTTTAGCTCTCAGTTGTTTCAAATACTTTCTTGGAAGTCTGAAAATAAAAGACAACCTTCCATGGAAGTATGAATTCAGAAGGCAGAGTCAAAGTCAAGATTCCAGTGCTTTAGAAACATGTCATTTTTGAGTACTTCCTTTTTGTATCATGGCATCATTGGAAAAAAGGGCTGAGCCCTAGGTATAGTGTTCACAGTGATGAAGATACAGCTTCCCAACACCTTCTAATATGCTTCTAAAACCAGCATACATTGCACTCCGATGTACTCTGGAACCTACGACAGTCTACTGGTACAAAGCCTGTTATGCTGTGTCCAAGCAGGTTTTTGCTCTTGAGTATGTCTACTCAGCACCATGCAGTACAGTGCAGAAATACTCTGAGCTGACTGTGAATACACTACCTCATATACTAGGTCAAAAGGCAGCTTTGTGCAGAAATTCCCAACCTGGAATTGTTTGTGTGCTCTGGAACCAGAAGTAGCTACATAAATTGTTTTCAGGCCAATGAGCAGAGCTGGGTGAATCTGGGTGCAGTGCTGAGCTAGTGCAGCTGTACAGCTTTCAATTCTAAAATGAGTGCAGACAGCTGGCTTGCATGTTTCCATACAGTGCTGCCTTTCATCATACAGACAGCTTCTTGGTTGGGAACTGGAATCCATGGCCCAGGAGACTCCTTCCAGTCCTGTGTCCCTATTTTCTTATTAATCAGTATTGTCCCTTGTGTCTCCATATGGGTTCCTGACCTGAAGTAATGCAGTGTGAAGGCATCCTAGATGGAGTCAAGCTGGCATGCAGAGGAGCTTGTTTTTTTCTCGATCAGTCTTGGGTTCAATGGGCATGAGCCCTTTTCTGTCAGAGTGGGATGGATTGCACCAAAAGGAAAGATGAGGCAGCATTACAATTTGGCCCAAATTTCACCTTAGTTTTCCAGTCCCTGGCAAAGTCTGAAGGGCTTGTAGCTATGAGCTTCAGGTCGGCTATAGAAGTTCAGACAAGCATAGAGAAGTAGGGCTAGAAGGGATCTCAATAGGCTATCTAGTCCAACCCCTACCTGAGCCAGGATTATCCCTATTCAAATCACCCTGTACAAATCTATAATCTAACCTCTCAGTAAAACTACACATTCAACCCTGACACAACCACAAGATATACACACCCTAACTTAAGTTGCCACATGTAAAGCAGGGGGACTACAGCACCAATGTCCTGCTTTTTTCCCCCCTTTCTCACATCCTTATGTAACAAGGTATTTAGCAGAGTTTGCAGATTTGTTGGACTCTGACAAGGCCGCACCATGAGTGCTTCTGTTATGGCCTCAGTCTCTTGATCTCTGGGCTTACAGCCACTTGCCCAAGTGTCCAAACCACTAGAGCAGGGTATAAAGGTTCTTAATATATTCTCAAGAAATTTCAGGAAGAGGACTATACCTGCTATTACAGAGGAAGGCTAAAACTCCCATGGTCTATACCAATCTGACCACAGGGTAAAATTCCTTCCTGGCCCCAAATACAGTGATCAATCTGGCCCTGAGTAGAGGGGCAAGACTCCCTAGCCAGGAACCTTTGGCTTTAAGTCCCAGTAGGAGCACTGGCAAACTCCAGTCAAAGTCTCCAGCCTTAGCTACAGCCAATACTCAGTGCTTCTGAGGAAGATTTAAAAACAAAACAAAAAACCCCAAAACTCTGACATATGAAGCAGCAAGGGGGAAAGCGCAGGGGCAGAATTCTCTCCCAGCCCCAAGCAGCAACCAGCAAAGCCTAGAAGCATGGGAAATGCCTGTAGAACATAGGCACATCTGCACTTCCCCATCCAGTGGCTGTCCAACCTCCTCTTGAACACTTCTAGTGATGGAGAGTCCACAGCTTCCCTTGGCAGTCTATTTCACTGCCTGCCTCACTGTTCTAAAGCTGAAGATGTTTTTCTGGATATCCACTCCAAACCTACTATGCAGCAACTTCAAGCCATTGGTCCGTTTCCTGCTCTCTGCAGCGAAACAGAAAAGTGTTTTCCCTTTTCTTTATGGCAGCCCTTCAAGTATTCGAAGACTGTTATCATGCCCCCTCTTAAGTGCCTTTTCCATAAGCTGAACATTCCTAGCTCCTTCAGCCTCTCCTCATATGACTTGCCTTCCAAGTCCTTTATCATTTTTGTTGCTTGCCTGTAGATCCTCTCTAACTTCTCCATGTCCTTTTTAAAATGCACACAGTACTATAGGTAAGATCTAGCTAGTGCTGAGGCCCTATCACCTCCCTGTGTTGCTGTGCTGCAACACATCATTTAATGTTTCTGTTGATGCATGCCAAAACCACACTGGCCATATCACACTACACCCTCATAATCAAGTCTCTGATCTACCTTCTCCACAGTTCTGCCATCCCATCAGGTGTCACCCATTTTATATTTGTATTTTTGATTATTCTTCCCAAGGTAAAGCATCTGGCATTTGTCTGCCCTGGACTTCAATTCATTCTGTTAGCTTTAGCCCAGCCTTCCAGTCTGTTGAGATCCTTCTGAATGTGCTTCTGTCCTTCAACATGTTCACAATTCTTCACAGCTTTGTCATCTTCAAACTTGTTCAAGAATCTTTCTATGCCCACATCTAGGTCATTCATAAACACATTGACCAGCACTGGGCCCAGGACAGACCCCAGTGGGATTGCACTTGAAACCCCCTGCATTCTGATATGGATCCATTTATAACTGGCAGCTACTCAGCCAGTTGTCTATCCACCTTTTGTCTAGTCCACATTTTTCTAGTTTATGAGACGGTCATGTGGGACCTTGTCAAAAGCCTTGCTGAAGTCCCAAACACACTATAACCACAGCATTCCCCTCATCCACCCAAGTAGTTGCTTTGTCAAAGTTGTTGAGAGCCCAAAATTCCCCAGAATCACTGACTGAATCACTGTTCAGAGCATAGCTGTACTGCAAGATATGGTTGTACTAGAGATTTTTTATATCTACAATAATGTTCCTCTGAGGGAATCAGCTGCACTGCAATGGGTCCAGCTTGGTAGTCTGCCCTTCAGAGTCTATTTTTTCTGTTAAAGGCACTATGCCTCCTTAAAAGTTTATTTCTAGAGTACGTGGAATTTTCTTTATTCAGAATCAAATTTTAGGTGAGCAAGAAAGTCCATGACTGTCCCAGGAAAGTGTCCATTTCCTGCTCTAATTAAAAAAAAAAATTGGAAAACTTGGAGCACTTCACAAAACAGGTTAAACTCCCTCCATCCCACTCCCCATCCTCATACCAGAACCCTGCACTGTCATGGGCTTTGGCAACCAGAAGAGGTCTCCTTTCCCCAGGGATAGGAGTTAAACATTGAAGTCTGAATTCAGCAATAGGTATCAGGTCCCTTCTGGCAGAAAGAGAGGCATCAGCAGGGGACAGCTGCTAAGCGGTGATGGGTTTGGAGAAGGTGCACTTTACGGCACTGTCTGGTAGGTAGCACTTGGTGCAAACTTTCCAATTGAAGAAAAAAGCTTAATTTCCATCTCTGCATCCTTGTTCCCATTTCACTTCCCTCTGGATCTGGTGTTATGTCTTCCACTTGCAGTTGCTTTTTGCTTTCCTCCTCTATTATTTGACAGCTTAATTTAACTCTTTAAGCCCCAGCTTTGGTTGCTAATGTTTCTCGCTCACCTGGCACTTCAGGAGCAGTGCTTGGCTTTCCACCCTCAGCACTGCAGGGTCCAGTCCAGGGTGGCAAAGGGAAGGTAAGGAGATACCAGAGCAAACAGGGCAGCAGGCAGAGTGAGGGGCACAGGGGAGGGAGGCCTGTCAGCAGGGTCCTGTGGAGTCTCTGTTGTCATCCAGGGGTGTGACATCAAGGTGCTGGAGTGGATGGAGAGGCTCCCCCCTGTCTTGGGCAGGGCCAGTGTGCCTGCCTCGTTCCTTGCTGCTGGGCCTTCCCGGGGGCACACTGCTCAGCAGGAGGCGAGGGGAGAGGGCGGCGGGCAGCTCGGGGCAGAGAGTAATAAGTTACTGGAGAGCAGGTTTAGGTTGGACATTAGGAGGCACTACTTCACAGTTAGGGTGGCTAGGATGTGGAACCGGCTTCCTAGGGAAGTTGTTC
>JAGPOW010003316.1:167646589-167721781 GCA_030014935.1 Caiman crocodilus
GGCGGCGGCGGCGGCGGGGCAGGTGGCGTTGCGGGCGCTGCGGGCGGCGCGGCGCGGCTCGAGCTGCAGCGTGTGCTGGAAGGCGCCGAGGAGGCCGGCCGTCAGCCGCCCGTACAGCTGCTCCAGCGCCTCCTCGGGCCGCTCCGCGCAGGGCCGGGGCCGCGGCCGCGCCGGGCGCTTGGGCAGGCGGGCGGCCGCGGGGCTCGGGCGCAGCAGCACGCAGCACAGCAGCGTCGCCAGCACCAGCCGCCGCCCCTGCAAGAGTGGCCGTCAGCGCGGGCAGCCCGGCCCGGCCCCCCCGCCACTCGCCCTCGCCTCACACTCACCCTCACCGCGCGGGGCCGCATGGCGGGGCCGAGCCGGGCGCTGCTCCGCTGCTGCACGAGGAGGAGGAGGACGGTCTCCCAGGACCCCCGGGCCAGCACCGCCCGCCCCGCCCCGGCCCGTCCGGCACCTGCGGGCGACGCCCCGGAGAGGAGGGAGCTGTGCCGCCCGGCCTGGCCCGGTCCTTGGCCAAAAGTGAGAGCTGCGCGAAGGGCTCGGCCGCCCCCGGGGCACGAAGCGGATGCGGGCGCCGCTGCTCTGCTCCCGGCCCCCCTGTGCCCGCCCAGCGCAGGGGCAGCGGCAGCGGGTTCCACCTGCGGGGCCGGGGGAAGCTGCCCCGTCCCGAAGGGGAGCAGAGCGAGGCTGGGTCCCCGCGCTGCTCAGCCCGCCGCGCCCACGCAGCGCCCCGCGGGCGGCTCTTGTAGGCAAGCGGACGAGCAGAGAGGTTTGTTGTCTCTCCTGCTCCTCGCTCCCTCTTGCGTGGGCACCTCCCCGGCACAGAGGAGTGGGGCGGGAAGGGATCTCCGGGGTCATCTAGTCCGACCCAGGTGGGATCACTGCTGTCCAAGCCACCCTGTGCCAACCACAACCTACCCTCTGTGACACTGCTCTCACCCCCCACGCAGCATGGCCCTGAGGCTCCAACCCGCCGCACAGGAACCACAGTGGTCAACCTCCTGCGTCTGTGCCGTGTTGTCACGATGCACCCTGGGGAGAGGGCCATGCCCTGGGCTACGGAGCAAGACACAAATCCCTGCAGTGTGCACCCACCAGCCCCCGGGGGAAACTCCTCCCTGAGGGCATGGGCACACAACATTCGCAACAGTTGAAACGTAACTTAAACCTGAAGCAAACAGATTTGCAAGCCTGTTAAACAGGTTTAAATCTGCCTGGGATGTTCAAAAGCAAACCTGGAAAGGCAAGCCCCATTTTGAACCAATTCACTGGAACCAGCCAGGGGCTGTGCGCAGAAACCAAGCATTCTGTGAGGCGGGTCCACTGGTCCTCCAGGCATCCCACAGTGCATTGCTCCTCCCCCCAGCCCACACACTGCTGCAGCTGGCCAAATTTACATTGCCCCGTTTTCCCCTTTTGTTGGAACTTGCTCCCTTGCACTGCTTGTTCAATAAAAGCAACCTACCAGGAGAGACTGAGGCACCTGAACCTGTTCAGCCCCTGCAAGAGGAGGCTGAGGGGGGACCTGGTGACTGCCTACGAACTCATTGGGGGGGGGGGGGGGATCAACAGCAAATAGGCAGAGTCCTTTTCACCCCACACCACCTGGGTTGATGAGGAACAACAGTCATAAGCTGAAGGAAAATAGGTTTAGGTTAGAGATCAGGAGGCAATATTTTACAGTTAAGGTGGCCAGAATCTGGAACCAACTTTCTAGGGAAGTGGTCCTTGCCCCTACTTTACTTTGGGCAAATTCAAAAAGAGGTTAGATGAATGCTTGTCTGGGGTCTTGTGAACCCAGCATTCACTCCTGCCTGTGGCAGGGGGTCAGGCTAGATGATCTGTTCAGGTCCCTCCTGACCCTAGCTACTATGAAACCAGAAACATTGGTCCAACCACTCTCCTGGCTTCTCAAGTAAGTCCACAGCAGACTTCGGTTGTGAAAACTATTGAAGTTTATTGAACTCGTGTTTAGGAAGGAAGAGAAAGCAGAAGAATGAAAATGTCCCCAGCCATAGGTCACCCACCTCCTGGAAGTGTACAAGTACTCCCTTGGGCTAGATGCTCATGCTCACTCCTGCCCCCCCAGTATCAGATCCACAACACTTCCCACAATTACGGACCAGGCCCAACTGGAATATTTTGGAATGCTTCAAGTGTTATGTGCCCTATGAAGGTTATCTGCATCATTATAGATGCAGCGTTGTATTCAAACTGTAGTAGTACGTGTTATTTTTTGTCTGACCACAGAAATATGGTTTTGTTGGAAATGATTATACAAAGTTCACCTTACTCCTAAAAGGATCATTCACCCTGTTAAACCTCTGTAATGGCATCTAAGCCAAAGGGAAAGCAGAGTTTCATCCCCTAGCCTTTCTGTAATGTAAATATAAGCTGATTAAAAAAAATAGAATAGAAACTCAAATGGGAAAATAAGGGGCCTCTCCAAGCTGAAAAGGTTTCAGTGAACTACATGTGGAGCAAGTGTGTAATTTATGAGTCCCCTGTGGTTAGCTGAGTTGGTTTCTGACCACAGTGCAGATTTCTGCTAGTGCTGCTCTAGTAACTATACTTTCTGCTGCTTTAAAACAACCTCCTCAAAGACAAATGTAGGGTAGATAGACTACTGGATTAATAGCTGTATGAAAAGGATAATTATAAATGGATCAAAATAGGAACGGCAGGAGGTTTTAAGTGGAATCCAACACAGGTTTATCCTGTGTCCGATGTTGTTCAACATAGATGCATAGAAAATTAGGGTTGGAAGGGACCTCAGGAGGTCATCTAGTCTAACCCCCTGCTTAAAGCAGGACCATCCCCCACTAGATCATTCCAGCCAGGGCTTTGCTGAGCTAGGCCTTAAAAACCTCCAAGGATGGAGAGTCCACCATGTCTCTAGGTAACCTATTCCAGTGCTTCACAACCTTCCTAGTGAGAAAGCTTTTCCTAATATCTACCCTAAACTTCCCTTGCTGCAACTTAAAACTGTTGCTCCTTGTTCTGTCATCTGCCACCACCCAGAACAGTCCAGCTCCATCCTCTTTCGAACCCCCCCTTCAGGTACTTGAAGGCTGAAATTAAATCCCCCCTCAGTCTTCTCTTCTGTAGGCTTAATAAGCCCAGTTCTCCTCAGAAGTCAAGTTCCCTAGACCTCTCACCATTTTTGTTGCCCTCTGCTGGACTCTCTCTAATTTGTCCACATCCTTTCTATAGCGGAAAGCCCAAAATTGGACACAGTACTCCAGATGTGGCCTCACTAGTGCAGAACAGAGGGGAATAAATACTTCCCTTGATCTGCTGGCAATGCTCTTATGAAAGCAGCCCAGTATACTGCTGGCCTTGGCAACAAGGGCACATTGTTGACTCATATCACAGCTTATTGTCCACTGTAAACCCCAAGTCCTTTTCTGCAGAGCTGCTGCTTAGCCAGCTGGTCCTAAGCCTGTAGAAAATCATGAGATTCTTCCACCCTAAGTGCAGGACTTCACACTTGTCCTTGCTGAACCTCGTGAGATTTCTTTTGGCCCATTTCTTCAATTTGTCTAGGTCACTGATGAATCCTAGCCCTACCTGCCAGCATATCTACTACACTCCCCTGCTTGGTGTTATTTGCAAACTTGCTGAGGGTGCAATCCATCCCATTTTCCAGATCATTAATGAAGGTATTGAACAACACACCCCTAAACCAACCCCTAGGGCACTTCATTTGATACCAGCTGCTAACTAGACATAGAGCCATTGATCACTACCTGTTGAGCCCAGTGATCCAACCACCTTTCTATCCACCTTACAGTTCATTCATCCAACCCATATTTCCTTACCTTGTTTGCAAGAATGCTGTGGGAGACTGTATCAAAAGCCTTCCTAAAAATCACTGCTTTTCCTGTATCCACAGAGCCAGTCATCTTATTATAGAAGGTTGGTCAGGCCTGACTTCCCCTTGGTGAAGCCACGCTGACTGTTCGTGGTCACTTTCTTCTCCTCCAAGTGCTTAGAAATGGGTTCCTTGAGGATCTGCTCCATGATTTTTCCAGGGACTGAGATGAGGCTGACTGGTCTATATTTCCCTAGATCTTCCTTCCCTTTCTTAAAGTTGGGCACTATATTTGCTGTTTCCCAACCATCTGGTACCTCTCCCAATCACCATGAGTTTTCAAAGTTAATGGCCAGCAGCTCTGCAATAACACTAGCCAACTGTCTCAGCACCCTCAGATGCCCTCCACGGGGCCCCATGGACTTATACACATCCAGCTTTTCTAAATAGACCATAACCTGTTCTTTCACCACTGTTGGCAGCTTCCCAAACTGTGCTGCCTGGTGCAGTAGTCCAGGAGCTGACCTTCCCTGTGAAGACCAAGGTAAAAAACAACATTGAATACTTCAGCCTTTTCCTCATCATCTGTCACTATGGGTGCTTGTACATGTGTTGGGTTTAATCCCCAAGGTTTTATTTTATGCCCTCTAAATTGAAATGGTGGGACTTAAAACCCTAAGGACTAAACTTTCATTTTATCCATCACATTATGGCAGGGGGCCCAATCCTATTTCTTCTTTTTTTTTTAATTAATCCCCCAGGGATGTGGGGAAATTAGAAAGGCTCCAAAGGCAGGTGGCAAAAATGATAAAGTGCTTGGAAGCCAAGCCAAACAAGGAGAAAGTAAGAGAAATAAGCATGTTTAGTTTCCAAAATGCAATTAAAGGGGGACAGATAGTCATAAAGAACAGGAAACATACCTACTCTTTGCAGTGACAAAGAAAAGGACACACAGCAATTATTTGAATTGCAGTGAAAAAGGTTTAGATTGGTTATTAGGAAAAACTTCTCGACTATTAGAACAGCAAGGCAGTGGAATAGCCTGCTTAAGAAATTTGTGGAATCTCCTTCATTAGAAATTTTTAAGAAGAAATTGGATACGTTTTGGTCAGGAATTATTTAGGAATAACAATGCCTGGAGCATGCTTTGAAGAGCAACAGTTGGAAGCCCAAAGGATCCCTGCACAAAGATATCAGCCAGAGATCAAGAGAAGAGTTCTGCAGTCCAGAGCAGGTAGAAGTTGGAGAGGGTCACACTCAGTATCAGGAAAATTAAGCAGAACTCCACAATCTGGTTTAGTTATGAAAGAAGATTATGGAAGAGACAAGATGTAACTGAGGTTCTGATTCTCCAGTGTGGGCATGTGCGACAGGGGCAGTGCCTGCAGGGTGCCTTGATGCCCCTGAAGGTCCCTCGCATTGTGTCCAAGCCGGCCCAAAGACACCCTCTAGTTCTCGCCCACCACGACTTTGATGACTAAGATATGTAGGGAGGCTGCCTTCTACCTCCCTGAGCACAGCATATCAGGACCTCCATCTCCGTGATCTCCTGGACTGTCTGCTAGGTGCTCCCTAGGCACCCTAGCCTTAGGTTTATGTGCAAAAGACATCGTCCTGTCCAAATCAAATGCCTGCCAGCTTCCCTGGGCCTTCTCTACCATCTTGCCCGCTCTGGGCCTTCCTAGTGCTGCTGTCCCTTCCTGGGACTCTCAATGAAACTGCCCCTCCCTTGGGGGTCTCGATGCCCACTCTGGGCTTCCTAATACCAGTGCCCCTTCGTCCGGGCTTCTCAATATTGCCCCCCCCCGCCCCCGTCTGGGGCTTCTCAGAGCATTGCCCCTCTCGGGCTTCTCCATGTGGCGCTCCCCCACCTGGGGCTCGCCATGCCCCCTCTGGGCTCCTTAAAATACTGCCCCCTGCCTGGGGCTGACTGTGCTCAACTTGGGCTCCTGAATAAATGCAGCTCCTTATTAAGGGCTCCTAGTGCCTGAACTTGGGCTTCTTCTTAAAATAGCCCTCTTCCTGGGGCTTGCTGTGCCCAACTTGGGCTCCTTAATTAATGCAGCTCCCTGTCAGGGACTCCCAATTCCTGAACTTGGGCTACACAATAAAATGGCCCCCTTTCTAGGGTTCCTCAATGCTGCCCCCTCCTGGGGCTTGCCGAGTCCAACTTGGACCCCTTCTCAGTGCTGCCCCCTCTCTGGGGCTTGCTGTGCCCAACTCAGGCTTCTCCAAATACCCCCCACCAGGCTGGGGTCTAAGCACCCCCATACTGCTGCACCCTCTCTGGCACCTATAAAAACACTGCACCCCCACAGGTGCCAAATCACACCCCTTCCTGGGCGCAAGGGCCCCACACTACTGTGGGTTGCCCCTGAGGCTGCCTCCTTCCCTATAGCCTCTCCCAAACCACCGGTGTAATTCAATACTAACAAAACCTAACACAAGCCTCCCAGCTATAACCAAACATAAGGCACCTGGCCATAACAATGTAAACCTTCTGGCTACCACTCCACATCATTGCTCCAGCCTCTGGGGCTCTCATGCGCTACACTCACATACTGTTTTCTCAGAACTCCTGCTCTTCCAGCTGCTGGCCTGACCCTGGCTCTGGGCTTTATACAAGCCAAGCCCCGCCCTCTCTAGTCAGCTGAAGCTCATTGGTTGCCCCAGCAACCCACAGCTACACTGCTTAGTCACTGCTAGGGCTCCTTCCCTAGCAGTTCTTCTTCCTTTAGGAGCAGGGCTGTGAAGTGCCCTGCGACAGCATGCAAGGAATAATGCTGTATTTGCTGTCTCCAGGGTGCAGTGCAGAGTGCAAATGTTTGGGTAATCCATGTTTCTGGGCATTCCTGGTTGCCAATGGGGCCAGGAAGGAATTTTCCCTCTTCTGTTGCTATTGCTCCCCCTCCCCCACTCCTTTTTTGTTTTGTTTTTGTGATGCTGGTAACTGGAAGAGAGCCAGGGCACTGTAACACTGGTCACTCATGATAGGCAAGTGCATCTAATATCTGAGCTGTTCAATACAAATTTTATTCAATGCTAAGTTAGTGCAAGAGGGTTGTCTAGTCTGCTGCTTTCTGCAGGCAGGTTTTGCTCCATGAGGAGCTTCTCAGGCAGTCCTCCCAAATAAAAAGTCTTTAAGCAGCAAACAGGCAAATAAATCAACACAAATGCTTCTTCCCTGTCCCAGGCCCTAGGAAGGGAGCCCTTTGGCGCTAGATCTAACACAATAGCCTGGTCCCTTCTTGTAGCAAGCTGGTCTGCTCACAGTTTTCTTCCTCCTTCCTTGCCTACTCTTCTGGGAGTTTTTTAAAGCTCCTAGTGGGAGATTCTCTTCCTACTGAATAAGCCCAGTTCCCTCAGCCTCTCCTTGTAAGTCATGTCGGCTACCCCGCTAACCATTTTTGTTGCCCTCCCCTGGACTCTCTCCAATTTGTCCACATGCTTTTTGTAGTGGGGGTCCCAAAACTGAACACAGTACTTCAGATGTGGCCTCACCGGTGCTGAATAGAGGGGAATAATCACTTCCCTTGACCTGCTGGCAACACACCTACCAAAGCAGCCTAGTATGGCATTAGCCTTACTGGCAACAGGGGCACACTGCTGGATCATATTCAGCTTATTGTTCATTGTAACCCCCAGATCCTATTCTGCAGAGGTGCTGCCCAATCAGGAACTGGGCACATTTTTTAAAACTTACAACAACAGAAGTTGAGAAAATATTCCAGACTCAGGGTTATTAGTAGGGACTTGTGGCCCCAGAGATGACAATGTAATGGTCAGTATTATCAATCAGTTCATATTAATTACAAATAAATTGTGGCCTTGAACTAGGTATGTCTAACACCCAACCTCACAGTTTGCATATTTGGGGTTGAAAAAGGAAATGGTAGAGACAACAATGCTTGATAAAGTTACACATGTATCTGCAACCAAAAGCTTTATACACATGGGAGAATGAACAATCAGTGTGTTACAAAAGTATCTGTGCCATATTCAGGTATAACCCAAACAACAAAAAATGCACATATTGTAATTACTTTTATAATAGAAACTGTTTATTTCACCTCTACCATTTTATACATAACTCACTATGAATACGAAACAGAATTTTTCACATTTTATTAAAAACTAATGCAAAAGTATTATTTTCTTTCAAAACTTTTAAAAGGTGAAATGTTAGAAGGTACAGCCCATTATTCTGGAAGCAAATCTTCTCCTAACTCTTCATCAGCAAAATCATCTTCTTCAGTTTTTTTTCTGACTGCAGTCTTTGGTCTCTCTGCCTGCGGACCAAGTGGATCTACATATGAGGCATCTAGGATTTAAAAAAACCCCAAAGCTGAAACATAAAATTGCTTATAACATAGCCTGTATCCGGAACATCAGACTAAAATAAGGAATTGTATATAATAGCCTATATATGTACACAACTTTTCTGGGCAAGGGATCCATTTTTTCTCATGTCCTGTAGAGTTAAATGTATTGGGAACAGCTACTGTTAGAAACATAGGCATGATCCTACATTAAAACCAGACAATGGTAACACTGGCAGGCAATGAGAGAGAGTAAATGGAGCAGCAGATATATAGTGGCAGATATAGTTTCTTTCTAAAATCCTTTCCTCCTTTTTATTACTACTACTACTACTGAGTTTTAGAGAACTAGCTTTTGGGAGGGTGCCTGGAAGAGGAAAAATGGTAGACAGGTCCAGGAAAGGAGCTTTGGGCATTAATGATCCCAGTGCATTTTGAATCCTTATCTCCTTTAGTCTCTGAAAATCCTATCTTAATAAAATAAGAACTTGTGACTATAAACCTATAAAACAGTAGCAAAAGTATTCAGGAAGCAGATAATAGTGGTTTAAATCATTAACTGAAACTGACTGGGTCCTTTTATTTTATCCATATGTATTTACAATGATTTTATAACCATGATACAATGGAGCTATAATCACTTTTCACATTTGTTCAAGAGGAAAATGCTACCACAAGCAACTAGGTCATTGACAATTTCAATAAGACTGCCAACAGTTTTTTTTCTTTTGACCAAAAGAATAGGGCTTCTGGGAACGTCCTGCAGGTTACTTTACCTATTTCTTTATTGCTGCTGCTTTCATAGGGCTCATTTGCTCCAGACAAAGATCTTAGTTTGACACTTAGTCGCTCCCCTTTGGTGCTGCCAGTATCTGTTAAAAGAACATTATAGTAGAGAGACATAAATGTTGTCAGATATTCAGTGAAATCAAGATATGGCAGTAGCCAAGTTAAAGTGAACCACTTTGTCTGAATTAAATTTTATATTGAGGCATTTTTTCCTCACCCAGCACCTGGACAACAGCACCCAGATCATTAGCATCTGGGTGATTCACAACCTGCCTAACTTGACAGCAGTAAGTTATTCACTTCAAAAGGCCTCTTCTTCATTCAGCTGGAGCCCAGCAGTGATCCCACACAGCTGATCAGAGAAGCAACCCATGGAACTAAATCTTCAGCAAACAGCCAGAGCACCTCAACAATCCTACGCAGCTACATACTAGGCACAGCTACACGAGATGCTTAACATCGCATTACCATCATTTACTGTGAAGTAAGCATGTGCATCTATACATGCACGTTTACTTTGCAGTAAACTTCCCTAATACTGAGTAAAGCTGATACCTGCAAATGCAAGTAGCAAATTTACTCCGCATTGTAATGGCGCTATAACACTTATGTAGACACCTGACCAGAAGCTCCTGGTCCTCTCTCTACAAGAGGGCAGGAGTTTGTTCTCTGTTCCTGAGAGCTGCTTGCTGCTAGGGCGGGTTCCCCCATAGGACCCCAGGCAGGGACTATGTCCCCCTGCCCTGGCATCAGGGAGCTCCAAGCTCCCCACTCCAAAATTGCAATTGGGGAGTGGAGGCTGGGAGACCCTCATCTTCCAGACTGAGCCCCACAGTCTCCCAGCTCAAGACCCTGAGATCAGGGTCTTCCAGCCCGAGCCCTGTGACAGCAGAGCTCAGGTAGGGAGATAAGGGTATCCCAACCTGAGCCCCGTGACCACAGAACTTGGCCCGAGAGATCAGCACCTCCCAGCAGTGCCCCTGCAGAGCTGGCACTGGGAGCTCCCTGCTGGCAAGGGCTGAGAAGCCTGTTCCCTGCCCAGGTCCGTGAGCACAGAACAGGGGGGAACAAGCTCCCCAGTCAGTTCTCCCCACCAGGTCTGTACTCAGAGCTGGTCAGGGAACAAGATCCCCAACCCCTGCCCTGCATGCCCAGGTGGGGACAATATCCCCCCGTGCCAGCAGCAGGGAGCTTCCAGTCCTCGCTCCCCAATTGTGGAGCACAGGTTGGGAGCTCCTTGCATGGGGATAGTTTCCTGTCCAGCCTGGAGCTGGCTGTGACTTGTCCCTGACTGGGACAGTTCCCAGCCAGCCCAAGGCTGCATGGGGAAGCATTTGCAGCCTGGAAGTGGCAGGGGACTGTCCTGTTTTGGCCAGTCCCCAGCCAGCTCCAGGATGCACATGCAGACTTCCCTGCTCAGCCTGGGATTAGCTGGGAACTGTTTCAGTCAGGGGCAGGTCTCAGCCCTGTGCCCCGATTGGGTAATTGAAGCATGGGGCTTGGAAAGAGCTGCAGGAGTGGGGGAAAGAGCTGCAGGAGAGGGGCAGATCCCAGCCCCCTACCCCAATCTGTCAGTGGGGCAGCTAGCAGCAAGCTAGTTGCTACTAGCTGCCCCACCAGCAGATCGGGGCAGGAGGCTGGGACCTGCCCCTCTCCTGCAGCTCTTTCCAAGCCCCATGCCTCTGATTGGGGTGCCAGGGCCAGGAGCTCCCTGCTACTGGGGCAAGAGGACAGTGTCCCTGGGCTAGTACTCAAGGGGATCCTGGAGCTCCCCCTGGTGGCAGCAAAGGCCTATTGCAGGACTTCAGGGTACTGGGAGCATATCTCCCTAATCCCAGCATGTGTAGACACCTATTCAAAAACCCTTACTCTAGAGTAGTTTACTGAAGAGTAAATCTAGGCTGGAGTAAATGCATGTGTAGACATGCCCACTTTGGCTCTGTATATTCCTGGGTATTTCATAAACCCTCATATTTGCAGGCAGTAAGGAATCCAGCCCTGCCAAGAATCTGGGCTCTCTACTGTGTGGCTGTCAAGGCCAAGAGCAGTTTGCACATTTGACGACATGAACTTGGGTCATGAAAGCTCATATTCTCTCTCTCTCTCTCTCTTTCTTATTTAGTTAGTCTATAAAGATGCATATCTACTCTTCCTGCCACATGGAAATACACAGCCACGCTAACTTGAAGGGGCATTCAACCATTGGGTGTTCAGTATTTTTGGCCACTAAAAATATTTCTTTAATTTGTAGAAAAGTAACACTTGGGGTTTAAAATGGATTAAAATAAGTACAAATGATGCCTCTTACAATGCATACAAGTATTTCATACACTTCTATTCTTATTGGTATGATTTGCCTATCAGAATATGGGTCTTAAATCCACGTCATTTTGCTTTTCATGAGAATAGTGTGTTTGGTACATGCTATGAGTGTGGCAGTTGAACATAGTGCATGCATCCAGTCCAGCTTGGCATCTTGCTGTAAACATTATAGTCGCAGCTCAGTTTGCAGCAGGGCCCCATGGAATGCTGCTGCCTCGGACAGAGTCAAATTCAGATTAACAGTCTATTGCCACAGCAACATACCAGCTATTCATGTTCAATGTACTAGTCATATAGTGCCTCTGAATCTCTTTTCCACATTTTGTAGCAAGTGTGCTATTTTGTTTGCTGAAGTAAGTTTTAATTAATTTGGTTTTCATTTCTAGGAGAAAATTTATCTTGTTGATTTAATGTATTAAACGATATGCAGTGGAGTAAAACATTAAGGTACTTCTTTTGCAACATGTAAAAAGCACTACAAGTTTTCTAATACTCCAAGGTCTAACTAAGGATCATCCCATTTAGATACTCATATGTTTTCCAGCTTGCTTACTTTTTCAGAATCTAGCCAAGTTTCAGAATATTACCAATGTAGTTACTTGAATTTGATAATACAGGTTTCTCTTGATGCCAAGGCTGAGATGGATGGACAGAAGTGAAGATCTGTTAATTATTGGTACAACTCTGAATTCAACTGTCCTGTGTTCCTTTTTAAGTAAACTATCTCCTAGAAATGCTCTGGATTCAGACAAATGAAGGACCTATAGTTCATAACTCTATCCACTCTTTTCTTCAGTATTCAAGAACAATGGCAACCACTCCATACTAACAATTACCAATGGCTCTATCCATTCTTCTTCCTTTCCAGGCTTCTCTAACAGATTTTTTTCCCTTTTAATTTTAAGAGTCATGCAAAAATAAGACGGCTCAAGGTTTTATTAATGGGTAGCATTTAGAAACGATCTTTAATATAAATATTCTAGAATGATGTACAAGTTGAGCTCAAAAGAAACATTTTCAGAATGCTCTAATGGGTTGGTTTTATCTTAGGAACAGGGAAGGAGAGCATCTTCTTTATAAACCTGGTAAAAACAGTCAGATCCACAAAGTGGACTCAGGTACTATCAAACTGAATTTTGAAGTGCTTAATTTGTAGGTAGCTGGGCAGCCCCTCCCCTGCCTTTAATTTAAATATTTCAGTCTTTCAGCTTCAACCCTAGGCATTGTTCTGGGATGATGGGTCAAGTGGGTTCAGAAACCCTCAGGCAGAGTACAAGTTTGAAAATGAGACTCCTATGTGATGGGTGACTGCTTTAATCACTAGGATAGTGGGTAAAAAAGGACGACAACCACTTTCGCCATCTACTCCCCTGCTTCTTATGTTCTGTGTACAGCCTGATTTGTTGGATGTGCTCTAATTCCATCATCTAGAATGCTGACTGGATCAGGCTCTGCAATGAAAACATGCAAAAGAACATCTAATTTGTAATCCCTAAGTGGGTTAGAGGAAAAAAAAGGCCCAAACTTAGGAGTGAGGTACTTCTAGACATCTCCAGAAAAGGACATCTAGGCATCTAGGGGACTTTACTGTTGGAAGTTTAGATACCTATAGAGTTCAAGTGCCTTAAGATTTGGCTGCAGCTAAGTGGTGTTTTTGAGGATCTACATTTTGGACTTTGGTGCCTGCCATGGTAGTTAGGTCTCTAGGGGCACATCTACACAAGATGCTTATTATGCAGTAGTCTAATAACTAGAGTTGCACTGATATATTCGTCCATATAGGATTGGCATTGATAAAAGGAAAATGGATTGGCTTTTTTTGCCTGGCATGGCCAATATCACTGATAAATTCATGTGCACAGCTGCTGCACGCACATGGCCAGAAATGCAGCTCGGCAGCTTGGAAACCATCATCTGGCTGGTAAACTGGGGGGAGGGGAAGGAGGCATGGGGGGGTGCAGATTGAGGCCTCCCACAGTGAGGGAGGGAATGGAGCTAGGGTGAAGCTGGACACCCCTTGCACTGGGAGATCCTTTCATAGTGGGGGCCCCCCATTGTCTTACAGGCCAGACACTGCTCTCCACACTGCTGGGCTGCATATCAGCTATCAGACTGGCTGATATGACTAGTTAATAATCAGCCGATTGGCCAAAATAACCTTTATCAGTGCAGCCCTACTAATAACACTGCATAGTAATGTGCCAGTCAAAAACCATGCTAATAAGCTACTGTGCTGTGTTATTAGGTTACTGCACAGTAACCATCAGAAAAAAAAATGTTCACTGCACTACTGCACAGTAAATGTAGTTACTGCACATTCAGTTAGTACTTAATTCAGGAAGTATTAAACTAAAAATGCAGTAACTAAAGAGCATTAATAAATGTGTAGATGCTGCCTAGGTCACTTTGTGGATATAGGCCTGGAGAATTTACACCTTAACGCTAGTGAAGAACACAAGAGATGATCACAACATGGAAGCATGCCCAAACTGACCAAATGATGTAGAACTTATTTATATCTTATACCAGTGCTACGTAGTATCACCCACAATAAGCAAAATGTTTGCCTCCTATTTTTTTCCAACTTTATAATATCAGAAAATACCAATTCTTACCTTTCACTTGTTTTTGACAACAGAAAAATAACAGCGAAATTCTGTTGCAAAGAACTGAGGAAGACCAAGCAGGCCAGAATGTTTTGACACTATGGATTCTTATTTGAAATCTGTGGATTATCTTGTGAATCATGTGCAGGTGTTTTCATACCTAACAGGGCTAATATTACAGAGCACCTTGCAGCACCTTTAAAAGGATCTTGTGCTATCCCCAGGTACCTACAGTACCCTGGCTGAGAATCACTGCTCTAAGCCTCTATTCAGACAAAACTCCATCTTCAGGATTATGATCAATGGAAAAGAAAAGTACCTCCCACTATCATAAGGATAATGCTTTTACTCCACTGAGTGTCTTGACCAAGCTGTAGGACTTGACTGTCAGCAAAGTAATTCTTAAGAGGCTTGCAGAGACTTCTATAACATGTGATGTAAGAAACAAAAACTTCCATCATGAAACTTTTACATTTTGCAGCTTTGTTTGCTCATAAATCATTTATATCTATCTATCTATCTATCTATCTATAGGTGTAAGTAGGCCAACACCATAGAACAATCTTGCAGTGTAGACTGTAGCTCTTGAGATCCCACACACTATCAGGTAAATTTCAGAGCAAAAGCTAGCTTTTAATGCATTCCAATACAAATTTGCACACTTCAGAGATAAGATCTACCTTCTATAGTGACCAGAAAATCAGCTGTGTTTTAATACATGGTCCCAGTAATGAGTTGTGGAAGTTAAACCTATTTCACCAAAGGGGCCACTTACTGTCTGCACTTCTAATAACTATTCAACAACTTTTTTTTAATAAGTTTAAAAATGTATAATGCCTGATTAGAGAATAGTTTACACAAACATTTCCGAGAAGGGCCTTTGCCTATTTTCAGGAGAAAAGACAGGGAAACAGGAAAGTAAAGAACATGTAAAGAAAGAATCAAAACCACCGCACACATGGGACAAATCCCCAAACTTATTACAACATTCAAAAGAAAAATGTGTGACTGGAGAAGAAAAGAAATAATAAAGATAATATCAATAAAGGAAGATAGTGGAAACTCTGAATGCAGGGAATGCTTGATAGGTTTTTTCTGATAAAAGTACAGATTCTGACTTTGATTATAAGACTAAACAAGGACTTGCAGTAGAAGGGCCACATTAAACATTCCTCAGACTGCAAATAAATCTATCACATTATTCCAGTACTAGTACAAACAGTAAAGGAGGTTTATTATTTAACTCTGACATTAGAAAAATGTAGTGTACACAATGAGAACAGTATCCTTTTTATGCAGTTTCTAACATTTAATTATATTTTAATTTTTTTTAATGGAAGATCAGTAAATAACTAAACAGACATTTTATATCAGTTACTATTTTTCAATGTAATTTAAGAGATAATCTTCAAATGAATCATTTATTCTGATTTAAATGGCCATTAATTTACTGACTCAGTCCAAATGCCACTAAAATATTATGAAGGAATGCTTTTCTTGACTTTGTTTCAAAAATCTTTTAAGGAATGTGAACGCAAAAACAGATAAATTTAGTTTGATTTAACAGGCAGATTTTGTCACCACAGTCCAACTCTAACCTCTTAATCAATGTGCTTAATCATTAGTGCGAGTTCTATATAAAGAAACGAGTAATAAGTTGTTTGCTAATATTTACTAAAGTTAATAAAAATCACACAACATTTGCTGTTACTTACACAGTGTATCAATATGTGCAAATCATCTGGGTGCAGTTTACTAAAATACTCAAAAGTAAACTTTCCTGGGCGTGTGTCTACATGTTCAAGGACATGGGAGCAGATTTGCTGCTTCTAGCAGCAGACTGTTCCCACTCACTGTGCAGGTCCTGCAACAGGCCCCTGCAGCAGCCAGCGGGAGCTCCTGGCTTCCCCTGGGTAGTAGCACAGGGGCTAGGAGAAAGCTGTCTCCTGATGGGGCCTGGGACATTGCTCCCAGTCCCTGAGAGCTGCCTGCTGCCAGGGAGGACTCCACCACTGAAGCCTGAGTGATGACAACGTTCCCCTGCCTGGGCAGCAGGGAGCTCCCAGCCCCTGCTCCAAGATCATGGGGCCCAGGCTGGAGGATCCTTGTCTCCTATGATAAGGAGATCCTTATCATAGTGATTAAGGATCTCACAGCCCAGGTTTTGCGACTATGGGGTTTGGGATGGAAGATAAGGATCTCCCAGCCTGGCCACATGACTATGAGTGGGGACTGGGAGCTCCCTGCTACTGGGGCAGGGGGCATTGTCCCTGTCCAGACTCCAGTGGCTGAGCCTGCCTCAGTAACAGGCAGCTCCCAGGAGCAGGGAGCAATTTCCCATTCCTTGCTTGACTAGGAGCACATTTGCTCCTGGTCAGGTGTCTAGATGTGTGCTACTACGCAGTAAGTAATCTCAAATAAATTTGCTACTTGCATTTGCAGGTAGCAAATTTACTCACGATTAGAGCCAACTACTGTGCAGTAAGAGTCTGCACATGCAGACATGGACACTTACTGCGCAGCAATTAGTTCTACTGTGCAGTAAAGCATCTTGTGTAGATGCGCCCATAGTGTATGAAAGAAGCTAAGGTAAGCATACAAACACAATATTAAATCAGATTTTCCTTCCTTGTGGGTCTTCAAAGTCAAATCTTGAATATTCTACTTAGTGTATGGTATAAATGGAAAATATATTCTGTTACGTTTTACTCTTCCAACTTTATTTAAAAAAAAAGAGAGTTAATTATTTTTACATACAGACAATGGACCAGATTTTTAAAAATATAAATTAAAACCAAATTAAAAACAACATGTAAAACTAACAGTAAGTCAGAAAACTGGTTACTTTTATGTGGGAGAAAGTACAGCCAAATATTATGCAAACAATTCAACTTTAAAGTGGTTAAAGGTTTTGGTACTGATCTATTCAGCTGTAAATGGTAAAATTTCTTTGTCGATGTTTTTGTACTTCTTATTTGGCAGATTATTAACATTTATACCACATCAGTCAAAATGTACAGATTTACAACTGATATTTCTAAGCAAACATTTACTGGCAGTAAATCCTAGAAGAAAGAAAGAGAATTACTATGCAAGCAGTTCCTCCTATATTGTAGAATGCACTGATTTTGATTTTTAGCACTACGTCATGTCACTGAGACTGAGTTATAAAAATACATGATAACTTTCTTCTCCCATGATATGAAGATGAAATCATTTAGTTAGATCTACATCCTCTTAAAATTTCAAAGGGACTTAGGTATGGGTGCTAAAGTTTATAATGGGGGTGGAGGTTGTTTATAATAGCAGTTAATTTGAGTGCTTTAATGACCCAAAATGTGTTTATGCAGCTCACTTTCTCTCGCTCTCGTGTACACACACACACACACACACTACTGTGAGGATTTGGAATTAAAGAACATGAAGGGATGGCTAAATGCAAATCCAACTGAAAATGCAACTGATGGTGCAATCTTTGCTGCAGGGCAGTAAGAAAGCTTGGGATACCTACTGCTAAATCCAAAATGGCCTTTCCTCATATAATAATATGGTAGTTCCCTGTAGACTCTACTAAAGCATGTGTGTGACTAGAAAAGGTGAGATGAGGTCTTTCCATGGAGATAACTGCAGAAGGGATGAAGAAGGGAAAAGGAACAATGAAATTCCCATCGTTTTCTTCATTTCTTTCTACCTTTGGAACATGTTTGCAATGTCAAAAAAGGCAGGGAGTGTAGCCTGTCAAACCCCGAAGTGGGCTGCTGCCCACTGCCATATGGCTTCTTCCATCAAGGACAATATTCCACTTTCAGAGACTGGTTCAAGTTTGAAATCCAAGTAAATACTATTACATTAATGAGGGCTTGGGACCCTTGTCTTCCTTACATACAGGCCAAACCTCCAAAAACTTGCACAAAACTGCAGAAACAAATTCCTGGTTCCCAGGTACTAAAGGTTTAATCCTGAGCATCTAAAACAAATTCATAAAACTTGATAAGAGGATAAAACACTTACCTGACTAAATGGGAAAAACATAGGAAAAGAAATCTTTGATCATTGGTCCAAATTCAGAAATACATCTATTTGTGGCTTTTTTTTATTACAGAAAAAACATTACAGTGTGACTGATTGGTACAATACTGCCACATACCATTATGAATTAAAAATATGTATCTGATGGTTTTCTAGGGAGAAAGAATTTTTATAGCTATGGTAGGAGTACCAAGAGTAGTCAAATTTTGAATAGCCATATTTGGTACAGTCTTTGAAATTGCCTTTAGGCCCTTTAAGTATAGACTGTGTGTTATAATAACTCTAAACTTATTTCTCAGCTCTTAAGTTAAAGAAGATGTTTGTTAGCTCTACTTGAAAAAGAAAGAATCCTGAGACTGCTTAAAAGACTCTGGTAAACATTTCTGTAGAGACGTTTACAAACAATACGAGTTGTAGTGACTTTAGAATTTGTGCAAAAATCCTTCAAAAGGAACCAAGAGGTTGGATAACACAAACTGATTTTTAAAAATATATTTACAGTCTTTCACTGACCCTCACATACACTTCCATTTTCTCAGTCTCCCTTTTATATTTTACATACCACCTATTTATTTATGCAAATCCAGTCAACCTAATTTGCCCTCACACTGGTGTCTCTTACACATGTTGTAGGTATTGTGCCCACTATTATTGATCCTACAACTAATAGGATACCAAAAGAAGATATGAAAAAGATCTTTGAAAAAAAAAAATCAAGCAAAGTAAACATACCAAACTGGGGCTACAAGAGGGGACAAATAAAAATTATTAACAAAAAAAAAAAACCTTTAAAAAAAATGAATCCTTCACAATTCAGCAACTTTCCCTATGGTTACTGACAAAGATCTGTATCCTGAAGTGTGGACAAGCCATGTTTTTTTCAATAAACATAAAGTTTATTAAAAAATCCCAACTAAAGTAACCTACATATGTGTTTCATACATGTCTCATCACAGACTGCACACAGCATATTTACACTGGAAAATACAGACTTATGATCCTGTAAAACAAGGCCAGGGATACAGGGAAAAAAAGTGTTTAGGTTCTTGGTTTGTCTGGGGCTCCCTACTGCTCTGTAAATGGAAAAGCTGTACTACAACGTAGCCCTTATGTCTGCTGCCTCTTGTGTGCCAACTTCTTCATTGATAAAGTTTCCTGGAGCTAGCATTTCTGGTAATCAAATGTGTGATGTCTTTGACTGCTTCTGAAGAATTTAAGTAGTACCTTTTGCCACAACTTTTTTGGGAATCCTAGTAGAAATAACTTGAGGTGTAGTATAGCAGCTCCATTGTAACACTGCTTATTTGTTGAGCCATTTCCAAAACTGTTTGATCTTCAGGCAGTTGCACCAAATATGCATAAATAAGCCTCCTTAGATCATCTGCTACAAAGATTTGGTCGTGTAGCATGAACTCTTTTCAGTGTTTCAGGATTCTGATATAATAAATATATACCTGTTTAAATAAATCTAAATATAATTATGGAGGAATAAACAGTTGCAGCTCAATTCTGACCCTGCTGCTCCTCTGAGATTTGATACCTAATGGTAGTGTCTTGAGAGTCTGTACATTCTCTCTGCACTTAGTCTTTGCTTGGTATATGAATCTGTCCAGGAGGTTAAAGTCAAAGCCTTGGTATTACTACAGCCTGTGATCAAAGTTTCTAATGAGTTTAACTGTCTTTTTATTTATTTATTAATTACTGCATGTATTTTTATCCTTCAAAGTAGCATTGACGAAATGTTAGCACCAGGGATCCAATGCTGTTTTAACTTGTCAGCTAAGATCTTACTTTTTTCTCTCCGGTTAGCTGTTCTCAGTTATATATACCCTTGTCCCCTGAATCACAAATTGGCACTTTCTCTCTCAGGCCAATGTTATCTTCTTGCACTAACAAGGGTATGGCTAAATTTTGCTAATTGAGAGGAAAGAGCCCCTTGAGTGCCACTTACCCAGACATCTGAGACACTGTTTGCATTAACTGTGAATCCTCCTGGCTTGCTCCAATGTTCCTCCATTTTCACCTGCTATGGATTAGTGCTGAAATGCAGTTTCAGGCACAAAAAGAGGCTGCTTTGATGCCAGACCCCATGGCCAGCCCACTAAAAATTTTAGCGCTAGTATTTACAAAGTATCATGAGTTTCCCAGCCTCAAGTGTGTGAAAAGAAGACAAACATCAGTTATCAAGAATGGAGACATTTTAAATGACCTGATTATTTGTTTTCTAGGTACAGTGTTGCTCTAACTTCCATTTTTCAATTTCAGATTGAATGAATTCAATGTGAATGAATGATTAAATAACAGAATAGTATGTGGGTGTGTGCAGGTTAAAGACAAAGAGAGAAAACTGATTAAGACCTTCACCTCCTCACACACAAAGGTGCTATCATTGATATGCACAGAAACATGGCACTCTCAAGCACTTTTGATTGCCTCACCTGCACTGTGCTCACTAATCTATGCAGGATTCATACTAATATATCAAACACTCAGGCAGTTTTTCAACCCCTGCTCCAAAAATATTCCCATCAAGAACTACCAGAGTGAGGCATTTCACTCCTACAGCTACCTTGGCCTGAGGCCCAGAACAGGTGATATTCAATCCTAGACAACCAGGTGTTTCTACATATAAAAATATAATGGTTTCAAAGACTCTCTTGTGGCCCTGCAGAGCTAAAGCCTTTTCACACCATCAGAGAAGGAAAGAAATTTCCATGTTTCCTTGACAGATCCAACAGTCATTCCCACCCCCCCGCAGATCCTGCAAAAGCAGTGTTTCTATACACATGTTTAAAAGCTAGGTCAGGTTATATTAAAGATTTCCATGGCTCCATTTGAGCCTTGGAATTAATGTATCAAAGACATTTGTAGGTAGAAGGATTAGAAAAACAATTCTATTAAAAAAAACCTTGCAGAACAATTGCACAAGAATACCGATAACCTGAAACATGAGCAGAACTCAATATGATGTCACACGATATGAATATTTGTTAAGCACTTTTTTGTCATAATCTGCCTAAGTCACTCATGATTTTGTCACTGAGGAATAACATGGTGTGGCCATTCCATTCTGTATATATTTTGTTCTCTTTTCTCATATACAGAAGCCTGTGCTCTTATAGGTAATTTTCCTCTAACTGCAAATACCCACTCGGCTGCATTCAGTGAGCAGATGGTCAAGAATATCATCCTAGGAGGGAGGGGCCAGTGGGTGTGGGATAAATCAAGACAGCAGGTGGAGCAAAACAAGGGTCTCAGCCTATTCCCTCTCTGTTTCAAAACCACTCTGCTTTCCATTGGCTAGGACAGAGGACATGAGAGGAGAGGGCAAGTGATTGGCTGTTGTATGTCCTCTTCCTTCACACACTTAAGCTTACCTGAATCTCTTTAAGGCCTCTGGCTCACAATATCTGCCCTGGCCTTGTGCCCCACAGCAAGGAAACTGTCCCTTACGATAGGGTTCAACACAAATAGATGTATAAATATAAGCAGTTTTACAACACTTGAAGGAAAGCTCTTTTCTTTAGGAACACTGATAGCTTCAATACTTAGGCAACATCATTGTTGTTTACTACTTACCCCCACCAGCACTTCCTTCTCTCCGGCCACGTGCACTGCCATCTCTGCCAGATTTAACACGCTACAGCAGCATGAAACAGGTTTGAGGGAACAAAAACAAAAACCTTATTTAAAATAATTATATTAGAGCTGATTGCTGAAAACTCAGAAATGAGTTTACTGCTGCAAATGGCAGAAAAATATTACATTGGGCATTAATTACAGTAGTAACTAAGAAATCTTATTTCTTCAATGTAAAAACCTACTCCTACTTTTAAACCCAGTCTAAAATACATTTACACAGAACTAATGAAGTTCAAACAAAAACTGTCTGTGAAATATGTCCTTTCAGATAACACTTCTATGAGAAAGAGATGTAAAAACTGCCTTGCATGAAGCTTTAGGTAACACACCTGAAAATAATAATCAAGCTATACTCGTTGTATGAGTGCAGAGTAATATTTGTCTATTAAGATCTTGGGAATCCAAGGACAGTTATTTATTTTTACTTCATCTTTACTTCATTGTAAAAGTTCAAGTTGGGGGAGAAAAGAAATATTTATCCCATAAATCTTACATTCCTAAGACTTGGCATTGCAATACGCCAGGAAAATATGCTGGTGAATATTAAGTTTAAGATACAATTCATGGCAAAATATCTTGGAAACTATGTTAGAAATTGGCTTTCTTGGAATGAAGAAAGTACCATAACCATCTTCCAGGTGTGTTATTTTTAAAGGTCTGTTTTAACCTTAATTGTTTTTATCAAAGCAACACATCTACAATGGACTTCATTGTGAAATTTCAGTTTTCTTGGGTATGGATCTTATGAATTACTTAGAAACTATAAATCTTAGTAGGGAGTATATGGTTAGAGCATTTATTTCTTAATTTAAAAAGGCAGAGTGGGAAGGCAGTGGGAGGAGGGGGATGGAGGGGCAGAGTTTAGGATTAGGGAATCCTGGCCCCCGCTTGAAAAGTTCTTCCTCTGTCTCCAAGTGTTCAAACATGAACAAGTACCCCTTTCCCCCCATTTGGGATGGTTCAAGTGGGATTATAATCATACTACATGTAACACATGACACTAGAAACCTTGACGCTGTGGAGAAGCTGCTATTGGAAAGGGCTAGCATTCTCTGGTGGAATTGCCATGTTTTTTTTTCTTTACAAACCACCCGTACACTAGCTTTCTGCTATATGAAAAGATGCATTTCTTACTAAAAATGTAATGCCTACCCATGGCTTAAATGAAATACCAAGTAGAAATGTTAACATTATAAAAATATATAGATATAAAAGGAACATAATACCATTACCTGTGGCATAAGGTGAAAAATTTCCATAGGGAATAATATCTACCCCACAAATGTTTCCAAAGCCTTAGCTAGAAGAATTTATGGGCTTGTCAACACTCGGAAAGTTACAGGAGTAACTATTCCAGAATAGTTGTATTCAATATTATTTTGGCATTAGTGTAGATGTCCTTATTATGAAATAAGGACATCCACAAACAGAATTATTTTAGAATATTTATTTCAAACTAGCTATTTTGGTAAATTTCCAAGTACAGATAAATACTTAGTAAATGGTACTGAAAAGCTGGGCAAATTCTACAAGCACTTGTCTGTTTATTGTTTTACCACTGAGTGCATACAAGGAAAGATTTTCAGCCAGTTTGGAAACAATGAGGAAGGGAAACTCAGCTGTTTAAATTACTGCTAGTTGAGAGCAGAAAGTAATTTGTGTCTTTCTTTGCTGACTGAAAGTCAGTGTTGACTTGAAAATGTAAGCAGTGAAATTAACATTTTACAAATAAAACACATTTCAGAGCTACATATCTTTCAAGGAGGTACAGGGGACTTATGATTAAGATGCTTATTGACAGACTTGATAAACATGTTCTAGAAACAAAAATACCAAGGAAATGTCAAAATCTGAAGGCTGGTGATAGAACTCATGCATCTAGATAAAGAATGGTAGAGAACCCAGAGTCAACCTAGCAGAACAGAATTGCAGAATTGCATTCATATAAGTAAGTACTGGCATTGAAATTCTTGTAAAAGAATAAAATCACTTTCCTTCGTAGAACAGTACTTTGCTGAATAGCTACAAAATGAATCAGGAGTACAATGCCCTTATTTTGAACTGATTTGTTGGTTCTGTGACAATATGGAGTAATGAGATACCATTGAGATTCAGGTGTAACATTCCAGACATCTCAAATGGCTTCTCCAAGTTTTAGTTAAAGTGATTATCATAACAGTATACAATAATATGGTTTGTGCTAGTGTAAATCTCCTTTGATTCAGAGGAAAACTATGGTATTCTGTAGTCTATTTCTTAACTTTCACTAATTTAAGCATCAAGTCAAACTAAAATATCACTTTTCTAATGTCACTTACATGTTACTAAAATATCAATTCTTGAACAGTAAATCTAAATAATTCAATAATAAATATTTTACTGCATGAATGAAAAGTAAAAAATGCCAAGAAAACTCAGGTTTACGTAAAAATAAAATGAAATTAAAAACTTTAAAAAATTGTACTTTTGATGTCAATACTATAAAGAAAAAAAGAACTTATCTAAGGGACATTAACGCTTGTAGGTCTATTTTGTAGAACTAAAAATCCACAGGGGCTGGAACTGTATACAAGTGAGTATTTAGCTCTCCAACACCAAGGACCTCCATTGCTTCAACTAAGAATTAAGTCAGTTTCTAAGCAAATTTAAACACTAACTTTTCCTTAGTAAAGTTTGTTAGTTCTGGCATGTTGTGTCAAAATGGCTAAGAACAGACATCATACTTGTCTCTGAACAAGTTGTACCTGTGTTTGTTCCTAAACAGAAATATCTTGGGATTGGTATGTACAAATATAATCTTTCTAATCAAGGTTTAGCAAGCAGCTGAATACAGTGACACTTTTTTGCCATTAATTCAGCAATGCAATCCCAAAATAACCATTCAGATACACTCTGCAATGTCTTAGAATAAACTGTTAGTACTTCATAGATTTCATAGAGATTAGGACTGGAAGGGACCTCAGAAGATCATTGAGTCCAGCCCCCTGCCTGAAGAGCAGGAAGTCAGCTGGGGTCGTAGGATCCCAGCACGATAAGAGTCCAATTTTTTTCTCGAAGGTGTTCAACGTAGGTACTTGAACTACCTCCAATGGCAAGCTATTCCAGACCTTGGGGGCTTGAACAGTAAAGAAATTCTTCCTTATGTCCAGCCTGAAACAGTCTTGCAGGAGTTTATAACTGTTCAACCTCACCATCTCTTGGGGCATCAGTTGTTAGTTGTCCCATCTGGTTTAGCAGGGGTCCAATGTTGCCCTTGCTTTTCCTCCGGCTCCCCACGTATCTGAAAAAGGACTTTTTATTGTCCTTGGTACTCGAAGCTAGTTGGAGTTCAGTTGCAGCCTTGGCTTTCCTGGTTTGCTCCCTGCAGAACCGGACCAGTCCAGAAAATTCCTTCTTGGAGGTGAATCCCATCCTCCATCCTTTGTAAGCCTTTCTTGTTAGCCTCAGGAGGTCTTTTAGCCCTGGAAAGCCAGGGGGCTGCTGTGCCCTCTTGCTGCCTTTCCTCCAAGATGGAATAGACTTAGCTTGTGCATCGAGGATCACTCCCTTGAGGAGCAACCACTCTTCCTATACTCCCCTCCCCCTGGGGTCGTGGTCCCTTAGGGCCTCACTGACAAGCCTCCTAAGCTTGTCAAAGTCGGCTTTCCTGAAGTCAAGGACTTCAGTGTTGCTGACTGACTTGCCAGCTTTACGGTGGATGGTGAAGGTGATCAGCTCATGGTCACCGTCACCCAGCTTTCCATCGATCACTAGGTCACTGATTAGGTCATGCCCACTAGCCAGTTCCAGGTCAAGCAGTGCTTTACTTCTCACTGGCCCATAAACTTCTTGAGTCTACTACTTGTCATCCTGTGAATCTTTTTAGTTTTTATCCAGGGACAATGGATATGGATGTCTGTATGACTGCACTTTGTCCTAAGTTAAAAAGGTTTTTCCCAAGACAAATATGATGTCTGTTTGTAGTGAATGAGTGTGTTTGGGATGTAAACTATTATTTCCTAAAGATTAGCACAACTCATTGAACCCTCTTCACTGAAAAACCCCTTAAGGTTATTCTCCAAGATGGCAATGTTATATCTACTTAACTATCTATTCATTAATGATATTATTGTAAACTGGTAGCATCACTACATTTAAGACTTGCCTACTGTTTAGTAGTCATTTTTCCTAAAAGCTCTTTATTTCACATGCAAGGGAGACTGTCTTCAAGGGACAAGAGAAAGGCTACCTTGAACACCAGTATATTGCAATGGACCCTGGGTAGAGTTTATCATGCAAATATGGGATCATCTGATCAAGGTATTTTCAATACACTATGCCCTATTTTATCTTTTAATTTTCAAAATGCTCTAACATGTATGCATAGTAAGAGTAACTTGAATACTGGCATTGCAATATTCAGCCCCACAGGGGCTAGGATATATATTTGAGGTAAACTTGGGAATCATTTAATCAAAAGGTTCCTAGGTATTATCCTCTCAATAAGGGGTTTACTTTAACATTCAAATTGCTCTAAAACCCACAGGCATGGCAAGACTGTTCCCAACAGTGTCATCCCATATTAGGGACTAGGGTAGACATTGGGAGAGGAGAAAGGAGAACACATGTTGCAACCAATGGCAAGTTCACACCTCACAGAACTATTGTGTCGGCCTGTATTCATCTCCATGGGATGCCCTGATTCATCTGAGAATACCCAATTGACATGAATGCCTCACTTCATATACAATAATCCTATGACTCATATGAGTGCGAGGAGACCCCTCTCTCTAAATTAGTTCTCAAAGTGAAGTACATAGGGGGAGGCTCCCTCTTCTCCCTTTTGCTGCATCAAACTGGTAAGCATGCTTTTCAGAGCCCTTTGGTTATGATCCCTCCTTTTTCTCTTTAGATTTATCCAACCAAACTGGGGACAAGGATGAGAACAGAGCTGGCACCTGAGTAGTAGTGAGAATATTTCCAGAAAGTATTCATGCTTCCTCTTGCCTCCCTTTAAATCATGCCCCATTTATTACAATTCTTCCAGCAAGAAGAATGTATTGCTCAAAAGTATTGTTAAGACTAAGTTAAATTTGCCAGAAGTGTTTCTACTCTTCCAAACAGCATCTACGTTTAAACTTTTAAAATCTGGGATATAAAGTTAAGACAAAACAAACTTAGATCTTAGTAAACTATGAAGTGAAGGTTCATTCTATCCATGCTAAAGCCCTGCAGAAAGTACTCTTTTACTTTTCCTTGTGTGCAGTGAAGTTATGTAAAAAGTTATGTAATCAAAGAAAAAAAATTTTCAGAGAATACAAAAGCATACCTGTTCCCTCATTTCTTTTAGCTTTTCCACCCTCTTGAGCTTTGTCACATATTCTTGAACTTCTTTCAGCCCCATATCTGTGCACAGACGAACTAAGAATCGCAGACCTAATTGAACATTTAAAATATATTTAGAAAATGGCTTAAAAGATAGTGAAAGAGCAGCATGTTCAGAATAAACAGCTTCTGAAAAGCTTCTGAGCTTCTAGAAAAGCAAGAGGGTCCAGTGGATGTGGCATCCAACAGGGGCAAGGGTTTCTTGTGATTTAACACCAACCACTCAGGTTGGAATCAATATGAATAAGTTTTACTACTCTGGTGTTTAGCTTCCCTATCTATAGAATAGCAATATTATATAAAACATGTTTGCTAAGCACTGTAAAATAACAAAAAAATACTAGAACCGAGTTGTTAGTGTGAAACTATTATCAATAGCATTTTATTGAAAGCAATCCATTAATACTAAATGAGCTGAATTCACTGGATACTGTCATAGCTATGTTTTTGTAACTATTTCTTTGCTATGGGTTGATTTTTAGCTTTTGCATAAACAGCTAAATTATATAAAGAATTAATATTAGTCATTTATCAGTCAGAAATAAACAGTGATGCAAAGGTTAAATGCAACTAAATGAAGAAAGAGAAAGAACTAATAAAGTAACTCCTTGGAGCCATAGTCCCAAATCTGGAAAATAAATTCTACTGTCTTCATGCGCACAGCAACAAATAAAAACCCCAATTTAAACAGTGTGTTAAACTATGACTAACCAGAAGAAACAAGTTATCAAAAATAGCTCTCTTAATTCATTGCTTTGGCAAATTAAAGGAACAGGAGAATTCCAGGAGGTTCTGTAACAGAGTCAGGATCGTGGACTTATACGGACAATATCCCAAGAACATTGGAATTACTGAAAGATTTGTAAGACAGTCCATCCCAATAATGCACATGTTGCCAAATATGAACATGACATACTTATATTTTTACTTTTTTTTAAAGTGATGGCATTTAATAGCATATCCTTGGAAAACCTCCTCTTCAAGAGAGATTAGGAAACTTGGCAAAATTAGTAACATCAGAATGATGCAGCTATACTTTCAGAATAGCAACTCCCTAAATGCAATCCACAAAGAGTTTGCACCTGACCCACAAAGGTGATCATCCTCATCAGAACCAGCTGATCACAAAAGTTGTAGCCACTAGCTGAAGGCACTGGCACAACATTGCCAGCATAGAAAGTATCTACCCCCTTCCTATCCCCAGTAACTACAAATGGGTCAAACTGCTTGGGAGATGATCAGTTATATAAACTGGCCCAATGTGTTTTATTAGCAAGAAAAAACAGCTACATAACTTCTGCTCAGGCTTGAATTAAGCTATGATGGTATATCCTTCTGATTGTAGCTCTGTACATGTAAGGCATATTCTGTTACATCTATTGAATGTACAGGTATTATATTGTGGGCTCATTTTGTTTTGTGGTCCCCAGAGGAATCTCTCATCTGTTAAGTAGCCCTCAATGAAAAAAACCTTTGGGAATCCCTGGAAGTGTTCTTCGTTAGACAATTGAAAAAAATAAGTGACATACTGACATCTTAGCAACAACCTGGAACATAAGAAAGTTGCTATAACAGATAGCAATGATTCTTCAGCTGGCATCCAGGGAGCTCTTCCATTTGGGTCCATAGACGTGTGGAAAAGCAACCATCAAAAAGTAATGCTTCCTGCTATCATTAGCCCAGTCTGGGGTTCTTTAAAGGTTTTCCAAAGGCTATTTGAACAAATAAACTTTAAAAATGTGCCTCATGTCCTCTGGGAGATTTGGTAAACATTTTAGTCAAAGGTTTGCAGATTAATAAATTAGAAGGGCAGCAGACCCAGGATGGAAACCAAACCACAAGCAGGTCTGGAGAGGTTAGAGCAGGCTGGCCTAGAGGGGATAACTCAGAAAGGGCCCACGTAAATATTATACTAAGGAAGAGTAAACAACAGCATAGTTACAAAACTGCAAAAAGAACTCGGAGCAAGGATCTCAACTAACAAGCCATTAAGCGCATTTACTTTCATCTTCCTCTTGCTGTACTGTCCTCATATTACTTTAGTCAAGTAGAACTGTGACAAGGAATGTGTAGCAGTAGTACTGGGAAAAAATAGTTCAGGAGAGTGTTTCTGTTTAAAAAAAATGCACAATATGAATTACAAACAGCTACACTCTATATATCCTAAACAACAGTTTTATTTGAAAGTTGCTCTAATCAATGGGAAAAAAAACCTCTTACATTCAACATTTTCTGGAAATTTTCTGTGAATCTCCTTGTATGTTTCTAGAGCTTTTTGGTAGTTACCTGTAACCAAAGTAAAGATCTTATATAAATGCCTCCAGTATAAAATGGCACATAATCAAACAGAAATTTGATGCAGCTTAGCACTGCCTGGCTCTTTACATCTGCTTTATTTAAGAAGTATATGATTTAATACACTAATATCACATTTTTAAGGTAAACCTTGGCATTCTTTAATTCTTAGCTAAATATTATAAAATGTAAGGGTAGACTTGAACATTTCAGGGAGAAAAAAAGCTATGTTAAACTATTATCAACATAAGTGATAGGTAAAGCCCAAATTGAACTGAAACATGCTGGAATGACAGGCTGGGAATTTCGTCAGGACATCACAAATGAATATAATAGCAGCCAAAAACAACTTTCCCAGAACAAAACTTGTGCTTGTTCTTTGGTGGGTACTAACTCTCTCTCTCAAGTCAGAGTCACCCAGGACCTGCTCATCTTTCCTGCAGAATTATATAACTAGACAAGCCAAGTGAGGAAATTTGCCAATCTGGTGTTAAGGCCATTCCCATCTCTCCTTTATCTCCAGCTCTGGCTCTGGGCCCAGTTCACTGCTTCTGCCTGGGTGGGCTGGGCTGCATCAGAGCAGGGTCTGCTACTGCCAGATGGAGACAGCTGTCCAGAAGGTATGTGGTTAGGGACACAGGTCGTGGGGTGAAGTAGGGGGTGGAGGAGAGGTGGGCCCAGGCATAGGGGGCATGGGGCATTTGGTGGGGGGCAGGTATCAGGGGGACAGGCACAGGCATCACGGAGCCAGCAGGGAAAGCAAGGCATAAGGGGTTTGGCTCCTCATCCCCACAGTTGCATTCCCTGTGAAAGTAGTGGGGGGATGAATTTAAGATGACCTGCCAATAATTAGATTCTATATGTGGAAAATTATAACAAATTTAGCATTTTCCATGTACGTAAATCTAACTACTGTGAGGTCGTCTTAAATTCAGAGTCATCTTGGATTCTGGTAAATACATTATTAAAAGTCTTAATTGTATTTTGGCGCTAAACACAAACAGAAGGATGTGGTCTCCTCCCCAGTGTCCTTACAACGTTCATCAGATCCAGACAGCACTCTCTCACTAACATGAATTAGCATGTGAATTCAGTCTCAAAGTGGTTCTGTGCATTCAGTTTGTACACTTTAAAAGCTAACTTTTAATATCCAGCAAATATATCTACTACTAAAAATTAAAAAAAAAAATGGTCTGTTCTGTTAACCAACTGTAAAATCATCTTAACTGGCTAATCCTTCATACAAAATACCATGACATCAAGCAAAAAAAAGCATGGCTGCTTATACTACTTTGCTCTGTTCATTTCAACTTTGTATGACTGCTCCACTCATAAGCCAGTACAAACATGGATAATGAAACTAAGACTTAAAACAAGGTCAAGTATGTCTTTACAGTAATGTATAAATATGGGAAAAATGCCAAAAAAAGAGAAAAGCACACTATTGCTAAGCACATTTTAGGGCCAAGCATATATAGAACACATGTAGAAAAGATCAGAAGATAAAAAAGGTAGTAACGTAAAATGTTACCAATTATAAAAAAACATCAAAAGAAAGGAAGGAATATTTACCACTTCTTCTATAGCAACTAGCAACCATCAACTGCCATTTCACTTGAGTTGGTCTGTGTATAAATAAATATATGTTTCTGTTATGTTACCAAATGATAAATAGACTAATATCCTGTGACTTGCCAAGAATTAATAAAGATCCACTATTAAACTAGTATTACTATAGTCTGGCTGTCAGGTCATGTGGAGCAAATTCTTTCTAGGAGTAGCACACAAAATTATAAGTTCATCAAGCTGAAAAATAAAGACGATACAGGGCAGCAAATTCTGTAAGAACACACTGAAGGCACATACAGAATGTGATTTGAATTCTCTGGTATGCTCTGAACACCTCCTTGAGGATATCATACAGTAACAGTTTTTACACAATTTTTCTAATAATACCTACCATATTTCTTTAAATATTGTACTACTTATTCATTACTTATTTTCTTCAATTTTTAAAATTCTATCCCAGAAAATGTCAATTTGACCACTAAACAATCTTTTTACTTGTTTGCAGTCTAGAACTCAGCAAAATAAGCTTATGTAAGACAGAAGTCTGCTTCATATTTCACTTGCTGCCACTTTTTTATGACTCTTTTTTTAATAAAATAGCTACTCTTAAACAACCAGAAATCCCAAATAGAGAATAAACTGTCAGTAGCTAGAATTACAATTTAGCTCTGTAATTCCCGTTATTTATGTCCAAGTAACACATTAATAAAATCTGTCCCCATAAGATTGTAAAAAACTTTCTGAAATGAATTAAGAAACGTATCTTAACATTGAGTGATTTAAATAAAGTGTTACTGAATGGCTGGCATTTACATTACGTGGAACAGAAAACTGGCAATCTGTTTAAATGCGATTCAACTTGCAATCAGTGATAGATAATAATAATAAATGGCTTGGGGAAGGGGGGGAATGGTAAAGGCATCTTGCTGCCCAGAGGTCTGAAGCCTGAGCCTTGCTCCAGACTCATGTCAGAAGCTACTCTCAGTTAACACACCTATGACAAGAACCTGATCTTTCAGGCTGGAGTTTGACAGCAGATCAGCTAGTAGTATTTTTAATTTTATGTTGTAATTATAGTTTCAGGACTTGTGCTTTGTTGTCACTGGGCATGTCTATATGTGTGCTTTAATGCACAGTAGACTATTTTACTGTGCATTAAAGCATCACATAAACTGTGACATTATGCTAATGCACAGTAAAATAACCTACTGTGCATTAAGTGTCACAAAAAAGCATGCAAATATGCTGCTACACGTTAGCACAGCCTAATGCACATTATTTTAGTACCTCACATTGGAGGTACTAAATTTAATGCGCATTAGAAAAGGAACAATGCACATGTTAATGTGCCCACTAACACCTTATTTTTATTGTGGTTAGTGTTCAAAGGTTCTAAGCACGACTTGAAGTCCCACGTGAAAGTATTGTGCACAGAAAAAATCCCTTCCCTAAGTATTTACAAAATGAAAACATAACAATAACACAGACTAATTATGTGGGAAAATAATTCAAACTACAAGTAAAACAAAGGAAGCAACAGGCACAAGTTTTGTTAGTCCATAATTTTAAAATTTGACAATTTATGTTTATCCCTTGCCTATTTTTTAAATCATTTCAACTCGTCTTTCTTCTTTAATTTTTATTTAGCCTTCACTTCTATCTTTCTTTATAATTAACACTAGTATGAGTTTAATCTTTTTTGCTATGTATATCTTTTACAGAATTTTAAAACCCCCCAAATTATTTTTTCATAACTTTAGTTTTTGTATCATTTTAACTCTTGCAACTTTTCTTAAAAATACATTTTTGTTTAATTTTTTTCTTATCCTATCTACTATTCATTCAGTCTTTCTTTCTGTGGTACCTATGTCATTCAAATACTTGAATATTCCCTTGTTCTTTCAGTGGCATTGAGCTAGATGATATGGATAATAAGACAAACAGTGGGTCAAATCTCAGATCATCACAAATGACTCTAGCAGTAGTGGAGCTTGGTTCAGTCTGATTTTTGGAAGCGATTCTTAAAACACAATAAAGAGAAATCCTGACGACCCTTGAGGTAGCGAGTTAGACAAAATTTAATATATCCGTTGACACAAATTCTCCATGAAAACACATTTGCTGTCCTTTTCTCTATACTTAGTAAAATCACAGGTGAATTCTAAGCTTCAAATTTAGATTTGACCAAACTTCTACTTGTTGGACATTTGTACGTTAACTTCCTTTTGTGAGTCTAAAGCAATGATTCACAACCAAGGTGTCACAGCACTCTGGGGTACCTTGAGATTCTTTAAGGGTGTCATGGGGTGCCACACAAAGTTGGCAACAGTAAGCTTACAAACATGATTAACACGATACAGATTTCCATTTGAAATCTGAGTGTGTGGTCTTTCTGAGTTTTTTGCAATGAAAAAAAACTGCTCTACTATTTTCCACACTGTAAAAAAAGGAGAGAGAAAACTAAGAGATAGTATTTTGCAAGGGGTACCCCAAGTCTATCCAGAGGTGCTTTGAGTCTAAAAAGGTTGAGAAACACTGGTCTAGAGTCAAATATGTAGACCAAAATATGTGGACTATGTAACATATTTTGAAGTCCATAAGTAATCTATCAAAACACAGTTTACCAATTAAGGTCAAATTTAATATACTGCAGAGAGAACACTCAAAATCAATTAGACTGGTCAATGCATTTCCATTGTTGGCTAGTCATACTACACATGTTTTTGCACTGTTTGATGTTTGCAAGCCACTTTTCATGAGAACAGGAACTGTATAAAATGAGGGAACTTTCAAAGTTAATTGCTGAAAGATGCTTTTGTTTGAGTTCAAATCAACAGCCCTTACTAGATGATGTCATCAAGGAAAGGAAACATTTTACTTTAGATTCCACTGGTGTTCCATAATAGGAACAAAAACATTCTGTAAATAAATATAAAAGAGGAGAAAACTGATGAACAATGCCTACCATTATATTTAATGTTAACATAACTTATGGCATGAATGTACTTCAGTTAAAATGATCATGTCTGCTAGATATAATTACAAGAGAAAAAACTCTCAAAGTATTTTACTTAACACACAACAACAATCCTTACTTACTGAATAAGCGCAGCTCTTTCAAAGTACTGAATGGCTTTTTCACAAAACTGGGTGTCAATGTAATAGGCCCCAAGCCATTCAATGACCTCAATGTTCGAAGGGAAATACCGATATGACTGACAAAACAAGGAAGGTAAAAGGAACAAAGTTTCTGTGATCAACAACACTGTTATGTTACTTCTGGAATATCTTACTCTTTAAGTGTTTAATTTTCCAGATGCCAAAAATATGTAATACATAAATGAAAGTAGTGTAATTAATCCCCAAACAGAATTTGCCAAGTTTTGTAATTACAGAACACTTTAGAAGATTTACCAGAGATGAGTCTCTCATACTTCCCATTTGTCCTTATTTGAAATATTGCAGTAGATTAAGAGTAAGAAGAGTATTTTGCCACACAAAGTTTGCTTTCTTTAGTAATTGCTAATCTGCTGGAAAGCCCAGTAAAATGCACTCTTTATTAAAAAATTAATATTATGAAAATAAAATTAGTCAGCTTCTCAGAGATTCTCATCAGAAACTATCCATAAGGACCTAAAAATACCAGTCCCATTTAACTCCCTGATGTAATTCCAGTACCTTTCAAAATTATATCACAGGTGATTGTTCAACTTGTAAAACAAAAATATCCTCTCAAAGGGAAACTTTTTCGACAGACTTAGTACAGATGCAAAGGACAGAGCAAATACAATAAGTAAACTCCTCAATCACCTCTCTGACATGCATCCACTCAAAAAGTCTCCAGATCCCAATGCTGCATTAGAGTTCCAATCGAAAAATGATATAATAAAAATGTATAAGCAGTTTCATGGCCCAGGACTCCCTCTCTTCCAGAGTAGTGCTCTCCTCAATGGGCTTCCTCTTGCCTACTCTTTTTTGGCTCTTGTGTTCTTAGCTGTCAACTGCTCAACTTCAACTGGAAGCATGGAGGGTGCTCTGTGCCTATCCAGTCCCCAACCTTGTGCCTAGGTCATTTAATTAGGAAGTGGGATATGTTGGTGTGGCAGGGAACTGTAGGTGCCTGCCACTTTAAGGGCCTGAGGCTAGCAGCTGGCAGGTGCCTGATGAGGGAAGCCATTTTGGATCCATAGCTGCCCATATAAACAGGGCATTTTTGCTGCTGAAGGGTCAGGCAACAACATTGCCTGGCCGGAAGGCTGCTGGCATCATCTGGAGGTAAGGGAGAAGCTGTAGGGAATGGTCAGGAGGCTACTGGTCCTAGGCTATGACCTAAAACTGCACCCTGCTGGGAGTGGGTGGCCTGGTGGGGCTCTCAGTGGTGTGGGAGCTCCCAGGAAATGCCAGGCTAGTTACCACCCCAGCGAAAGGCAGGTTGGGGTGCCTTAACCCCAGCTCCCACAACCCAGTGGGTTGTGTACCATCAGAGGTAGTTGGGGTCAGGCATGGCTGCAGCCACCTAAACCCATGGGGGTGTAAGCCATGAGGAGAAGAGTGTGGGCCAGGCATGGCTGTGGCCACTTGAGCTCTGTGGGCATGCAAGACCCTGAGAGAGAAAGTTGGGGACAGGCATGGCTACGGCCACCTGAATCCACCAGGGAGCAAAGCCCCGGGGCCCCAGTAAAAGGGGTTGAGATCTGGAGCCCCAAGTGAGGAAGCAGAGTTGTGGAGTCCCAATGAGGGGGTAGCCTCAAGTAAGGGGCAGAGATCTGGAGCCCCAAGTGAGGAGGGCGATGTGGAGCTCCAAGCAAGGGGAGTAGGCCCAGGTAAGTCTTCGGACATCTGAGGCCAAGGTTTGGGCCAAAGGCTGAGTGAAGGGGGCTCAGCCCGAGAGCAAGAGAGGTGAGTCCTGACCCCAGTAAGTCCTCCACTGGTGGGAGGCTGAATGTGGGTCGAATGTAAGATCTGAAGTAGCACCACGACCTGCTACCATGGGGGAGGGAGGGTGGAGTGAGAGTCGCCTGCGAGACCCTGTGGCACCAGTTGTCGTGTGAGGTACCTCAGCTCCCTACCACCAGGAAGGTGGACCCAGAGAGAATGTGGGGGTAGTGAGGCTGGGAGTAGAGTGCCCCTTCAATTGGTCCATGCTTGGACTAGGACCAAGAAGGTCAAAAGGGCCAGGCACCCACCATGAGGGGCAGGCAGAGTCACGGGTCTGGGGGCCCTGCCTGGTCTTGGAGGTGAGGTCAAGGCCGAAGGTGTGTATGGCCGAAGGTCCCAAGTTGGGACCACACCTGAGAGGGGAGCCAGCTACAAGGAGCTTGGCAGCCCAAATGAAGGTGGCATAGGCCTCCTGAGCAGAGGGATCAAAGGAGAGTCCTGCCAGGAGGATTCTGGAGCCTGATGTGGGGCTGGTGTAACTTAACATCTGGATGCCATCTGCGAGGCTTGCTTGGGCTGCGGTGTAGGGGAGGAACAGAGCGGCAGATAGTACCCCCTGGCATCAGGACAAGAAAATGAGCAGCCTCCTGCCTTATTTAACAACTTATTAATTTTCCAACAAGTTGTGGTGGGCAAGCCAGGAGGGCAGCGTGCCCAGAGGCAGGTGGGAGGCCAGCAATGGCTGGCCTGAAGGAAACCCACTTTGGTACAGTTGGTTCAAACCCCAAGTCTGAGAGAAGCCTAGAACTGAGGTTCTCCATGTCCTAGGCAGGAGGCTTTTGGACAAAAGGTGAATGGTGTTCTCAGAGTAAGTATAATGGTGCAGGTTCTTGAGGAGACACAGGCACACGGATGACTATTTTAAAGCTCAAACTGTCAGACACTAATGTGCACATCTCCAGGAGCAGATCCAGGGGGGGATGGGAGTGATGCAGTCACACCCTTCTTTTGCTGCCACTGTCCCCAGCTGAGCCCAACAGCCCATGCAGCTGCTCCCTGCAATTGGAGGCCCCAGGCTGATGGGTGTCATAGGAAGGGGGGACCCATCCACTGTTGCTGCTGTTTCAGGAGTGGAGGAAGCCCAAGAGCCACTCCTGAGCTGCTCCACCTATAGGATGCAGGGAGCAGCTGAGCTGGGTGCCAGGATTGGCTGGGCATGACAGTAGCAGTGGGCAGGTTTCCTCTTTCTGCACCTGATCCCTGCCACCCCCTTCTGTACTACATCTCCATTGTTGGTGGGAAGCAAGTACTGGAAGGCGGGATCTTCCCCTTCTGCCACTGTCCCTAGCTGATGCAGGTGCAAGGGGAGCTCTAGAGCTGCTCCTGCCCCACTCCAGCCATAGGCTGCAGGGAGCTACTGCATGGGGTGCCAGGTTCCATCAGGGACAGCAGCAGCAGCATACAGGATCCTCCTTCTAAGGTCTGCAACCGCAGCCAGTGGGGGACACTGGGTAGGGGAAAGAAGCAGGCAAGAAGCAAGTGCTGGAAGGAGGGACCTGCATTTCTGCCTGGCTGGAGCAGAGGAGGAGCAGCTGACTTCAGGTCAGCTGGAGATAATAGTTACACTGGAAAGATTTCCCCCTTCCCTCACACCTGCTCTCTGCCTGGCTCCCCAGTGTCCCCCCACTGGCCTGGTGACTCCAGCTACATCTCAACCTCCTTCCACCTTGGTCTGAGAGGCAGTGACTGTCCCTTTAGTAAATCTGGGATCTGCCTATTCACATTACATGCAAAATGGGGAACTTACCAAATATGCACAATAGCTATTTTCTAATACCTAGGTCCATTCTCACCTAGGTATAGAAGCCTATGCTTTTTTAAATTTAATATTAGAGAGAGAGAATTTCAGGCTAAGTAATACAAACAAATCCCTTTTAAATCCAGGCTGCAATGAATAGAAATTGGCTATTTGGACAAAATGAGATTTCTCTTGGTTAATCATGCACATGTCGTTATCTTACCAGATAAAATGTACTGATTATTGAGTTATAAATTTACTGAGTTTTAGGGCAATGGAAAAGACTGCAAAACTATGTATCCATCAGACCAGTGATACTCAACTTCTGGCTCATGGGCTGAATCCAGCTCATGGGGCTCTACCATTTGGCCTGGTTCAGAAATTTGGCAGCAGAGAAGCAGTGGCATCATTAACTGCAGTGGCATTGCCATTAATTGCCCATAGGATCCAGCCTGCAGACTGACCCTGTGCCACTCATATGCCACAGCACAGCTAAAAGGTTGAGTACTACTGAATTAGAATAATAATCTCAACAAACTCCCTAGCTGTAAATCAGCAATAACTAACAGGCTATAAACAGATGTTGCCCTTGGAACAGGATCAGCTATACTGAGATGCACAGCTCATCCACTTCACTGGTTGGCACCAGTGTCACCCATTGTGCCATACGATCAGGCCTCTGCTGCTCCCAGGGTTTCAGGGGCCTGACCCTGCAGGACAGCTGCAAACAAGGGAACCCCAGTTCCCATGTTTGCAAAGGTGCACTCCAGAGATTCCCCCCAACAAGGGAGTCCTCAGGCACATACATCACACTGTCACATCATGACTTGGGGCACTCTTCTGTAAATGGGGACACCCCTGAGACAAGACTCAGCAACATAACGCACTTGCCCACAGAATCTCCTGCTGGGGAATTTGTGGGGCATGCAGGATTGTATTCCTGAAGCCCTAGGAACACCTGTCTGGAGCAGCTGGAGGGTGTGGGTGGCTTCCGGCAGCCATAAAGCAAACTGATGTCTGCTGCCAAAAAGCAGCACAATTTTTTACTGCCTAGTGTCATGGCCACAATTTTGGGCTTTGCAGAGTGACAAGGGACATGGACATCTGTTTGCGTGAGCTTTGTGCAGTCATAAACATTTTTATGAAGGCACAAAAGCGACACCCATTTGCAGTCTCAGTTAAGTAACTGGAGTTCCAAAGTGAAAACTACTGTTAGAAGAAAACCTGGTTCACTGCATCTTTTGATTGACTAAGTTGTATCCAAAAAAATGTCAGAAAGTGTAGAAAGACCAATTTTGATTATAATTTCTGTGAAAACTCAAGTTTATAAATTATAAAATATAAACTTATCCTGTATATATTTTTTTTGGTGTTCTACTATGATAAATTCTTGATTTACAAAGAATTACACTTTGCTAAGGCAAGAGTCTGGTTCTACTTTCTGTGCATACATTTTGCACTTTAAATGCTAGGAAGGAGACATGATTATTTTTAGCATGCGTCTGCTATGTAATTTTCTTTCTATAAATATTAGAAAATGAAAGACACAATAATAAAAAGTCAAGTACCTCAAAATAGTACTGAAAAGCTTGGGATTTATCACCTTCATTATCATATAGCTCCCCTAGTTTTGACAGTACATGTGAATCAGTTGGAACTACGCTGATCAGTTGCATGAGCCACTCTATGGCTTGGTTGGGATCCTCCATTATTTCGTATCTGAGGAATCTTCAGTTAAGGAGAGTTCAAAAAGTGCTTATATTTAGTTTTATCAGCTGGAATTCTTACCACGGCTTACATAATGTCAATGTAAGCCAAAACCTACATCCTGAAAAGATTTCCCAGACATAGTCATGGAGAAATACATTTGGATTTTTTTCCCCATTTACATCCTAATTTCTTCCCCATCAGGTGAACGTTGGCTTAATTTTTAGCAGTCTACAATTCCATTTTGGGTCTGGTTTCTTTGGTTTCATTATTTTTACAACCTTCAATGGAGTCGCTCCTTATTAAGTCAAAAGAGGTAGAGGTCAAGCATGGTTCTGTGCTAAAAAGGGATTTGGCAAAATTTCCATCACTGTACTCAGTAGATCTGATCATTGGGTGAGAGTCTGTCCTCAGTCTCTAAGAAGCACAGCACAGGATTTGCAGCTCATGGGGAAAGGGCCACCTTTGCATGCTTCTAATTGTTGGTGCCAAAGTAGCTCATGTTGGAATAAGACGGTTTAAGTTCCAAGTTGCTTTACGGGTGGCTGTAGAGCTCAGAATCTCTGTAACACTTGTTACAGCTCCTTCCTCAATCTCCCCTCCTACTCTGTCTCAACCCATGGCCTGCTGTGGGAAGGTCCACAGAAGACAGTGTTATACAATGTCAGTGAAAGGAGACTCTCAAAGAGCCTTAACAAGCCATGGCTTTTAGAGCCAGTTTATACTGCTCCAGTCCTTTCACCCACTAAGAAAGGGCCAGAGCAGGACTGGGAATTCGCACTTCTTGCACATATTTGAAGTCACATTTTCTCAGTTTACTGAGTAAAATAAGGTTTTGCTGCTTTTATGACTATCAGGTAGTTGTACTTTACTACTGGTGATGCACAGAGCCAAAAGACCACAAATATATTTTTAGATCCAGGATGAGTTTTGCCAGGAAAGCTAAGGGACAATTATTATTTTAGATATGAACTAAGCAGTTCTGATCTGGAAACTCAAGAAACAGCCAATAAGGAACATTGTAATGATTATTTTTACAAATCCTTTTTTTCCAGAACAGAACTTCACTTTGATAAACTCTTGTTATTGTGCTATATTATTTTAAGGTCTTACTCCATTCTGTTTCTCTCTCTGATATTATGTTCAAAATAATATCAGTTATGTATTTAAGAAAGTCCTGGACTCTTTACCTTTAACTATCTTTATACAAATATTCCTTATTCAGAATTAATTTATTAGCTTCAATGACACTGCTCCCCTGAATGAGAGTTACAAATTCAGTACTTATTTTAATTCTCATCAAATATATTCAAGGATATCCTGACCAAAAGTATTTTTTAGCTTTACAAGAAACAAAAACACGTCAGGATTAAACAGATCTTATTTAAGACTTCAATCCATATTTACTAAATTGAAGTTCTGGCATCACAACCAAGCAAAAGATACATGCTTGCTATTTGGTAGAGAACTTGGGCACTGTTTCGAAGGATTGCATGAAGTTTCAGAAAACAATCCAAAGCTTCATCTATTCTATTTAACTTCTTATAGGTTAGACCTAAAAATAAACATAAAGGTTACAACATGAATTCAACACACAAACTGGATATAAATATAGCCAGAATAACTAACAGAATAATTCAGAAAGGTAAAGCAGAAGCACAGTAATCCTAGGGATGTTATCAATGTCATTATACTTCTGTCTGAATTTTACACCTAAATTATTTTAATAGGTAATGCCTGAAACAATTTTTTCCCTTGTTTTCAGTTTGTTCAAGCTGTACATTTGGCAGCAATTTTTGAAGAGTTAACCACAACTTTTGCTTGTGTATTTAGTTTTTCAGTCACATTCAGAATGTCTGGAATTTAACTTTTTTCATACAGATCTTTGACAAAACAACAAGACATACATGGACATAATTTTTAAAGAGGAAGCTATATCACTGGTAAAGATAAATATAAAATAATATCTTCTACTCTTATTCCTGTCTCAGCTTCTGAGTGGAGGATAGATTTATTATGGTAGCTGCTTGAGAACCACGCTGATAGTCCTTTCCAGGAAGCGTGGCTTGAATGAACCACAGCTGATTAAGGGTAAATGTCATGATTTTAATCAAGGCTCAAGGCTATACATAATCCCAATTCTTTAACATGGAGAAGTCAGGAGTCAGCAAGGGCAAAATTTGGTGGAGTATTACCAGTCAACATTTACGTTTTAATAGGCAAGAGTAGACAGATCTTATACCAATTTTCGTCTTTAAAGTGTTTACCAACATTTATGTCTAACAACACAGGATAATATTGGTGCAGTTTTATCGTGGAAGAAATGGAAAGCACAGAAAACACTGTTACTACCTTAAATCACTAAGCATAAGAATTAACAGAACAGTGGAAATGACAGAGTATATTCTCATTTCAATGTACATTTCTAGAAAGGAAGAGTTTGAAAAATCAAGAACTCAAAACTGCAAGAGTCAGCGTTAGCTTACCAAGATTGTAAAGTGCTTCAGTGCATGAGGAATCATTTCTTAGAGCTTCCTTATAGAACTCAGCTGCTTTTTCATATTCTCCACTTGCAAAAACAGTATTTCCTTTATTAGTAAGAGCTGATGGATTGTATCTATCAGAATTCACAGCTAAATCTGCATAGTTAGTTGCTTGTGCCAATTCATTCTCCTACATAAATGAAACACATATAGTGTATTAGCTATTTGTCAGTGAGAGGTTTATTTGGATCTGACACATCTCTCTTGAAAGAAATATAATGGTAATCAGAAAAAAAAATGAAAATGTTTTTGGACTTCAGCCCTAACAATATTTTTATGCACTTAGAGAAAACGGATTACTTTTGTCAGATCACAGGGTAAAGCCTATTTTGTCATCCTGTTTCTCTCCCTTGCTTTCAATGCTGAATTTATGCTGTTAGAGAATAAATGACAGGAGATAAGTCTTTTAAAATCTTCAAAAAATGCTGAATTTATTGTAAACTCTGTGTAACAACTAATTATTAAATCCAACTGCAGAGCGGGCAGCAATATTCCAAGTGCCACTCCATCACTGCCTCCTCCCCAACTCCAGCTAAGGGAGTTACAGATGAGATCCCAGCCCTGTTACCTCCATGCAGGCAAATGAAACCTTGAAAAGAGGAGGGAGGGAAAAGCACAAGTGAGCCCAACAGAAAGCAAGGAGCAGCTGCCAGGCCAGGAAACCAGTTGTATTCATTCAGATTGCTCAATGAGAACAGCAAGCCTGGGTATAAGAATACTTAGCTTATACAAGTTTAAAGAGCATCATGAACATTACATAATTTACCATGTTCATTTGAGGGAAGCAGAACTTTAGATGCCTATGGAATTTTTGTGTAAAAAAAACTTAAGCAATAAGGTTTTTCAGTACCACCATCATTAGGCAGCACCCAAGTTGGGGTTTTGAGAATGTAAATTTTAGATGGTACTGAAGTCTCAGATAAACATACACATTGATCTGGGCCAATCTAATTCCTCCTTCAGATGGCAAAAGCAATTTTTTTTTTTTTTTGAGCCGAACTGCTGATACCTACAGGAAAGGGGGTCTGTCTTAGCATTGTGTCTACTTAATATAGAACTTCTACAGAGAGATACAAATTATAAGGCTTTAGATCAACTTTCTCTGTTGTCAGCTCATATTATTTTTAAAGCACAACAACAACAAAACAAGCAAACTTACCAAATAATAAAGGAATGAAAGATTTGTGGCAGCTGCACTTTTCACTCTGCTATCCTTTTTTTCAAACATTTTTAAGGTTTCCACAGCCTAGAAATAATTCACAAGCAAATGACTTATATTGTGACATACTTTATAGCATTGTCAGAAAAAAAACAAAGAAAATATACACTTACACTGTAATAAGTATCCAAAATTACTATTTAAAGCTTGGATTCCTAATTAATTTCTATGCAGTAATTGCATAAAAATTTCCACTGAAAAATATTTGATAACTTGTACTTTTTTTTTTTTTTTTTTAAATAGTAACTTCCCCTGCCCCGCCACATGCTCAAGTTCATATAATTACATACAACATTAATATACAGGACCCAGTTTCTGCTCTCTGTTACATCAGTGCAAATGTAACAACTTCACTTAAGCCAACTACTGACAATTACTGAGACTTCTTACTCTGTCAATATCGTTATACTTATCATAGTAATGTGAATGGTGAAAGCATGATGTTATAAGTGGAAATGCCAAGAGAAAAAAACACCTTTAAATTACCAACCTATATATTGAAGGTAAGGCAGGATAGAACCCTGGGCTGCTTACAGACATAACACCCCCCCGCCTTAGCACTTTAAATTAAATTCAGCATGCCCTTGCACTGCGCTCAGCACATACTTAGAAGAGGCACTACGTTAGTTCAACCCAGTTTGCCCTTTGTCTGTACAGATTGGGTACTTCAGCTGGACTTTTTTGATGATTTTATCTAATAGGTGATTGAACAGCTATTAGATAAAAGCTATGTGTGTCCGATCTATACACACATTGTGGAGCCAGGTTGAATAACTGGCTACCTCTTCCAGTAAAGCAATTTTTCCATGTCTATCAGCAGCCCTAGAGTTGGTTCAGAGAAGCATAAACTTTCATAAGTGACAGCCTGTATCAGACAGGCATGAGCTTTCATAGGTAATGTAGGCCGTTGTTTATGGAAGCCCATGCCCTTCTAAATGAGTTAATCTCTAAAGTGTCATCCTACCCTACCTTCTGGGTACCCTACCTGACTTCAAACCAACAATGCTAACTGCCTCTCTACATACATACTGGTTTACAGTTACTCTACAAAAAATACATTGCTTTCATAATGAGATGTAAGAGAACACATGAAATATATGTGGCTAACTGAAGTTAGCTCCCTAGTAAACTATGTAGCAAGCAGAAACTACTACAAAGAACATCGTCCTAATTATGTGGAACTAATTAAAAGAAATACTCCAATTTCAGAATTAAGAAAAAGAATTTCAAAGGTATATGGATTCAGATTTATGGGCTTTGAAGCTAAAGACTTCATCTACAAAGATTTTGCTACTTGCTATATATTTTGGCAAGAAAGAATTGGTCCTCTAGACTCACCAGGTATTGTCTAATAGGTCCAAGATATTTTACTCATAAATGTTGTTTCTTCAAGCTCAAGCTGTATAATTCAGTTAAATGGGACCAAGTTACAGATATGTGTGTGTGTAGATAGGATCATAGGAACAGAGAGGTGGGTTTTCTGGAAAATTTTGAATTGGAACATTTTCCAATGCCCTAAATAGAGCATGATCTGATTTAGCATGTTTATTTAACTTATATTTATTAAACAAGGCTAAAAAAGTACTCCCATGTTAATTTTATGTCTCAATAGCCACAAGTATTTGAACTGAAATATTTGATTAGGAAAAAAATTAAGTATAGCACACTTAATGTGATTTAAACATTATATTGAAACTAATTCAAACCTTTATGTGGAAAGAAATTATTTTATTGGAATACTTGTAAAAATGTAAAGACAATACACAATAGCATGTACTTCCCTTAAATTATTTGTTTAAATTTAAGGGAAAAAAGAAGACCCTGAAAACTGCTGACACACTAATTTTGGCACACCAAAAGAACTGTGCACAATATGCCATGGTCGTCCACTCATCTACTTCAACAGAGTTTAACTCTCTTCCACTGAAGTCATTGTGGCACCTCCAGTTTCACTGTCACTATCTGCAGAATCACTTGCACTGATTATTAGTTCCATTTCTGAATCAGACTGAGGCAAATCTGATTCAGAACTACTTGAACCACATTCTTTTTCATTAAAGGATGGCTTTAGTGATGTGTCTATGGGCAAGGGCCACTTATCATCACACTGCATCTTCTTCACTAATTGTGCTTCTGACAGATTCTCCAGAAGCAAGAGATTTTGAGAAATAGAAACAAGCTTAGTGGTGCATTCATCTATTAGCCCATTCCTCTTTTTAGTCTTGACTGAGCTGAAAGCCCTCCAGTTCTGTTCACAAGAAGCTGCTGTTGGTGGAATGCTTAGGATCCTTAAAGCAATCCTGGACAGCAGCTGGATGTTACAGTACAATCCTGGACAGCAGCTGGATGTTACAGTATCCCTACTACCATGCAAGAGGAAACGTATTCTCTGCTGCCCGCCAAATGATGTCTCTGTTCCAACGTTTTTCTTTTGCATGGTACTCAACAATGTCTGTCATCATGGCTATTTTGTCAATGCTGGGGACATTCTTAGCTACTTCCATAATCGTATTGAGAGCAGTAGATAATTCATCTTCTGATTAACGTCCTCTGTGTTGAAGATCAAAAAGGTTTGCTGCCAGATAAACTGGATGAGAGCAAAACTCAGATCTCTTAGTAAGCATTTGTTTTACTACTACTACTTTGTTGGCTAGAGGTAAAGGCGGCAAAAGCTCAATTAGATTTTCATTCAATTGTCTGAATATGTCTGAAATATTTGAAAGGCTGGTGTATCTCTTACCAGTTTCAGTGGCTATCTAGAAACTTGAAGTAGCAAACTGAATGCTCTTTGAACTTGAACCTAGAACAAATTCTTGTTGAGAATCTGCTTCCCAATGTTCAAGGGAATAATCTGGGATACTATATCATCTATTGAAGCACACTGCAAACAGTTCTTTGCATGTAGCAAACTATGTAAACACTTTGTAGCCAAGCCCTATCTAGTTTCTCCTGGCAATAAAAGTGCACTTTCCTTCCCCTGCTTCACTTTCTGTAATTTCTTCAAAGTCTGATTAGCACCATGATGATTGTTCAATGCCTTCACAGTTGCTCTGCAGTTTGCCAATGTTGTCTTCACTGTATTCATGCTTACTATGTCCTTTGATTCAACCCATCAGCAAGACAGCCAAATACTATTAAATGAGGATACTTTGCCTTTAATATTTACCATGTAGCATTCATATTACTCGCATTATCAGTTACAAGGGCTTGTACCCTGGAGGGACTCAGTAACTTGGCTATGTATTCACATGTATAACAAGATTTGGGAGAAATTGCTTTCAGAAATATTGGTTCAAGTGTTGCTAACAATGTTCAATTAAGGATTTCCTTGTTTATCAGTCCATCTATCTGACATCAGAGTCAGTGATTCTGCTTGACAAATTCTTTGAATAACCATTGTTTGAACTCTGTTATACTTTCTATCTAAGAGAGAATGTGATAAGTGATAATGTGACAGTAACTTATATGATTGGTGAATTAGTTTGAAATGTTCCTTCCAGTATTGATGTTCAGTTACGGAAAGAAGTGTACCACTTGCAAATATAGCTCAAGCTAATGTCTCAGCTGCTTTTTCTTGACCTTTGTTTGATATGTTGTCCACAAAACTTGATAAAAGGCTGGACTGTCTTGAGCAGCTACTCATGATGAAATCACATATCTGGTGACAGTGATCTTGAAAGCAAGGATTTCTGCTTCTTATTCCCCCAGACCTGGCAGTTCAATATTTTCATTTTCTGTTTTTTGCAAATGTGCTATTTCACTTGAGTTACTGAGTTTCTGCAACAAAAGGTGGGAAAGATTTTTATTTTAGCCTATTCTAACCTGGCCTCATCCATCATAAGAAGAAGCGTCAGAGAGCTTGCTTCCCCCCTTCCCTGCCAGAAAGAACACTGCTGCTTAGCTGCTCTGGGACTGCAGAGCCAAAAGGAAGAATAATGTCTGGCCTCTGCCATCGGTCAGAAGACTAAGCTCACTCCACTGAGTTGAAATAGTTAACTATTTATCTATTATGTAATTTAAAAAATATATACTGTTAAGCCTAAGCCATTTTGGGTGCTTAGTGCAAGCAGAAAAGTAGGATACAAATATTTTAAAGAAATAAATATAGAAATAAATAATAGTCCAGAGTTGCATTAACAATTTTTGAAATTATAATTTTTAAAACAATATACATGCTAGTCTATGCTGTGTGTTGTTTAACATATTAATTTGTTTACTTGCATAGGATTCCTGAAGTAGACTTTTCCCAGATGATGTTGTTCCACCACTTTTTTGTATTAGGACAGTTTCTACATGTTATTAAATGTGTCTTCATTATTGATGCATTGTTAGCATACTCCTGCCCACAGTATTTACATCTACCAACTTTTTTCCTACTTTCAGTGGTTTGAACTTCACTATAATGATGTCACACACTAGTTTTGTTCTGATTAGGCATTATTATTACTACTTGAAACGAAAAGCACTAAAAAAAAACCTAACAGACCTTTTGTAAACACTTCCAACTTCCCCAACTCAAGAAAAGAAATGAGATACTGCCGTGTATGTTTGCTGAACTGAAAGTGAAACAAATCATAATCGTAGTTTTAGTTTTGATTTTGCTTTCACTTGCAGTCTGAGATAAAATACAAATATTAGCTTTGGTTTTGATTTGACCTGCACAGCCAATTAGGTGAATTCATAATAATCAAGACCAAAAATCAAGTTATGTGATTATGTTTACCCTCCTGTTTACAAATCAATAAAACATATATATACTCTTATCACACATTTCCTAGGGATAATCACCTGAAAACATTAATTACAACTTTGAAACTGCTAAGCTTGCCTAATATTGTACTGGCATCCATTCATTGTTGCTGATGAATTTTATGAAACAATGACTTTTTAGAAATGAAAAATTTTTCATGGAAAAATAAAGCATTGGAAAATTTTCCGAAAAATGTTCTGCTCCACATCTCTGCATAGGAAAGTAGGGCCTTACAAGGGGTGCATCTATATGTTCATTAATGTGCAGCAGTTACCATGCATTTAGTCTAGTACTTGCTTAATGAAGTACTAACTAAATGTTCAGTAACTAGTTACTAGATAGTAGCACCAGCACACAATTTTTTTGTGATGCTTACCATGCAGTAGCCTAATAACACTGCGCAGCAGCGTAATAGCACAGTTTCTGACTGGCACACCACTGTGCAATGTTATTAGACTGCTGCTCACTAAGCGTCTCACGGAGACGTGCCCAAACTCATGTAATCCAACCACTGCTCAATGCATGTAATCCAGCCACTGCATCTGTTTAAAAAAAATTACCCCAAACACACGCCAGGAATTTGGCAGACTACTACTACTACACTGCTGTCTTCCTCCTAGCAGGTGTCCCAGTAATAAAAGTCTTCCATGAGAACCAGGTCCTGAAATCTGGAAGCTTGTCAGTTATTTAAAGAAGGTCCTGTCCACCTCTTCCTCCTGGCTCAGTGGTCTGTAGCAGACATCCAACATGACATCCTCCCTGTTGTTCTCAATCAGCCTACCTTCTACTTCATACTGCACTTCAGAACACATACACATCACCTTTAAATTATAGTGCAACACCTCTGTTTCCCTGCCCTGCCATCCTTCTCTGAACAAGCTATACACATCCAGGACAATACTCCAATCATTAATATTTTCCTACCATGTCTCAGTATTTCAAAAGGGCAACAGCAATTAGGTTCTAATTGTTATGCACAGACAAGCCAGGCACAATGCATCCAGTGTTAAAGCTCGAGTAGCACCACTTTATCATTCCCCGCTTGTCCACACATAACAATTAGAAAATAACAGCTGCTGCCCTTTTGTAATGGCTCCAAATGTAAGTATGTCCATACCCTCAGTGAGCTTTCAGCTATATAAAGCAAAATGCCATTCCTTGGTTTGTGTGACTTCTACTTTGGCATCTTTCGCTGTAAAGATTAAAGTGCAAGTAACATTCTTGTTGCCAAAGGAAAATGTGGGGTTAGTATACTTTGAGACTGCGCAGATACTGGTAAAGAATGCCACAGATCACTTGAGTTTATTAAAATTATGACATACTTTGGCATTAAAATGTCTTGGTAGTAATAATCATTCTGGCCTTTATGGCAAGATGCTGTTTCTGTATATTTGCCTAGTTTAGAAATTTCACTATTCTTATATCCTCAAGATAAGAATCTACTGAACACAAAAATCAAACTAAGGAATTGTTCATTTCAGTCTTTATTATGGGACACTACTACACCCAGGTTAAGCTTAAAAGCAGGTTGAAAGTATGTTTGAAAGTGCTGCATAACAAATTAAATGCAATAGTATGCCTGACCTAGGGTATGGACGCTCAACGATGTTAACACAACTTGCACCACTAAATTCCAGTGCTCTACCTTAAAACTGTATACCAACATTGTCTTTAATAAAACATTCAAAATAACCTTTGTTCATTACAGGTATTTGAAAATAACATGCCAGTATCAAAATGTCCTGACAGATGATCAGCAAAGAACACCATCAACTCAATGAGGATGCAAGACATTGCTGTATTAGACATCTCCCATCTGTTTCAAGCACATGCCTCATATCTTACATGGTTCTGCACCACTTTATTTTTCAGTGAAAATTTAATGTCAGGGCATAAAAACAATCAAAAAAAGCCTTCATAACAACTGGTGAAAAGTTAAGTTTTGAAGCTCAACAGATAGTTGTCCCAATGGTCCACCTAACAGTATGTACCAAAAAGACTCGGGACCAAAATCTTTCCTGGGAGTTTTTGTACTGTGGATCAACAGAAGTGATAGAAGCTATTCTGTAAAGTAAATATTGCACCGCTGTGAATATCCTTTTACTATAGCAGGTGTATATATGCATGTATACTGCGCATGCAGCCCAATGAAGTACTGGAGGAATGGTAATCAGGGAGACTACGAGTAATTCCAAAAGGAAAAAAATATTAGAGATCAGAAAATGTGAGATGTGCTGCAGAGGGCCAAACGTAAGTCACCACCATCAATAGTACTTCAGAGCACAAAAATATTTTTTTGATATAGAATCATTTTATTTTAGTAACTCAGTTTTATGGGAAGAGATGGAAGTTACATATGCACACACGCACATCCTTCATATTATGATAGATAATTATATGAATACTAAAAAATACCCTAAAAATTTTAAATGAAAAATGTTACACTCCCGAAATAGTTCTTCTAGGGCCAATCAATGTGTGTCACCTGTTAAATAAAACTACATGTTTACAAATGAAACAACTAAATATTCAGATTTCTAGTAGAAGCAGTGATTTATTTTCTATGTTCTTGTTATTATATATGTACTAAAGAAAGTACTTGGACTAAAGATAAAGATTAAATGTGGGATTTTAGTACTGTACCTACCTCCTCATACTTACAGCATTAAACAAAATGTAAGCGACAGAATGAAAGAAACAATGTTGAAAAGAAAGTAAGGACAACGTTTTAAAAACTACAGTTCAACTAACCTTACAAGCAAGATACTGAAAGCATAAACAAATTTATATAGCAGATGGAATGATCTACAAAAGTATCACACAGAACAAGAGACTGAGTAGGGCATACAGGTGAAGGAAGTAAAACAATGACAGATGTAAGCAGCACTCATAACTAACAACTGCATAGGACAGAATTGTAAACTGCAGTAAACCAATGATTGCTCTTGGATTACCCATGCTTTACTGATGCTGCAATGACTATAACCTCCCCCTCCAAGAGCTCAGGCTGATCTGGTTCCACAGAAAAAATCTTTCCCCATTCCAAAAAGGCAGTCAGTCCTGAAGCATCACAAAAGATTCAGTATAATTTATACGCAAGTGGAAATGCCCCCACTGGATGATCTCTCTCACCAGCTTCTAAGCATCCACATATAGACCACATATCAAGTCAGTGTCAGCACTAAATGATAGTGATCCATCTTCTCTGTTAAGGTAAGCTTCACTTATAGGGCATAGAAAACACGTGAAAGGCACTGGGTTTTCAAATTTATTTGAGGATAAATATGTCCATTTAAGCCTGCCTTGTATTTAGTTTATACCAATTCCTTACAGAATCCAGCTAAATCTAAATAAATCAGGTTTGGATATGATTGTCCAGGCAAGATTTTGTACCAGTTTAACCAAATGATTTTAAAAATCAACTTGAGTTAAATCAGTGCTACTTTGTGTATAGATAAATAGATATAGAAGCCTTACCTATCTGGGAAAAGTGAGTTTGCATTCCTTCTAAATGAACTTAGCAGTGTTCATTGCTCAAAATTATTTTTCTCAAGTCTGCTTTTGTAGAACTATCATGGACAGTGATTCTAGCATAGACTACAGTATAACAGTTGATATTTGAGTATACAGGTAAGAAATGGAAAAAGAGAATCACTGATTACAATATCAAGTGCATCTGCACATTTTCTGATCTCCTATTACCTTCTTCAATATGCAAATTATATTTAGATAAAAGCCACCTCATATTATTATTCATGTTTTTGCAGGATTATTCTAATAAAATCACACAGACTTCTATCAAGATTCTAAGCAATCATAAAGGAGGCTTGTGCTGGAGTTTAACCATTACTTGAAATACATATACAATATTCAGAAAAATAACATAAAAGAGTACTGTACCTGGTTGAAGTCCTTTTGCCTCAAATACGTAATTGCTTTATTTATTTCAAGATCATTGGCTAACTCTACATAGTGGGAAGCTTTTACTACTTCAACACACCTACAACAGAAAGGAATCCAAAAAAAAAAACCAAAAAGATAAAATATATCTGCATTTATGTTACTTTCCAAGATGATCATTTTTGCTATCTAGAGGGAATTGGTCTGCTAGTTTAGTTATATCTTCATTGCAGACATGAGTGTCACCACAAATAAAAATAAATGTTTACAGAATAATTTCTTTCATTACCTACTTGAAAAGTGTTATCTTTAGTTTGTTTTTAAGGTTCTCCATATAAGTAGCATATTTTCAATTGCTTAGAAATCTCATGACAATGATCTCAGAAATTGACCTAAATAGATCCTGAATGATGCTGGCTCCATTCTGTAAGCAGCCAGAATTTTTTTTAATTCTATAAAAGATCAGGTTGTAGCAAAATAGTACAGACTCACAACACATCTATAATTTGTTCCCTAGGTTTGACCATGTCATAAACCTTAAAACTACTTAAATATATTATTATAAATTAGAAGTGGTACACACAACCCTGAACTTGCGTGGCATATGCAAGAGTATATATCCTCTCTCATATAAGTAAAAGAGAAATTAAAATCTCAAAGAAACTTTCAAACATCATTGCAGATTTAGCCACACCACAGTAATGCTGTGGCTGTCTTTAGGGGGAAAAAAAAGCCTCCTGATTTCAGTTCAACCACTCTTGGATGTGACACTTTCATTTCCAGAACTCAATGTCGTGGTGGCAGAGGTGGCTTTGGTCTAAACTACCAAATGCACGATGGACTTCCTGCTTATCCCTCACGTAATTCTTTAATTGCTTTTGATTCAGGGGTACCAGGAAAAGAAAGCCAACATGGAGCAAGACAGTTATTGCTTTCTGCATGTTAAGGTATTCTCTTCCCGTCAACTCTTTTTCTGGATTTGATAAGGTACATTCTAAAACAGGGGTGTCAAACCTGGCCTACAGAACTGCTGTATCTGGCCTGCCAGGCTAGTGGGAACTTGGGGAGCAGGGGAGGAGGCCTGCCACAGAATCTGGGGCCCTGAGGTCCAGTGGACATGACAATTGGTGGCAGGAGGGTGAGTGAGGACTGACATAACCCCAGGTGCTGATTCACTTCTTGTTACTGGGCGCATCTACATGAAACACTTTACTCGAGATTAGAGCAAATGACTGCACAGTAAGTGTCTTCACATATAAACAGTGATGCTTACTGCGTAGTTACCTGCTTGAATCCCGAGTAAATTTGCTACCTGTAAATACAAATAGCAAATTTACTCAAGAGTAATTACTGTGCAGCATGGCACATGTAGATGGCCAACTGGGAGCAAATGTCCTCTAGACCAGCCAGGCAGCAGGGGGTGGGAGATTGCTTCTTGCCCCTGGGAGCTGCCTGATGCCAGGGCAGGCTATACCACTGGAGCCTGGGCAGGGACATGTCCCCTTGCCCCAGCAGCAAGGAGCTCCCAGTCCCCATTCTATGACTGCAGAGCAGGGGCTGGGATTCCTAATTTCCCAGCCCCCACTCTGTGATTGTGGGGCTCCCTGCAGCTGGGGCAGGGGAATATTGCCCCCTTCTCAGAAGCAGGCAGCTCCTGGGGGCAAGGGCCAGGAGACAGGAATCTCCTGGTCCCGTGCTCCCTGCTAGTCCCTGAGCTCCCTTCAAGGAGCCTAGAGCTCTTCCTGCCTGCTGGAGAGGGCCAGTGCAGGGCTGGCAGGGGGCAGCAAATCCGTTCCCACTTGCAGACTGCATCCAGCCCAGGGCACAGGATGGCTCTGACAGCAGCACCGCTAGCTCCTTTTCGGTGCTCACAGTGGCAACAAGGATTCCAGCTCCTGCTCCATGTCCTGTGCCAAAGCTGGAGCTGTTGTCACCAATATGTTTCATGCTGGCATGGCAGCTCCAGATCTAACATAAAGAACATGATTGCTGGTCACAGCTGCTCCTGCTTTCTTGCAAGTGTAGACACCTGCCCAGGGTGGATTTACTCTACAGTAAATTTACTGTAGAGTAAACCCACCCCAGGGCATCTGCATGTGTAGAGGTGTCCACTGTTGTTGTCCCAGCTCCTTAGCCGATGGCCTTGTTGTTGCTGCCACCACATACCCTATACCAGACTCAGATTTGGGGACATCATGTTCTCTGTGTTAGAGCTAGAGCTGCCATGTCAGCATGAAACATAATGGTGGAGCAGCTCCAGCTGTGACATGAGACAGAGAGCAGGAGCTGGAATCCTTGTTGCCACTGTGAGCACCAGACAGGAGCTGGAGCTGGAGATGCTACTGTCAGAGTCATCCTGTAACCTGAGCTGGATGCAGTCTGCAAGGAGCCCTGTGGTCCTGATCTGACCCAAGAAGCAAGTTTAATATCCTTGTTCTAGAAAGAACTGATGGATTGGGCGGAAGCCTTTGTTTACTGTATAAACAGTACATTATTCTAGATTGTCTGGAATGAAACTAATGGAAGGAACATCTCTGTATGGCCTTTGGAATCTTTCCCATTTTCCTTACAAACTGAAAGCACAGGCTTTTCTATCACTATACGTTTGGCTAACACTGTTAAACAACTTGTCACCATCACTCCTAGCAGATAATATCATTTGTGTGGCACGTGAATCACTGCTCACAAAAACTATGGATAACTCTTGGCATCATTGGAAAGAAATTGTACTGAAAACAAAACCCATTGCAATTGCTACAAAAGCATCTGCAATGAGAGAACAGGTCAATTATTCTAGATAGCCAATGTTAACACTTTTTAACCAGAGGATGGAGATGGATCTGAAGGTTCCTCATAGAGGATCATCAAATTATAATCTAATGATGAGTATATTGCATTTTAAGATATCTCAATATCAAGTTTACAATCTTAAGAATATTTGCCCCTACTTAATTTCTCTAAGGGTAAGGGATTTGATTAAATGTACAAAATTTACTTGAATATAAGACTAGGTTCCCCCCCCAATCAGCATGGGGAAAAAAAGCCCCTTGGTCTTATATTTGCCTATGGGAAAACCCCATTACATACACTGCCTATCATTAAATTGATGCCAGAAGCAGCATGTGTTCAGTCATGGAACACAACTGTGAAGTTGACTGAATGCAGTGCACACTGAGCATGTCCCTAAACACAGGGTGCATATTAAGCAAAAATATCAATAGGAACCTACCACAAAGCTAGGTTAGTGCAATCTATCTGAGTAAGATATAGTGCTCATTGTGCTCAGTACCCCTCAACACCAATTCTTTTTCAAGTCATAGTGAAGCATTATATTAAATACATTTTTACTTCCTCTTCACTGCCACAGTTGAATAGCATTTTTCTTCCTGTTTCCAATGATTCTCATTTCTTCACTAGCCTTAAATGTCTGGCAAATATCACCAAACATCTAAGAGGCTCTGTCACCCCCTTTTTCAGGCTGCTGCATGTGACCAGTGTGGCCCTGCCCTCCCTGGTGTGGAGCTGCATGAAGCGGCTGTGCACCTCATCTGCATATACATTTTTGGTCCCAGGACTTGTGACAAGAACACCTGGTTCCAGGTGTGAGTAGGGGACTAATTAGCATGTGGATCCTTTGTGGGGAGGGGTATTTGGAGTACACACACATACTGAAAGCAGCTTTGGGCTGTGGGATCACCATGGCCAGAAATACTGTTGACTGCTGGGGCCTGGCTCAATGAACTGTATGGTAAATCATAAGCCTTTTGGCTTACGTCTAATATTATGCACAATGTGCATGTCTACATGTGCCATAAATGGGCAGCAATAAACTGCTCCCAGGAAGCTCCCAGGTATGCCATTTACATGTGTGCTTGGACCGCAGCACATTAACCCAGGTCAGAGCAGACTTGGATGGCAGCTGGGCCCAGGAGGGTCATCCTGCCACTCCAGGACTCTCTGACCTAGCTCAATGTGCTATGAAGAGGGTAGCTGGGCCACAAGCACAGCCACTGCACTGAAGCATCCTCATGCCCCAGCCAGGCAGATCAGTGTCTACACATGTACTGCTGCACGTGAAAAAACTCCACAGCAGGGTAGTACTTGTAAATACTACCCTGCTGTGGAGTTTATTAGTTAGCTTATTAGCTGTCTTAGAGAAGCACTTATAGACACTGAAACATTTACTACAGACCTAATCAATCAGCTTCACAGTAAACATCTCATGTAGATTTGCCCAGTTCGTACCATGTATAAGTAGGTATAAAAGTGCTGCTCAAAAGTATGTTTATGGAGTTCCTGTGCTGAAATTTGCAGTAGTTAGCAATAAATTAAAAAGATCAATTCTGGATGAACAAAGTCTGCAGGTACCCACAGTAATTTGCATATATACAAATTCATATGGGTATGTTTATTTCAAAGTCAGTGTTTTTGGTCCCTTGTGTTTCAAATTAGCTAGACTTCTTGCATAATGTGTGTGCATAGGGACAGGGGCAAGCACCTGCTGCTGGGTCAGGGCCAGAGTCAGACCCATACCAGACTCCTGCTCCACCACTCCCTTGCCCTCTGCAGCTTCTACCCCCTTGCCCCCTGCTCCTTTCCCGCCTTATTGTTATGTGCAATTCAGAGTCCAAGCAGGGTCTGACAGTATGGAGGGAGGGAAGTGGAGGGGAGAAGAGGCAGAGACTGTGGGGACTGGGGGAGAGAGGCAAAGGCTGTGGGGAACTGGGGTGGGGCAGGAAGACTAGAGGGAAAAGTGGAGGGGCAGAGTGCAAGGGGGCTACCTGACTCCCCCACAAGCTACTATTTTCCCTGCTATAGCAGTGAAGAGGACAAATTCAAGACAACCCTTCAATAATTAGATTTTATGCCTGAAAAATTATAACAAATATATATTTTTTTCATACATGGAATATAATGATGGGGGGTCATCTTAAATTCAGGGCAGTCTTAGATTTGAGTAAATACAGTACATTTTAAGCTATAATATAGCATGAATCAATGCAAAGCAGTTGAAAACCAAGTTTGAGTGGTTGGTTAAGCTAGATTTAGAGTTTCTTGTCATTTTGGTAAAGAATCACCAATAGTATCTAATCATGAATCATAATCATTAATTTTCCAATACTATATTACAAGGAAATTAATGACTGTAGTTATATAAAAAACTATTTAGGAAATGCATGAATAGCAAGTGTTTAGCATGTATAGGATAGGACAAGGGAAAAGTAAAAACTGAAAGTTATACATTAAGCTATTTTTTGTAAAATACGTTAATACATTTTATACATCAAGTTTTTTTGTAACTTTGATCACAATCATGCAAGTAGATACAGAGACACCAGATTTTACTTGTTAACAAGTTATGTAACAAGAAACTCTTTTTTGCCAAATACTGTTGTTTAGGTTCAATAAGTTTGAACAGCAACAGAAGGAAATAATATGGTTATGGCTAATATTTAATGATCAAACACCACCTTGTGGGCTTTAGTGAACTGAAGTTTTTCACTGTAAGTGGTCATTTCCTTTTATAGATAGGTGTATTAACAAAACATAGCTGTGGGATCTGGAAGACTTGAAAATATTAATACATAATATATAGTTTAACTTCTTTTTATCTTAATAGGCAGGGGAATAGGTAAGTGAAGCTCTTCTCCCCCTGCAAGTTTCCTTCATGTCTGTGTAACAACTGTTTCATTTAGTCAGGACATTCTGTAAAAAATAATTGTGAGGCAGAATTGAGGCTGTAAGCACATGTCCATGGTCTGAGTACATGTTATCTGTCAATAATATTAGAGATTAAAAAAAATGCAAACAGCAAACACTTTCAAAAGCAAAGAATAAACAATCAAAGGAACTTAAGAAACAGAGAGACCATGTTTTAAGAAGGTACCTTTCTTACTATTATTGTCCTTACAGGAAGCTTCTTTTTTCCTTACAAGAAAAACCATAAAGAGTGCACCAGAGAACCATAGTACACCAGGGGTTCATATCTATACTTCATACATATACATCTATGATTCTACTTTCTTACCCCATCAACCTTTATATCTGTTGTGTGACATGGCCTATGCACAGAAGTTCTATAAATGAAATCACACCAGGTCTGCAAAGTAAAGGGTGTGTAACTGATTCCCACTGTTAATTAGAAGCCATGACCCTCTGAGACAGTTAGTGCCTATGAAGATACTGCATGCCAATGTGACTAACATTTATATTTCTCTATGATTTGTGATACAATGAAATTCTTCTGTTGTGGATGGATAACTCATGATATTTCAGCTGTTTACTTCCCATGGTATTGCCATGAAGACAGAGTAAAAATTGTTTGGGTGCTCTGTTTGAAAAATGCAATCTAAACTGTGTGCTTCTGTTTATGAATTTGTTTTTTATGATTACAGACAGAGATTAGCACAAAAATATCTAGAATAACAGAAAAACAGTCTCTTACCAGTCATAGCCTACAGCAAAGGAAGTTTCAATTGCTGGTGCAATCAATTTAGCAGCTGTCATTATGTACTTCTCAGCCATGGCTTTCCTTTAAGATTAAAATATACAAATGGACAAGAACATATAAAATAGATGTGGAAATATCAAAAACTTATTCCAACTTTCTTCACTCACTTGAATCTCAGAGTGGAAATAGATGAATCAAATCTGCTGTGCCCAAGACAATGACACATCCCCAGGACCTTCAGGGCATGCCTTAGTAGGTGGGGAAACCTCAACTTTCCTCACTTACCTAGATGTGCCCTAGAGAGCCCAGACGCACATCTTGTAAGTGGGGAAAGCCAGGCAGGCACTGCCAGTGCTTGAGGGGCCTGACCCTGTGCAGGAATTCCCAGGGTGTGCAGGACTGGGCCCATCAACCCATGGGAGAATGTTGCCTATTGTCCCACAGCACCAACAGGCAGGACGATAGAGATGCATTTCACCCAATGAAGCAGATCAGCTGTGCTGGGACACTTCCCAGAACAGCTGATCAGCTTCATTTGGCAACATCTATTTCTACCCTAAGGGAACCTCTTCCCACACCCAATGCTAGACACGGAATGATTGGGAACAAGAACCTACACCAGCCACTTCAGGTGTTCAGGTCTCATCTAAATGAAAGGTAAGCACTCCATCTTCATCATTGCCTAACTAACATTTAACAGGTAGAGGAAAACTTCAGAACAGTGTTCCGCTGTTTTCCTGGCTGAGCTGCAAGCCGATGACACAACATGAATTTGTGTAAGGTCTTAAAATCATCCCCTCCTTCAGCTGGTTTCAGTTCACCAGATCCCACATTGCCCACTTGTTTTACATATCTAGCATATCTTGTGACACTTTCACAAATCCAACAGACAAAACTAAGGGCTGTTTGGTGCATTGCAAGGCTACTCCCTTAGAACAGGGAGCAACTCTGAGCCTGGGCACCTTGGAAATTAGTGACACCGATTTGGAATGGAAAGATCCATACGATTCCGATGTTACCTTTCATGTTCCATTTCTCTTAAACTGTCTTTTTTAATGGCTTCAATCAATAAATTAGTATGAGGATCATCCTAAAAAAAAAAAAAAAGCCCAACAAAATTATAAAAATGTGTGTTTGTAATTATTTACACAGATAAAATATCCGTGTACAGAAATTAATACAGATTATACACGTCTGTTGTATGTCTTATGTTTTAGAAAGGATAATTCCAATTTGAAATGATTCTGCAAGGAGCTGTAAATTTTGGAATTCTTAATTATTGGCATGGTTAAATTCTAATTACAAGACTAAAAAATTAAATTTGTGATTACTAGCCTCATGATGTCTGCCTGCTCCTGTATCTATATTACATTTCACACTCACAGCATCAATTTTAAGGCCAGAAAAAAACTATTGCTTTCATCTAGTCTGACCGCTCCACAGCATTTCTCTGAATTAAAAGAAAATATTCAGTCTTGGTTATGAAATTGAAGAATCTACTGCTTCCCTTTGACAAGTGGTCCAAGGGGTTATTTACCTTTATGATTTGTGCAATTTCCTGACACTATTTCTCCATTTGCCTGCTAGATTGAAGAGCCTTTTCTTATCAACTGTTTCACATGTAGATAATTAAGTAGCCTTTTCCTTAATCTTCTCTTTGATAAACTAAAATCTTGATTTACGACACATTTTCCGATCCCTTAAATTATTCTCATTACTTTTTCTTAATGCTCTCCAATTTTTCAACACCCTTCTGAAGCAGACACAGACATTGACCCTAGTATTCTACTGTTTTTTCCCCTTTTTAACACATTCAAGAATCACATCAACCCCTTCAGATACAGAATTAAAGAGGGTACTTATGTGGACCAGATTATCTACCCCAATCCGTACTGAAATATGTATTTATTTGCCTACATCCAGTTTATCAAGCAATCCAGATTGCTCGGTGTGGTAAATGAATTAACTATTCATCTTTTAATGAGTAATCTACAAATAAAGCAGTAATCCAGCCGCCAGCACTAATTCTGAACACATCAAACTTTTGAGTAAATTGACAATTGGTGGTATTTTTATCCCAAAGATAGGCCACAAAAATGCTTTCTTCTTTTCCAATAAAAGTTTAGTTTAGTTCTACACCAAGACAGCTTTAAGACTGATAATATCACTACTATATAGAGCAAGTAGAGCTAGAAATAAGAGCTTTGCACCTCTAGGAAAAGGAGATTATGAGGTCTCCAATGGACTATAGAAGACTTGTTTATAGAAATAGAAAAGCATAGTCTTAAATAATGAACCATTTTCAGAGGTGTCTTAAGTTTATTCATTATTTTTTCTTTGGCTCAGGACCATGAGTAGTAGAGGTGCACCAATACATTGGTCCAATATTGGATTGACATGGATATAAAGAAATATGACTATCAAAAATCGGCCTGATGTGGCCGATAAATTTGGCTGTGCAGGCGCACAGCCTCAGTGCAACATCTAGGCAATGAGGAGCCCAGCCCGGCAGCATGGAGAGCTGTATGCAGCTGCTAAGTCTGTTGTGGTGAAAGCAGAGTGGGGAGGGAACAGGCATGATAGGGCAGATCAAGGCCCCCATAGTAAGGGAGAGAGTGGGGCTGGGGCAGGGAACACAGCCACAGCTTGTCCAAGGGGTGTGGAGGGTGGGGGGCAGCTCCCACCTCTGCAAGCACCCCAGGAAGGCATGGGGTGCTTTGTCCCTCTTGTAATTTTATTTGAACATACAACTATTTTATAGAAACTGTATATTATAAAAGGGACAAATCAATGAGTGAATTATGCAAATCATCCCAAATGAACACAAATAAAACCTTCATGTGTAATCTGGACTTTATTTGTGTCTTATATTTCCCTGGGGAGTTAGAGGGGGTCAAAATGCTCCAAAAGCATTTTCAAGAACTCAAGCTGATAAAACAACATGGTCTATATAGAAGATTTTTTTTAGTTTAGCATTAGAAAGTTTACTTCTTTACAAATCTACATGTAAATTTTGGTTTGTTTACACTTACATTTGGTGAAATGTATTTGTCTTCATAATCTATTTCCAATGGAACAGCAATCAGCATTTGGAAGGCTCTTTTCATTTGGTCACGGTCTCCAACAGCAAAATAACAAAGGATCAAGTTGAAGCCTGCTTTCAGATTTGGGGATGTGCCCATTATGTGCCCAAATGAATTAATTGCATCAGTGTACTGGCCAGTTTTAATAAATGCAACTCCAATATTATGCATTATTTTAATCCTAATTAAAGACATAAGGGTTAGGTTATATTTTAACTATCATATACACTATATAAAAAAACCCAAATATTGGGCATCAAAATGTTTATAGTATAAACTCACCTCATCTCTACATGGACCCCTGGAATTTGATCTAGAGCCATACGATAGAATTTGATAGCTTTTGAATAATTTCGCTGTTTTAAATAAATGTTTCCCATATTCACCTTCAATCTGCCTATCACAAGAATAAAGAAAATATGCTTTATTTCAGTCTTCTAAAATATTTATACCATCCTTTAAAATAGTTTCCTTGTGCAAATTTTGAAGTGAGACTGCATAAGCCACCTCCATAAGCCTTTGTATCAGTAGCAATGCGTACTGTCCCTTTACTAGAAGGATCAGCCCAAAACTGCCTGTCTAGTGAATGCCTGGCCATCAATACTTTATATTCTGGTGTGCAACCTACCTCCATTGTTGAACATCTTATTTTTCACTATGACTTGATATGTATTTAATGCTTCAGCATACATTTCGTTAGCTGCATATTGGCTGGCCAAGTTAAAAAGAACCTGAGAATAAAAGAAAATTAGAAGACTTGACAAAACATGTTTGTTCCTCTCTCAATGTAATCAATATAAATCAAAGCATCCAGGGTAATAGTTTTAATGTGCCAAAAAAAAAAAAGCAGAAACAATGATACGTAAATATGCCCACTGATCCAGAAATTTCCTCAGATAATCAAGAAATAAGAGAAAACTAGTAAATATTTTACATCCCAAATCTATCAGTATATAAGATGCTGGGAAGAGATAAGACAAACAGTTTTATTCTTTAAATATATGTAGTATTATTCGGAATACGGGGCTAGAGGGAACTTTTCAAACTGATGAGTCCAGTCCCTCATGTTCCCAGGTAACCAATTCAGGAAAAGAGTTCACAAGAATATCCACTCCAGCCCCTTTTACATACCACAGTGACAAAACACCTGTTAAAAAACTCCAATGTGCCACAAGAGGAGAGCGGGAGAGAAAGAATACACCAATGCCTTAGCTACTACAAGGCAGGGAGTCTGCCAGGTAAAATATACTCAGCATATCCTAGGAAGCAAATCATGTTCCACACCAAAGCAAAGAAAAGATTTAAAGAAAAAAATGTCCTTGACAAACTGATCTGTGAGAAAATTCCTTCCTGACCCCAAATCTGGTGACTGGTTCAGCCTTAAGCATAAAAGCAAGACCTGCCAACTGGGAACCCAAGAGGTTTCTCAATATTGTTAAGAGATCCAGTTCTCCCAAATCAATCTCCTAGCTCAGGTGTGGCATGAGCAGCATCTGTGGGTGGCAAGCAGAAAACAGGAAAGGGGACCAAGCACCACATAGGATAGGGCAGAGGGTAGAAAACAGAGCAGAAGGCAGGAGGAGAAAGAGATCAGAGTGGCACTTCGTGTGGATGCAGAGGTAATCTGTAGCATGCCTGCCAAAAAAGTTGGCCCCATTGTTCAAGCTCTAGCCAGTGCTAACACCCAATGCTTCAGAGAAAAAAAAAAGTGAATACAAAATCTCAGCAGTCAAGCAATCCATCGAGGGGGAAAGAAAATTTCTTCCTGGCCCCTAAAGCAGCCAGAAGAAACCTGAAAGCATGAGATTATCTGACACAGATGAAAGCATCCTATACTGAGAACAGGTGTCCATTCAACTCCCCTAGGGGAACACCAAAATACTCAAAGCCACATACCCATTGCTCTGATGTCTGCTCCAGAAACATCCTTGCGTTCCTATACTATCCCTTTCAAAACCTACCCATTGCCATCTTGAAGCAATTTAGGTTTTCCCCACCCAACTTTGTTCAGAAGACCATTCCAGAACTTCATTCCATTAATGGTTAGAAATCTTATTCTAATTCCCAGTCTAAATTTGTTTATGACCATTTTGTACTCATTGTTTTGTCAAGATGATCCTTTGATTTGCATATCTCTTCTCTTTCCCCAGTACTCGCTTCCCATTATCACATCCTAGAACCAGGACTAGAAAGAATTTGGGCACCTATACATGTGCAGAGAGGCTGCTCCAATTACAGTGCATCAGAGAAGACTCCAGTGTCACATGTATCAGCATGCTTGTGCTGAAAAATGGGGGAAGTTCATTTGACAAGCTTGAGTTAAAGCACTCTGGCTGCCATTTTTAGTGCAGGGATACTGATGCATGCAACACTTTGGGTGCTTTAATTAGAGTAGCTAAAACTAAAACACCACCCTCCCCTGCCAACTCCCAAAGCATGTCTATAAAATCCCATTTAATCCTACCCTCTTGCATAAATGCAGGATGTAGTAATCCTAAAGTGTCCCAGACAAATGCCTATCCAACTTTTGGAAAACCTCCAATAAAGGAATAACTTTCCTAGGCAGATTGTTCCATCGTCCTATTGATTTCACAGTAGGATTTTTTCCTGCGATTTAATCTAAATCATCTTTGCTTGACTGCCCCATATCTTGCCCTAGGTAGTAAAGGGGAGCAGTTGTTCTCCCTCTATGTGGCAGCTTTTCAAATATTTGAAAATTGCCATCTTCTCCCCATTTAACCTCCTTTTCTCTAAACTATACACCTGGTTCTTTCAACCTTTCATTGTATAGGTTTCATTCCAACTCCTCTCAAACTTCATTTTGCTATGGTAAACAAGGCAAGCTCTGTTAGTCTCCTCTCAAATTCTGCATTCCCCTAATCATTCTAGCTTTTCTCTGCATCTGTTCCAGTTTAATTTAATCTTAATTAACCAATGGTGACTAGATGTGTATGTAATATCCTAAACTGATTCCTACTGATGCCACGTAGTGATATTAATACTTGGTCTCACCTAAAAATACCCTGCCAAAATACACCATAGACTTGCACTAGCATTTGACGTTTTTTAAAGGATGCTACATTAGCAGCTCATGGTTTTCCTATAATTAACAAATACACCCAGGTCTAGCTCTTCCTCTGTTCATTTCAGACTATTAGTTTCCACTGTATTACAGATGTTTTTGACATTAGCCCCCTCAGTACACAACTTTGCACTTTGCATTATTAAACTTTCTGCCATGTCTACAGGGTTATGTACCCCATATGATAAATCAACTATCTTCTGTACTAGAAATACGTCCTAACTTTGTCTTATGCAAATTTTACAGATAGGTACATGTCTGGCTCTTGCACAGAGTGCTCTTACATGCATGCTGACTGACTGACTGACTATGGTTGCTAATGAAAATATTATGTAGGGTGGATCCAAAGACTGATTCTTTAAGAACACAACAGTCACCTCTCTCATATTTGGTAACTCCTTTTTCAACATAACTTGTTGCAATCTCCTTATCCAATTTAGTTACAGCAGTAATCCCCATTTCCTCCATTTTAACTAATGGGGAAGTTTTCTGTACTTAAATTAGATACATTAGATCCAGTGTAATGCTCTTATCTAAGAAATCAGCCACATTTTTTTGACATAATCCTCTTCAGGTAAATGTCCATGATGCACGTACCATTGGCCCACTTACAACTTCAGCACTGTTATCCTGGGCCATGGCAGCACTGCACATCCTGCAGTTTGGAAGACTACCCATATGATAAGGAGGTCCATCCATACCCTAACAGAGAGCGAAGGGGGTGGCTGCCTATTCCTGGCCCAAGATACAAGTCTTCCACCCCTGGCTGGTGCAGCTGCTGCCCTGCCTCATCCATTCCCTCAGAACAGTGCTGAACTGGTGCATTCCACCTTCCAAAAGCCTTCATTATGGCTCAACTAGATACACAGTATACACTGAAATTAGATTTCAACTATCTCAATATCTAGTTATAGGAGAAGCTAGCAGATGTGGCCCAGATCCTGGAATCACAATCCTGGTTTATTTCCAGAATAGATATAGCAAATCCTATCAGCAAGGGACAAAACCTGGCAGCAGCCCAGCTGTGGAAGCCTTATGGTTCCTGCCCACTGTGTTTATCTGCTAACAGGCATACAGTACACACTACATGTCAAATGAACTACTTCCTGGTCCTTGGGGGTCCTGTGAAAAGGCTGTAGAAGACTTGCCTCATTTCATGCTTTCCAGAGTAGCCCAGACAATACAAAAAGAGGAAACTCTTCTGTCTTATACACTGACCCCCCAAAAATGCCCTTTCACCCTGGCCTCAGAGTAGACTTTGACAGCTTCTAACTGAATAAAGCCAAAAGACCTGAAATTATATTTGAGGGCCCTCTCTGTCTCTTTCTGTCTTAGTTAATTCCACAGTTTAAAGGAATGGGCAAACAAATAAATTAACACAAAGTAAATGTGGGTGGGGATTTACAGCAGGTGAAATATTCCACAGTAGCTTTTTTCACACCTGCATGAAAGAAGAGCAAGGTAGAGCAGGTTGGATTTTATTTACCATAAAGGTAAATAAAAGGATAAGAGCTTGTGCATGCAATAGCACCACTGTTTATCCTCTGTGTCCTGTATGTATATTCATGCCCCTATTTTCTGAAAAATATTTATTATTATTTTTAATTTTCCTGCCTTTAAATGCAACTGATGTTCTTTCATTCTTCAGAAGCACCTGGTCTACCTATGCTCTCATAATTGTATACCTGTCATGATAACCACCTACTCAGAGGCCTGTATGAGGTAATTACAAAGTAAAGTTGCCATGAAAAGATATTATTTTATTTGCGGGGAAGAGAACCCTATTATTTGTATTCTCTCTCTTCTTGAAGGAAGATTTTTGGGAACTACTATTTTCACGTCTGCTCCAAAGCACTGTACTTATAGCACATCAGAGCAGCCTTGCTACTTCTGTATAGGCACCCCTAGATTCTACACATTGGGTACCTGAGATATCTTCATCACAAAGTATACTAGTAACTTAAGGTCCAGAAGACAAACCCTTTATTTAAAAAGTTATAATGAATATTTAGTAGTATTAGCAGCAAATCAGTACTATGGAACTGTTATTTTCTACAATTACAATTTTCAAAAATTATTTTTAATGTTCAGTATATCTGATATGGAAAATTGTTCTAGGAACTCAAATAAAATGTGTGCATCACAGCAGGCTGAATTTCCTCAAAAAGTCACATACACATTTCAATACTTGCCGAATAAGTGAGGTCTAAGTTGATGTTTTCTGCAGACGCAATTTGTTCACGTTGTCTAACCAGCACTCTTTCCTTTCTTCCAGCTTCTTTTGCCTTCTCCAGGGCCTTAAAACAGATCATATATTTTTAGAGTTGCCATTTGTCTTCCCTTTTCAACTTCACTTCACTTCACTATGAGAAATAAATCGTTTTTATACCTAGTTCCATTATACAAACAGAGCACACATTCAAGAACTAGCAATATTACATAAAAGAGGAGGTTTATGTTAAAGTAATATTAAATATAAACATTCAGCAGAGCAATATTCATTGTCATCTTACCCTAAACATTTTATCTCAGAAGAGTGTGAACAGTAATGTTATAAGCAAATAAAAATAAAAAGTGAACCCATCTATTTTATTAACATATTAGACAGCACCAAAAGAAGATTACCATTCCATAAAGTTAAGTATTTTGGCCAGATCCACATAATTCTGCTGGACCTGTAAACTAGACTTTGGTGGAACATAAGTGCCTGTGTTGCAAGAAGAGAACCAAATTGACATGCTACCTAAAATTGCTCAGATGCTTAAATTTATCAGGCACCTTCAATATAGTTTGAATAGATCTTTATGCCCTTAAACGCAGACATTTATGCTGACTCAGAAGTGATCCAATCTGAATACCTACTTGCCCAACTTCTGCAGAATTTCTGCAGCACAGTGGTTAGAGGACTCACCAAGGCAGTGGAGAACTAGATAAGCGCCCAAACCCTCTACCTAGCTAGTGTAGCCCAGGGGTTTTCAACCTTTTTGGATCAGTTTACCCCTGGCAGCCAGACACGGAGCAGTGTACTCCATGGCAAAACGTGGAGCAGGATGGGTACAGTCGAACACACAGCAGGCAGCCTTCAAGTGCAAGCTTCCCCCGTCCCCTGCACCTGGCCAGGTGGGCGGCACCTATGCAGCAGCATGGGATGGTGCATGGCAGTACTCCGTCCCTGCCTGCCCACGCATACCCTCTAGGGCCTTCTCAAGTACCCCTGGGAGTATGCATATCCCTGGATGACAACCTCTGGCATAGCCTAAGTAGAGGCATCTTCTATCCCCTCATTTTAAAACCATGCCGCTATGCAGTCAAGAATGCAAGAGTTCTGAGCTAGAAGAGCCTCACTCTTATAGCCCAGTGATTCGTAGATGTTAGGGTCAGAAGGAACCACAATAGATCATCTGATGAGGGCACTTTCCTGGGAGAGGAGAAATTTGGGTCCCTATTAAAATTATTTATTTTTTTAACCAATTACTGCCTAATGTAAAGCGCATTAATGATACCCCACCAGACTGCTCTATCAGCTGGTGGTTAAGGCACTCTTATGGAAAGTATATGCTGTGGATTTGCCACTGAGGAGGGCCTAGAGCTCAGATCTCCCAGTTTCTGAGTGCATTCTATCCATTACATTATTGTGCAAGGGGTCGCAACTGGTCTATTATGACCCTTCTCTCTAGACACCTTATACTAAAAATGAACAAAGGAATCTAACTGCCACCTGAGACCGGCAGTTACATTCTGGCAGCAAAAGGAATTCAGTCATACCTTGGTGCTTAGCATTTCTTTTTGGCTTGCTATAGGCCACTGCCTACTCAGCACCTAAGTACCTAGGCATCTCACTATGTCCATCTAGATCATACTTATGAGGCAAGGAACCTATTTTAGATACAGTACTGCAACACCCAAGTATAGGCTCCTACAAAGTCATCTGAGATGTAGGTCTTATTTTCAGATACCTCAAATACTGATGAATTTACAAAGGGGAGAAGGGGAAGTGTGGGCAGACAGACAGACTAACTTATCGTGCCTGTGTTCTCTTTATGGCGCTGTAAACTCCCATGAGATTACAAGATCAGCCATAACAATAACAAAATTAAAAAAAACAACTTTAAGAGTAGACTCTGGAATTCACAGACTTTATTAATGCATGCATGTTGTGCTGCTTCTTATCAGCTCAATGAAACTTTGATAATCTTACCAATTTCAAGTCTCCACAGCTATTGGCAATGCAGCTTTCTTCAACCAACTCATTTACTTTTTTTTCTAACTGTTTCATCTTTTCTTCTGGGCTAAAATTAAGGAAATAAAGGATCAGTTAACATATGCAACCACAACTAATTATACAAAAACCAAGCTTTTAGTAGGCATATTATAAAAAATGATCCATCATGGTTTCCTTATGTGTCGAGTACTGTATCAAGGTTCACAGTGGTCCACGAGTACAAAGACAACTATAAGTGGCCCTTTATTGCTGTTTTTATCAGAGATTCTATCAATAATAAGAGCTGGTGAAGAAAGAGAAGATTCTGCAGATATACTGTGTTTAAAATATTAACTTAATGAAAGAACAGGGGTTTATTGAGCATTGATCCTCCTATTAGAATAAGAGGGACTTATACAAAGAGCCAAAATATAGTAGGGATAATGAGAGTATGAATATGAGTGGGATAAACTTTCCTAGCACCCTATTAAACCTTGCAGTATACAAGTATTACATTAAAAAGTTGACTTAATCTGAAGTATAAATTTAGTTTGTAATGATAAGTCTTTAAATAAAGCATCAGTACAATTTTAAATTAGAATCACTGATTTTAAAATCAGAAACTGAGATTCATACAGCATTATTTCATCTGCAAAACAAGTTATGTACATATTTCCTTTTGTCCACTGCTTTCAGCAATTTTTTTTATCCCTGTCATTTAGAAATGCCAGGGGCCAGCCTTTTATCTCTCTTCCCTAATCTACTCCATGTCAGGCTTCCATCATTCTCAAACATAAAAAATGGGCTAGCAACTTTCAATCTTAGTTTGGGGTCATGCAATTCTGTGAAAGACAAGATTCTGTGATTTTCCTAGCATATATGTACTACAGAATTACTGCTACAGTAATCCCTTGCCAGGCAGATTTCCACAGCCCTCCAGCAAATCAAATCCTTTTTTGTACCTCAGTTGTTTGATATAAATCTACACATTCATTCAGACTGTTTGGTCACAAACACAGTGCAAGATATTGCAATGTGAAGGAAGGAATGGAAAAGTGCAGTGTAGATTGTTTTACCTTATTTTAAATCATTAGATGCCCAATGCTCATCCTGCTAGATATAAATAACCATGACTTCACTTCAGTAAGAATCACACTCTAGCCTCAATCCTGAAAAAAAAATCTATCCGTGTTCTTGATTTTACTACTCTAAATAGTCCTATTGAAATCAATTTACTTGCAAGAGTAGCCCCACTGATTGACAGTAAATTTGGCACATGCTTTAGTATTTGTGGAATCATGGCCTTTTCCTGTAGAGAGAAAATATTGCCCACAGGCTTCTTTTATGAGCTTTCAATGCATTTATTCCAAAAGTGAACCTAATAAAAATGTGACCAGTTTACCTGTCTTCATTTTTCATTTCTAAAGGGGGAGCAGGACCTCTTCCTTGACCAAGGGGATCAAATGCAGAACCTGCAAAAGTAATACACAGTACTAAAAACTGTGCAAAAATGGCTTATGACAGCTAGTGATTTCTATGAAGTCTACCTCGCATCGCTCCTTTAGTATAACCAGCTGCATGAACTGCTGTCATAGGTCGGGCAACTCCATCCTTAAACAAAAAAAACCCAAAACAGACTTTTATGATTGGCAGAACATTTCTAAAACAAAGGATGGGGGGGGAAATAAATAAGCAGATAATTTACATATTGCAAATTTTTTAAGTGAAATGTACACATTACAGTTTATTCAGGCTGACCAAGTATTATTGGTCAGCCTGATCGACTCAGGTCCTCTCCAACCATTACATCAACAGACTATAACATAGCCAAATACATACTGGAATTATTTCTAATTAATAAAGGATACAAAAGAAATATTGTTTGTTCAAATTTTAGAAATATTCAAAGACTTCTTGCTCCAAATAATCTTTTTCCACAGACACGAGTAATCATTAGTGTTTTCTGATGTTTCTAATTGTAATTGGTATATTTTTATTTCTCTGATTTTAGCAGGGCAATCTTAAGGGCTAGCCTGTTAAATCTAGTAGCTCCAGACCATGTTTCAAATTACTACCACACTTGGTATCATAGTTCAGTTTCTGAATCTGTATGGTTTCTATAGGCAACAAGGATTAAAAACCAATGTGAGTTTATGGATCAGATTCTTTTTCTCAGTGCAATCTCAGAGAGGTACAAAATGGCTGGAAATGGGCTATAATTCACTAGCAGCATTCCCTCTCAGCTCTGTGGTGTATGCAGCCGCACAAGCACGCTCATTTCACACTGCCAGGCGCGCCTGCATGGCCGCACACAACATACAGCTTAGAGGGAACACTATTCGCTAGCCCTTTAACAAAGTCCGTCACTGTTAAGTGCCACCATATGTAGCTCTTAACACATTTCCATTCCTGGCCCAAATGTCAATATTAAGTGCATATATGATTTAAGATAGTTTAAATACAGTTATTTACAGCCCATATTTCCACTGTAATTAATGTCTTTAAAAATAAAGAGTGATTAAACATCTGTAACAAAAACAACCATTCAGAATCTGAATTAAGACAATAAACCATTAATAGCCAATTATAAACCAATTACCTGTATAGCTCCTGTCATAGGTCTTCCCATTGATGATAACATTGTCTTTGACTACCAATATAAAATAAACTTATTTAAAAATTAGCAATTACAAGATATTAGGAAACTATAAATACATTGTTGTTTCTATCTCGTGATTGTACATTAGGATCCACCCTTGCTCCTAGTGAAATCAACTGCAAAATTTCTGTTAACTTTCAACGAGGCAAGAAAAGTTCACACTGCATGCACTACTTGCACTTGGCAGTAACCCCACAGTTAACACAAGTTCTAAAATGGGGCATCATTTTTATTTTGTTTCCTAGATGTAGAAGACTAATTGTGAAATTTCACATTATTTATTTCATGCCATTTGACTTTTCTCTGTATTTCTGTTTGGTTTCTGTTCATAAATTTTTAAGCAGGTTTAAGCCATAGCAATAATACTTCTCATTGATGGCTGATTATATATTTGAGAAAAAATGTTGTCCATTTATATAAACAAAAAGTTTAAGAGGTAGAGCCTGAGTAGATCTGATGCAACAAGTAGTAATATATTTTATTAGAGGTAAGATCACATTTAGATATTCTTTACAACAGGGGTTGGCAACCTTTTACTCAGTGCAAGCTTAATTTATACAGCTTGGTTTTATGGCAGGCCAAAGTGTTGCTAGCAAATATTAGATATTCCACCACTAGAGAGCAGTAGCACATCCTTGCACAAAACCTACTAATGGTAAGATATACAGACTCCCATGTTTAGTAGGCCAAATACAATTTCTTTGTGGGTCAGACTGCAGGCCATACTTTGCCAATCTCTCCTTCAACATAAATTAAATTAAATTACATGCCCTGTACCTAAAACCAATTCATATTGCTGGGTACACATGAAGTTCCACTAGAAATTACATATTTCTGACAGTTTTTATTTAATTTTAATGTTTTATTTAACAATAAATATCCACTTGCAGTGACTAATGGATAGTATCTTCCCCATAATGAACTTTCCAGTATTATAATCTAGGACAGTTGTTCTTAAATTTTGGGGAGCAGGGAAGACATCACATACCCTTATTTACATTTGTTATACTGCTGTATACTTGTACGATTTTGTGTTATTGATGATAAAAAGTAAGACTGAGTCACTACAGCCACACTGCAACCTCTCCAACAATCTAAGAGATGTTATAAAGTAATTCTTCATTTTTTCCCCTCTTTTCCTCCACTTACATGAGAAAGAAATCATACTGCATGAAGGATTTACAAGGTGTGCAGGTTGGGGAATGTCTCTTTCTAAACATAAAACAAAGAACAAAAACTTACCCCAAATCCGGTAGCTAAAGGTCGGGAAGCTGATGTACCTGGAATTTTGGCTGTTACCTTAGTAAAAAAGAAAAATACAGTACCACACAATCATAATTAATCCAAAAATGATTTATTTGTATTTTTGCATATGATAGTAATATCAGTTCACAGAAGTGACTGTGCTTAAAAAATGACTATGAAAAGTTTTACAGTGGTGTTTCTGTATTCAGCTTTACTTGAATAAAGCTTTTCTTTCTACCATGTGGTTTTCTGGTGATTAAGTGGTGTATAGTTCTCATTGGTTTAGAAGAATTAGAAGATTATTCATTTCTAAAACACTATGTGCATATAAACATTAGACCTCCTTTGTAAAATGATAGTTATAGCTTAAAAATTCTTATACGTGAAAATAACCTGACCAAAGCAAAACTAAAAACGCTTGTAAACTTTGTATATTATACTCGGGGCAGATCCAGGGTAGTGCAGTGGTACAGCTGCACCTCTCTTTGGATTGCACCACATCACGGGAGCCCCCAAGGACTTTTAAACATCCCTAAAGCAGTGGTTTTAAATAGAGGTGCACCAATAGATATTTGGAGCCAATACCAATAGCCGATATTTAAGGAGACATATTGGTTGATACCAATCTGCTTTCCGATTCAGCTGCCTCCAGCTGGTAAGTCTGGTGTGGAGGAAGGGGAGGGAAGGGGCTTTCAGGGAGCAGATCAACACCCCCCATAGTGAGGGAGGGGAAGGGGCAGGTGCTGCCCAGGCAAGGCAGGGGGGCTGGAGCCGTAGCTCGTGGGCAGGGGGGAGAAGCTCCTGCTGCTGCTTGCACCCCAGGAGGGCACAAGGGGAGGGCATGTGCCCCCTGGATCTGCTTGGAGCGGGGTGCGCTGCAGCCAGGGGTGCGTGGAGCAATTCTCAGCAGGGGCTAGACTCAGAGCAGGTGCCAGCAGTGCTGGGAGGATGCTGCGTTCACCCCAAATTTTGCCACTGCTCCAATTCCAGTGCCACTGCCACCAGCCATCAGACACAGCCCTGGCTCTTCCCAGAACATGGGTGGAGGCAGGGCCTCGAGCTAGGGCTGCGCCAGGTGGTTCTGAGAGCAGAGCAGCAGCAAATTTGGTGTGGATGCAGCATCTTCCCAGTGCCACCAGTACCCGCTCCAAGCCCAGCCCCAGGTGAGAAGAGCCCTGTGCAGCCCTGGCTGCAGCGTACCCCACCCCACCCTGCAAAGATCCAGGAAGCACATGCCCCCCTAGTGCCCTCCCAGGTGCAAGCAGAGGCAGGAGGTACACCTCTCCCCTCCCCCCCACAAACTGTGGCTCCCACCCTCCCCACCCCACCAGGGCAGCACCTGCCCAACACCTGCCCCTGCCACCTTCCTCACCATGGGGACACTGATATGCCCCCATGATGCCCCTTCCCTCCCTTCTCCCCTTCCACGATACTGGACTTACTAGCTGGAGGCAGCTCTCCACACTGTCAGCTGTGCTCCTCGCTCCCTGAGTGCTGCAGTGTGGCTGCGCACAGCATGGGCATTTATCAGCTGAATTATTGGCCCCTTTGGGCCAATATCCGATACAACTAGTTTTCTTTATGTTAGTACCAATCCAATACCGGACCAATGTATCAATGCATCTTTAGTTTTAAATGTCACACTTGGGCTTGCAATGATAAAAAATGGGGTCGCAAAGATGCTCAACAGTGTTGACCTATAATAAATACAATTCCTGTTTATAAATATGCCACTCATGTGCATGGCAGTTATTTGTCCACATGCAGTTGCAGTGTCGACGTACGACACTTGTATGTTACAGGAAGCTGACGTAAAAATCAGTATATTGATACTGGCTGGCTGAAAGTTGTGTTGGGACATTCAGGCCCAGGTGTCACACTAGTTCAGGTAATAGTAAAGCTTTAAATAGGACTGAGCAGAAGAATTTGTATGCAACCATGTTTATCCTACACTAAGTAATGTTAGTTTAATGTTCAGGGCTTCTTCAATGTGTGTCGTTTGTGGTTTAAGACTATCGGATGGCAGGCAGGTTATAATGTACCATAAAAAACACAATATCTATATTTAGTCCATGATTTTTTGTATCCAGTAGACTTATGAAGTAAAGTTCATTGGTTCATCTCTGAAAGGCATTTTGTAAATTCTCTTTGAGGGATAAGACTGAGAGATTGGAAAGTGAGTAGCTGTCTTATGAGAAGTGTGCACCCACACATAATTGGGTATCTTTGTCTTTGATAGATTTTTGGTGTGCGTTCATTCTGGTATATAGTTGGTTGTTTGGTTTTTCCTACATATTTTTCATCAGGGCATTTAGTGCACTGGATAAAATATTACATTTCTGGAGGTACAGGTATGGACAAGTAAGATCCAGGAATGGACAACAGAACCATCACCATTCCTGGACTTAATCTGCCTGCCATCCGATAACCCAAGGTAACCACTCTACATTTTACCAGCTACTTTCTATCACCAGGTCTATCACCCTTATCCCCCACAACCTACCTGTCTCACACCTGACATCTCCCATGGCCTCTGATACTCAATGGCCATGCATTTGCATTTTCACAGACCTGCAGTTTGCATATCAACTTCTATTACATTCAGAAGAACACAAAACAACAGCAGACTCTCCCTATGCCTGAAGAAAGGTGCTTGTCCCCAAAAGCTTGCAAAGAACATTGTTTCCAACTATTTAGTTGGTCTAATAAAAGATATCAAATTTACACAGAGAATCTTGTCTGCCTAAAGTGTTTATGCTCATTTTAGCAAGTGGCAGAACCAAAAATGAGAACAGAGATCTGGAGAATATTCATAGATGTTAGGGTCGGAAGGGACCTCAATAGATCGAGTCCGACCCCCTGCATAGGCAGGAAAGAGTGCTGGGTCTAGATGACCCCAGCTAGATGCCTATCTAACCTCCTCTTGA
>JAGPOW010003316.1:167721881-167801228 GCA_030014935.1 Caiman crocodilus
ATCGAGTCCGACCCCCTGCATAGGCAGGAAAGAGTGCTGGGTCTAGATGACCCCAGCTAGATGCCTATCTAACCTCCTCTTGAAGACCCCCAGGGTAGGTGAGAGCACCACCTCCCTTGGGAGCCCATTCCAGGCCTTGGCCACTCCAACTATGAAGAAGTTCTTCCTAATGTCCAATCTAAATCTGCTCTCTGCTAGCTTGTGGCCATTATTTCTTGTAACCCCCAGGGGCACCTGGGTGAATAAATACTCACCAAGCCCCTTCTGTGCCCCGTGATGAACTCATAAGCAGCCACAAGGTCACCTCTCAACCTCCTCTTGCGGAGGCTGAAAAGGTCCAGTTTCTCTAGTCTCTCCTCGTAGGGCTTGGTCTGCAGGCCCTTAACCATTTGAGTGGCCCTTCTCTGGACCCTCTCCAGGTTATCCGCATCCCTCTTGAAATGTGGCACCCAGAATTGCATGCAGTACTCTAACTGTGGTCTAACCAGCGCCTGATAGAAGGGAAGTATCACCTCCTTGGACCTATTCGTCATGCATCTGCTGATGCACAATAAAGTGCCATTGGCTTTTCTGATAGCTTCATCACACTGCCGACTCATGTTCATCTTGGAGTCCACTAGGACTCCAAGATCCCTTTCCACTTCCATGCCACCCAGCAGGTCATTCCCCAGGCTGTAGGTGTGCTGGACATTTTTCCTCCCTAGGTGCAGCACTTTGCATTTCTGCTTGTTGAACTGCGTTCTGTTGTTTTCTGCCCATATGTCCAACCTGTCCAGGTCTACTTGCAGCTGTTCCCTGGCCTCCGGTGTGTCCACTGCTCCCCATAGCTTTGTGTCATCTGCAAACTTGGACAGAGTACATTTCACTCCCTTGTCCAAGTCACTGATGAAGACATTAAAGAGTATCGGTCCAAGGATTAATACATTAATATTTTAATATATTTCAAAATATACTTACTGGGGGTCTCCTACCATGACTGGTTCTCAGAGCCTGCTGAAAAGCGGCATCATTTTCTAAATCCTAAAATAAAATCAAAAGCATAACAGTTATCCAAAACAGACAGATTTTAATCCTGAACTACTTTTACTTGTTGATATAGCCAAAATACAATTTTTACTGTCAGTAGGCTATAATTATACTACTTGATCAATCTATTGAAAACTTTTAGTTTACATAGGAAAATATCCAAGTGAAGCAACTACTGAAAAATAGTAATACAATTGGAAAAGTGAAGCTTAGTTTATAAAGTAATTCACAATATGTTTATTACAGTCCAAAGCAAAGTACAGGCCAAATTTAAAATGATAAAATTGTGTAGGATAGTTATGTTATGTTTAATGCTGGGAGCAGTATTTTAAGCCAAATATATATTGGAAAGTCTATTGAGTACATGGAAATGTGACATTGTTCAAATGTGCAGGATGGGACATAATAAATTCCTTAGTTCATAGCAGTAGAGGAGGAGATATATTGACAATGTTAATAAGTACTCTGAAAGATTGATTTCTGTAAATTCTATTATTTCTCTCTTCTGCTCTCTCACACAATTTTCTTTACGGACACTCACAGGGCATGAGATGAGTTTATGACAAAAGAAAGGTCTCAAGGCCATCTGGAGCTAGAGCTGGGTTAACAGTATTTTGGAGGTGGAGTAATCCAACATTTAAAGACTATTAATCAGCTGCTTGATAAGGACTTTTATTTGATGGAGTTAAAGAAGTCTTACACAATAGTCTATTTTCCAAACATAATGCCATTCTCATAAACTCATTATTCTATAATTCAACAGCCTGTAAATTGGCCTTAAAGTATACCATATAAGCCATTAATTAACAAGAGCTGATATTCTGGCCTTGTCAATGGCAAAATTGTGATAAGACTTCAGTGAGGACATGATTTCATGCAATACGAGAGACAGGCATAAAATCATTCCATTAAACCTCCACATTTATTTAACTAAGATTTAGTTTTCCTATGTATTTTCTAATCTTCCTAGCAAAAAATCCACTAGATTCAGATGCACAGCAAGACTCAAAACAGAAAATGAGAATAAAAAAAATTAAAAACTGATTTTCACAGGAGTAGCGCACTTTCATTGCTGTTCATAATTCAAGTGAAAATAGAATCTTAATTCCAGTGACAGCATCTTTATATTATTCACAAACAGTGAAATTTCACAAATTTTTACCTCTGTGTCAAAAGTGGGGTTATAGTCATTGTAACCAGAATAAAGATCATCTTCATCTGTCTCAGGTGCCAGGTGCACATCTCGCATCATTTTTTACCTGTAAGACATTAAATATGGCAAATATTTTCTCAGTGATACTAAAAATCTCTTTATAGTTGTAAAATATGAACAGTAATAAGGCTTTACTATTCAGTTCACATGGGCTAACATTTAATTTTAACTGATATCAGTTCTACCTGAAATTTCAAAATCTGGTTTTGTGTAACCTTTCTACACCATTCCCAAACCAAAGAAAAAAAGAAAACCCATAAAAATATACTTTAATGTATATTACTTGAAGTATAAAGTAGACTTTTTCAAGTTGACTGAAATCTGGTCAGTTTTGAGGGGTGGGCAAAAACAACAAAACTAGTTTCAGACACAAAATGGGCTCCTAAGACTCCACATTTTTACAGTTGTACAACTGCATTTTCTCTTTGATCACTTTATTGACATTTCTATTGCTATGCAATCCCCTCAAAGTTAGTGAGCTTTTTAGTAAACCTGGACAACAATTTTTGTAATCCAAGTTTCTTCTGTTGTTGGAATATATCAGTTCATTCACATTTAATTTTAGGGAGTGTACGGATAAAGTTTTTTTTGGCCAATACCAATGGCCAATTATTAACCAGCTATATCAATCAATATCAGTCTGATAGCCAATATGAGCCTGGGAGGTTTGAGAGCAGCACCTGGCTGGTAAGTCTGTCTGGGAGGGGAAGGCACATGGCAGGGGTGCGCAGATCAAGGCCACCACAGCGATGGAGAGCATGGGGCTGGGGCAGGAGCAGATGCCGCCCAGCCAGGGCAGAACAAAGTGCAAAGGCAGGCTGCCTGCTGCCCCTCTCCCAGTGCCACCTGTCCCCCTCCTAGTGCCACCTGCCATTCAGCATTTGTTGGTGACATTATCAGCTATACTGGCCAGAAAAAGCCAATTGCCGATAATGTCAATTTTCCTTTTATCAGTCCCAGTCCAATATGGACTGATATATTGGTGCACCTCTACTTAATTTTTTTTCCATGGAAAAACTCTGAAGAAAATCATGTTGGAAAAACTCTCAGCTCCAGAAGAAAATTTCTGGTCAAAAGAAAAAGGAGAAGCAGAAGCCAGTAGGCTATGTAAGAGGTTCTCAATCTTTTTATTCTAAAGGCCTCCCCTCCACAATGTTTCTGAATTTAGCAGTTTTTCAAAATGTTGTAAAAAAAAGTGACGTTTATTAATGGGCAATTAATTTTTTTTTCTGAGGTCCCTTCACCTTAGATTAGATCTCTTTAAAAAAAACTTTTAGATCTCTCTTTTTAAATTAAAACTGGGAAATAAAGCAGAAACACTACTATTAAAGCAATATTATGGTTGAGAAGTTACAGGTACACAGAAGTCAGAAAATAAAATACTTCAAAGTAACAACCCCATACATGGGTGCAGTGATCTGACTACAAAATAGGGACCAAAGTTTGCAGCACACTTGTGAGAAAATGAACTTCATTTCCTAACCTGAAGTTAGCTGGCCTGAGTGTGCAGCAGGCTGAGGACTGAGCTCCCTCTGAGCAATGAGCCCTGGTGCCAGTGAGCCCAGCAAAAGCATAGCTGAGAGGAAAGCAGGGCACAAAAATACCCGCCACTATGCTGGCCATGTCACCACTGCTGGCAGCACAGCTGCCAGCAATGCCCTGGCCATGGTGCTACCCTGTTACATCTCTGGGGCCCAGGGTGATGGCCCTTAGCTCTGGCTCCGAGCCTGCTGCCAGCTCAGACCTGCATGGGCAGTGCTGCACCCTCAGACCACTGGCTCAGTCTGTGTGCCTGCCCCCTGCTTATCCGGCAGCTCCCGCTTTACCCTGAGGCGGCTTCCTCAAAAGCAGCTACAGCTTGTTCTCCACCAGTTTGTCTGCCCCAGAGCTCTCCATTGTCCCAGCTAGTGCTGTCCAGGCCATGTCACGCCAGCTCAGTCATCCTCTCCCTACTACAGGCAGCTCCATGCAAGCCTGGCAAAGCAGGGACAGATCAAGCCAGGCTGCAAACAGCCTGCAATACCCTTAAAAGCAAGTCATGTCACCCTGGTTGAGAAACTCTGGGCTAGAGGTTAGAGCATGCCCCTGGGGTGTAGGATGACCCCAGGATCAAGTCCAGGAGACACTCGTTCTCCTTGATTCATCCTAGCTGAGTGCCCTAATCACCAAGCTATTGGCTATTCTAGGGTGGATCTCTTTCAATCCCTAATGAAGGTTTGTATAAATGATTAAATATTCACTGGAGTAGGAATTTGAGCCTACAACTCTTCCTATTCCTTGTGAATATCCTAACGATTGGATTAATGCAATTTACTTATACAAATGGAAGAGCACAAACAAGAGAGATTGAAAGAAATCAGAACAAGTACTAGTCTACTGGTCATAGCATTCACATGGGATGTGAAAAGCCTGGATTCAAGTCCCTATTTGCCTGATTCAGACTCAGGATTTAATTTAGAGCTCTTAAATCCTACACAGTGCCCTAACCAGCACATTATTTGTTTCCTTCCATTTCCCTCCTGGAAGTTTTCAGCTTTTTCTGAAGCAAGGATACTGGACTAATAACTAATCCAATTGTCAAAGCATTCCCAAATTCCTAGATGAAAGATTTAAACTCATCCAATACTAGAGCTTGCTTACCATTTCCCTATTACAAGATCCTACACAGACAGATAAATAATGGAATTCCTGCAATCTGGGAAGCCACAGACTAAAGCACAGGTTAACATGTAGGAAATCACAAACCATATTCATGTGCTCAACAAGACATAGCAGAAGTTACAGAAATATCTCAGAAAGGGATGTTTATTTACATGCACATATGTCTTCTGCATATACTCAAGGAAATATATAGGAATGGAAAATCACTTACAACACTTAACTTTTAAGTACCTAGCTGCTAGGGTAGAATCCACAACATGGCACAAGTACCTATATGCAGTAATTGAAGAATTAGAGCTGAACAGTGAGCTACCTGGACTTACCCAATGGAAATATTAATATATTGCCTGAAGTCCCACCTTCTTCTAGACTCTAGATCAGGGATAGGCAACGTTTTTTTGGCCGGAGTCCCGAAAAAAAACACATTATCTATCTTGTAAGGTGCCACAGTGTCGGCATGCCACAAAAACAAAAGTGGGGTGGAAGGGGTACATGGTAGGATGCACTCCATATTTAATACTATTAATAATCATTAACATTGTTTTTTATTTTTTATTAATAGTAAATAGAAAGCTGGTGTCAGGCGGGAAGCGAGGGCTGCCCCAGGGCTTCCCTACTTGGGCCACAGTGGGGGACCCAGCAGCACCAGAGGTGGGTCCCAGCTGGCCTGCGCAGCTCCACGGGGATGGGGCACAGCCACCCTGCCCACAAAGGGACGGTGCCTGGCTGGGGCAGGATACTGGGCCTAGGGAGCTCCCTGCTTGGTCTCTGTGTGTGCCAGGTACAGTGCGAGTGGGAGCTGCAGCCAGGCTATTCTCCAGGCTCTGGGAACAGCCACCATGGCCGGTGCTCAGGGCCAAGCCAGCCAGAAGCCTGCAGTGCAGCAGCTCTGTGCATTGCCTGCCCCAGCCCTGGCCCCTTGAGGGGAACTGCAGGTGGGCAAGGCGGGGGCCTGGGCAGGCTGAGGCAACTGCGGTGGCTGTTCCCAGGCTCCAGGGGGCTCCCGTGGCCAGGACCCTGCATTGGGATGGCTCTGCCCTGTTTGTGCTGTGCACAACGTGCAGGGAGGCCAATCCCCGAGAGGGAAGCCCCCCGAGTCTGGCGTCCTGCCCTACCCATGTGCGCAGGGTGGCTGCAGCCCACCCTGAGGAGCTGTGCAAGCTGCCCAGGCCCCACCACAGGTGCTACTGGGCATCCCCATCCACCACAGCTCGAGCCCACAGAGCCCTGAGGCAGCCCCCACTTCCCAGCCAGCCCCTGCCTTCCTGAGGGCCTGACTGGGCTGGCTTGCCCACAGTGCCTCCCCACATGCCGACCAGACCCTGCCCCGACCACCTGGCTCCAGCACATGGCACCTCAGTGCTGCCCTACCCGGATGGGACAGGGCATCTGCCTGCCTGGGCAGCTCCCTCCAGGCCCCACGGGGTGGGGGTAGTAGAGCACAGGCACCTCCCTGCCTGTCTGCGCTACTCTGACTTGCCCGATGCCTGCTGTGGCTGCATGGGACAGTCCGAGGCAGCAACTTTAAAAACAAAAAAAACCCCTAAAAAACTATTTCTTTGTGCACCGGCCGGTGTGCTGGAAAAATGTCTCCGCATACCACTAATAACATGCGTGCAGGGGGTTGCTGACCCCTGCTCTAGATGCATGTTGCATGATACAGAGCAACTGAAAGATTCAGGATGCCTCCTGGCATCCTCAGTCTTCTCTGGAGGCCAGGAGCCTACAACCAACTCTTTCAAAGAACTGAGTAGAGCTCACTCTTAAAAACTTTGCTGGTACCGCTTCTGATGATCTGTTATTAGGGCAGTTCTGCAAGAGGGATAGAGAAGCCCCCACTTCTTGTTTGAGCTTTTTACCTATGCATTAAGAATTCAAGATTGACTAAGTCAAAAAGAGCACTCATGAGGACCTGCTCTGCAGCCTACTGCTTTAACAATCATGAGAGCAGAGATGGGAACCCAGGACTCCCCCACCCTAGAGGAATCTTAACCACTCAGCTACAGTCATGCCCCCTTTAGGGCCTAGCTCCCTCTTCTTCAGCAATCCCTTGCAGTTGAGGATGATCGTCTTCCATAACTGGGCCTAACTTAACTAACTGTTTATTGCACTGATGCACAACTTCAAGGAGAGGGGTGAGGAGTGCTGTGATCCATGCTAGCATATACCCTGATAGGTAAGGAAGTCTCCTGGGTCCTGGAAATTTGGACCTTCAGCATGGTAAGGAAGAACTGAACCTAGGTGTCCCACTTGTGGAAGTGCTCTAACCACAAGGCTGTTACACGGGTGGACTACATAATCTCCTCTTCCAGCCTCATTTGAAAAGAAAGTTGTGGCCACAACTGCACTGCATGCCAAGCCCAGTCTTGTCAGTAAGCGCACCCAGAGCCTGCCAATGGGATCAAGCATTCCTCAGTTTTGTTCTTATATCCCATACAGGTTTGGTCGGCACAAGCACCAATCAATCACCACATCATCTCTGACCCTACAGTCCATCAACCAGACTTTAACTGGCCACACTGTTACTGAGCATTTCTCAACCATTTTCAAACTGGACAGGATATCTGTGCCTCAAACTGGTACCAACAGGGCCTTTGCAATGACAACAAATGCCTTTGTGGACAAGTTCCCAGTCCCACATTGTAAATGGACACGAGCCAGCAATGCTACCTGGGGGCCTTCCAGCTCTTCACACCGGTGAAGACATTGCCTTAAGATAGTTGAAACAATATGTGTTCATATTGCACACTAAACAAATACATCCTGACCTTTGGCTCCTTTTCTAGTCCATCCAGGAAGAGCACAGGCCAACTGCAGACACTTCCTCAGCCTGACAAAGGGTGTTTGTACCCAAAAGCTTGCTGAAAGAGTTTTTCCAACTGCCTGAGTTGGTCTAATTAAAGATATCGGATTTACCTACAGAACCTTACTAAACAAACACATTTAGGCTTAAAGCAGGAGGCAGGCACTGCACTGCTGAGCCCGTGGCGGCCCTGACCGCTGGCAGAGCAAAGCCCCGGGTGCCTTGGGAATGCGAACTCCCCTCCCCTCCCCTGCACCTGCGCCCGCGCCCGCTGCCGTCTCCTACCGAGCCGGGGCGAACCCCGGGCCCCAGGACAGGCGCGATCCCACCAAGCACCGCGGCTCCGGGGAGGGGGCGGGGCAGCGCGTCCGGTTGCTAAGGTGACGAGAGCTACTCGTGCCTGCGACAGCCACAAACTCCACCGTCAGCCCGCGGTGACGTAGCCTGCCCTCTGCGCATGCGCCACTGCAGCTCTTGAAGCCCATACCCTCCCCACGCCTTCGCAGGGCTGGCGCCAAGCCCTTGGCGGAAGGGGGGGTGCTCTTGCACGTGGCCTAATTTGCTTCCTCACGTTTTTCTTGGCCTTCTGGAATGTCTTCATTACAGGCACTGAGCCAAGGAGGTGATCTTGGTGCTGAAGTCGCACAGCTGCACTGTTGCTTTTAAATGTGAGGACTTACCCATCCCTTCATGCATTAGGTAGATCCCAGCCGAAAAGATCTCCAGACTGGACAGTTCTTGCAAGTGGTTTTTAAGCAGCAAATATTCGTGATGCTAGGATTAACTCCCCTTTTTCCATACGGGCTCCTCATGAGTAAATAGAGCCCGGGCAGAGTTGCTCTGCAGACGATAATTCAGTCTGTGGCCAAGGGGAGAAACCATGCAGCAGTGACTACTCTGGAGTCTACCCTTTTCCATCCAGTTATAAAGCCACGAAGAGACGGCACAAATGACCTCCACACAGACAGTGGATAGCACCATTGCACTGCCCAGTTTCAGTCCTTGCATGGGAGACCCACTTGATTTGTGCCAGTAATGGGACGGGAGAAGGATTTCACAGATTTCATAGATTTTCAGGGTCAGAAGGGACCTCAAGCAGATCATCGAGTCTGATCCTCTGCCCTGGGCAGGAAAGAGCGCTGGGGTCAGATGACGCCAGCCAAGTGTTTGTCCACAGAAGGAGCTGCACTATTTTCCCTAATCAAGGGGCTGGGTCTGAGCCCACCCAGCAAGCCACTAAGGATACTTAGGGAATCTAAAGCAGGGGTCAGCAAGCAGCAGCTGGTGGGCCAGGTCCAGCTGTGGGAGCCAGTGAATTTAGTCCAAAGCAAGGGGGGATTTCCCCTGCCCCTGGCTGCACCACAACCAAGTGGCTAGAAAAACAACAGAAGCAGCAGCAATGGGGTCCTAGTGCCAGCCAACCTTAGACCCAAAACAGATTATTCTGGTTTACCTTTAGAAAAACATTGATGACCCTTATCTAAAAATGTAGACATAGCACCTGCCAACAAAAAGAGTTCTTCCACCAGCATACATACACCAGTTCCCCAGACAACATATGGTTAACTAACAAAAGCACTCTTCTGTCAGCACAGCTGTGTCCTCACCAGGGGTTTTGCTGATTTTATCACATTCCTATCCAATAGAACGGGTGGGCAAAATATGGCCCGTGGGCCAGATCCAGTCCATGGAGGGACTTTCACCAGCCCACAGTGGGTCAGTCCTGCCTGGCCCAGGCACCGCTGGGCACATGGCACACATCCCACTAACCTCAGGCATGCAGAGGGGCTGGGGTGGTTCTGCTGCTGGACTCCATCTCTAAGCAGCCCAGGCAGTGGCAGATCATTCTGGCTGCCACCACCAGTCCTGTCCTAGCCCCATGGGGACTGGTGGGTACCAGCACACACAACCCCAACCCCAGCCTACCCCATTCCCACTCTGGACCAACCCACCCACAATGAGCAGTGTCAGCAGCTGGGCAGAAGCTGCTGCTAGGTGCTGGGGAAAAGCAGCTTCCTTTACCCCTTGCTGCTGCTGGGTCATTCTTGCTGCAGCCACCTGAAGCCTACGCACAGGCTGCCCTGCAGTTCCTCTCTGTCACTGTCACCACTGCCACTAGTGCCACCTCCGGACTCCCCAGCAGGGCAACAGTGGCAGTAGAGAGATGCTGCAGGGCAGCCCAGGTGCAGGCCTGCAGGCCCTGAGGCTCCTCCCTGATACTTGCTGCAGCAGGAAGGGCCCAGCAATGGTGAGGGGGGCAACTGCTTTTCCCCTGCATCCAGCAGCAGTGGCTGCTGCCACCATTTCTCATTGTGGTGTTGGCTACAAATGCCCAACTCGGGATCCTTAAAATTCTGGTTTATGAGGTGGATTGAAACTCTGTAATGAAGTCAAATCATAAACCCTGGGGCTGGTCCCCCCACACACGCACACACACAGTAGCAAGTTACAAGACTCAGGTATGCCTATCTCATAGGCTCTGGACTCTGCCATCGATGGCCAGTCGAGGCTTCTTCCAGCGTGGTGTTATCCTCCAGAAGAGGGTCACCAGCTGGTCCTTCTGGCTGGGCAGGTCGGGTGCTGGCCAAGTTGGAGACCAAGAGTGTACCCCTGAGGGTCACTTTTCACTGCTTTTTATCTGTCCCTGGAAGACTTTGGAGACTTCCCAGTTTTCAGGTTTGCCCAATCCAGGGGCCTTTGACCCTTGTGGGACTTCCCCCTCAGTGGCTACTGGATGGCATCTGTCAGCCCCAAGGGTTGTCTGCATGTACATGCAGATTTGGGAGTCTGTTGATGAATTTTGAATAGGGCTCTGGGAGCAGCCAATCTGGAGAAATTCAGCCCCGAATGTTGGTCACTGGCTTTGATTAACTCAGACCAGAGCTTCTAGCCCTTGAACGGTGAAATTCAGAGAATTCCTGGTTGCTACATTGTCTCCCATTGATTTCTTCCCTTGGTTGATCTGTGGTTTTCCTAGGTGTTAATTGACCCTTGTTACTGAAGCCTGCTACTGTGTTACACACTCAATAACTGATTCACTCCCTCTTTCAGGGGCCTGCCTGCTACAGGGAAGCCCCCTGCCCTTGTTAACATTGTTACAATGTATAACTTACTTATGAAACTAAACACATTTAGTTAAAAGGTGAAAAGAAAGAGGAAGGAAGAAAAGGTAGAAGAAGAGAAACATATCCAAAGAGGGGAGAGCAAATGCAGGCAAGAGGAAAAGGGGGCTTTCTGCTACAGTGTGGGGGCTGGTTTGGAGCAGGCACAGGGTGGGCTGAGGTTGGTGCTGTGTGTGGGTTCCAGACTTGTTCAGAGCTGGTCTGCTCTGGCAGGGGTGGGTCTGAAGGCTGGTTATGGAGCTATGTACCTAGGTCACAGCTGGTTTGGAGCTGGTCCACTCTGGCCAGGGCAAGTGTGGAGTAGGCATGGGGCAAACAGGAGCCAGGGCTATGTGCTCACCTGCTGTTGGGCATTGGTGGCAGCAGCAGTAGTAGGGAGGAACCGCAGGGCCTGCAGACTCCAGGTTTGGTGAGCTGTTGCGGTGGGGAGGGTGCTGACCAGCCCTTAACAGCTCCCCAAAGCTGCCTATGCAGCCTGCAGGCCCAAATAATTGCCCACCCCTACAATAGAGGTATGCTAGCAAAACTTTGTAATATGACCTGGTCTAAGTAAAATACATACTGGCTGTGTCCACATGAGACACTTTACTGTGCAGCAGACTAATTTGCTGCACAGTAAAGCATCTCTGTGTACACATGTGTGGCATTTATGGCACAGTAGACTAATTTCCTGCACTGCCAGGTGATGAAGGGAATAGTGATGATGGGAATAGTTTATTCCAGCTCAAATTGAGCCAGAGTATATTCAGTTCCATTACTTGTACATCTAGACATGCCAACTATGTATGACATTTGTATCATATTCACTTTTTGCTGCATTGTTCTGTTTCCTCTATTCCATTTCCTGTAGTTCCTGTAGTTCCATTGTTCTGTATGATGTCTTAAACTTATTTATCAGTATTTATAATTGTGTTACCACAATGCCAAGAGTCCTTGTGCCAAACAGACCCCAATATAAGTACAGAAATAGAGGAAAGACATGGATATAAATAGACAGACAGGAATGCAAGAAGCAATAAGACAATATCAGTCAACATAATAGGCTGCCTTAGCACATTAGCAGTCTAGATTAGATTGCAACAGGAAACAAGTTGTAACAAGTATATATAATCTATGGCACTAGGCCAGCTGTAATATCTAGTTATTCTGAGGGCTCATGGAGACCATATTGTGAACACACTGCATGCTCAGGTGAAAGACATTAATTTGTGGAAATTATAATGCTTGTTATAATAATAGTACTTTTATTATTGATTATTTTAATAACTGTAGTGCTTAGCATCTGCCACCCATGCCCCAGGAAGGAATTGTAGAAATGTAGGGTTGGAAAGTACCTCACAAGGCAATCTAATCATCCCCCTGCTCTTAGATAAATTAAGTATATTAGGCATTCTAATGATGGGATTCAACAACCTTCTGAGATAATCTATAAACTTGTTCCAGGGCCTAACTAGCCCTTCTATAGTTACATCTGTTTATGTAATAGTTACTCTAAATTTCCCTTGCTGCAGATTTATCCTATCGCTAGTGGACATGGAGGACAATTGATTATAGTCATCTTTATAACTACTTTTTATATATTAGGAGACTTTTTTATATTTCTGTTCAATCTTCTCTCTTTTAAAGAACACTAATTCTTTCAACCTTTCCCCATAGGTTTTGTTTTTTCACATCTCTCATTTTTGTTCCTCTTCCTCAGACTTTCTCCAATTTGTCTTTTCTTCCTTAAAGTGTGGTGTCCAAAACTGGATGCAGTACTCCAACTGAGGAGTACCAGTGTTGGCTAGAGTGGAATAACTATCTTTCTTCAAATGCAACACCCCTGTACACTCCAGAAAGACATTTATCTTTTTTTGCAACAGCATTACATTGTGGATTTATGTTCATTTATGGTCCATTGTAAACCTCGGGTATTTTTCTACATTATGGCTATCTAGCCCTTATTCTCCATTCTGTATTTGTCCATTTGACATTTTCTTCCTTTGCACTTATCTTTCTTGAATTTCACCTTACTGATTTTGAACTATTTTTTCCAGTTTATTCAGATCACTGTACTATGCAGAAACATTCCATGGGCAGTACAAGTGTTACAGCTGAACAGGGAACAGTGCCATTAAAAGTGCAGTTATGCACTTTCCTGAATGAAAAATAGTGTTGTTGTGCCTGTGTAGTACTGCTCTAGCATTAAATGTTGTACAAGCAAACAGTGCTATCACAGGTGTCTGCTTGTAGCTGAATCAGCTCATCTGCTAATAGTCATTATAGCCCCTGACTACAATGAGAGGAAGCTAAAGAGAGTGAGAAGTTATTATGATCTATTCAGTTAAATAAGAGCAAAGGGTTTTCTGCATCTTAAAATCCCTAGGGCACTGTGGCAGGCCCAAGTTTGCAGCACCACCACTGGCATGTCCTGCCCACCTGGGTACCACCCCAAAGCCTACTCGCCTGTCATGACTTAATGTTATTTGAGATTAGTCGTAGATGCTGCTCAGTGCTTTCCTCCGGCCCCAGACAGCTCAGCTGGTAAGTCTTCTGTGAGGCTCCACCACCCCTACATTTCACCCCTTTCTACTCAGGTTGTCCACTCAGGTCTTGGCGATGTCTGCAATGGGCTGCTGGTGCTGCCTATTCTCCTGGCACACCTGCCTGCACAGTAGATATGAGGCCTTCATGGCTGGTGAATGCACAGGTTTGGGTGATAGGGAAACTGAATGTGAGCACATGGTACAGGCAAGCAAGGCATTGATTCTACCCACACCCAACACTTTACCTCAGTGTTCTGTGTTTGGCAAGGCAAGCTTCTCCTGGCCCCCACTGGCTTCTCCCTTTGTAGGTATTCCCCAGGCAAGCTGAGTTTCTAGGCTGCTGCCTCCTGGCCATGTACCCCAGTACTTCGGACAACATCTCCTCATGCTCCCTAGGCTCCTCTGCAACTACTGCTGCCCTAGCAATGGGTTTTGGGTCTGTACTTGTTCAAATGTGGTGGCTGTGACTACAGGGGTGCTGGACAGGTTTTCTTCCCCAGCAGGCTCTACCACTTTCTCTCGGGCTGGCCTCCTCCCATTCCAGCTGCCCATGTGTGAGCAGAGGTTCAGTCAGATCTGCACCATTGGGTTTGCCCAGCAGCTTCCACACCAATACCTGCTCTTTCTCTTATGGGTGTGTCACAGAGCACTTATGTGTCCTACTCCCAAAGAGGGGTAAACTGCCAGGGAAGAAGCCCTAGCAGGGAATAAGGAGCCCAGCTGTGGGTTGCAGGGGCAACCAGGAAAGGTCAGCTGACCAGAAGGGGCAGGGCCTGGCTCCCTTATAAGCCCTAGGGGCTGGGGCCAGAGGCAATTCCTTGCCAGCTGCCAAAGAGGATGGAGCTCTCTGCCATGGGAGAGAGGAAAAGCCTGAGCAGCATCCAACATTGCTGAGAGTTAAAGGGTCACTGGTAGGACTGAATGTTGTTATGGCTGGGTGGGTTCTGTTTATAGCCGAAGGGCTTGTGTTTGTGTTGTTGTGGTTTACCCAGTGGTTTGGGAGAGGCTATTAGGGAATGGAGGAGGTCTCATAGGGGACTCACAGAAGAGTGTGAGGATCTCAGTGCCAGTGAGGGTGCAGCATTTGGGGTACATAGACTCCAGCCCTAGAGAAGGGCAGCTGAGAATCCCCAGAGAGGGGGCATTACTGAGCAGCCCCTGTGCAGGCATGGTGAGCCCCAGAGAGGGGGCAGCCTTATTGAGAAGCCCAATGAGGGCATGTTGGGCCCAGAGAGGGCAGCTTGACAGAGAAAGCCCTGAGAGAGGACAGCTGTATTGAGGAGCACCTTGAGAGGGGGCAAAAGCCCCATAGAATGGGGCAGCTACTGAGAAGCCTCAGTGCAGGTGTGATGAGCCCTGGAAAGGGGGCAGCACTACCGGGAAGCCCCAGAGAGGGGGTAGTTGCCAAGAAGCCCCAGAGGAGGGGGCATTATTGGGGCGCCCCAGAGAGGGGGCGGTGTAACAGAGGAGGCCTAGAGAGGACAAAAAAGGGACCAGATCATAATTAGAATGAGACATAACATCTTTTCCATTGGCGAGGTGTGGACTGCAGTGTAGGGGAGGAAACAGAGCCGCAGATAGTGCTCCCTGGCAGCAGGGCAGTACAAGGGCAGCCTCCCACTAATTAACACCAATTAATCAATTCATAACAAGGCATGGCAGGCGAGAGGTAGGAGGTTGCCCCAGGAACAGGTGTGCGGACCACGTTTAGGTTGGCCCAGGTCGTGTACCTGTCACAGGGTATTCAGTCTCCCACAGCATTTCCTGTTCTGGCAGGGCCTCCTGCCCCTGGAAGGATTCCCTGATGTGGTGCCACAAGTAAGTGTGCTGCCTGGCTCTGTGGGAGTGTTCCTGCAGCAACCGAGACTTCTGCAACCTGGCTGGGCAACCCATCCCTGTGGGGGGTGTGCTGGTCCTAGTCCAGCTGCAGGGAAGTTTTCAGATTGCACCCACAGTGAGCCCTCTCTCCACCTTTCCCCTGCTGCCACCAAGGAGTTCCTTTTATCCTGGGAGTCCTCTAGGCCCAGACTACTCTGCACGCCCTCTTCTGGTTGCGTGGTGCTAGTCAATTCCCCAGCAGACCGGTCATCTGGATACTGGTGTGTGGTGGGCCTGTAACAGGTGCATCCAGACAAGCACAGACCTTTTTTTCCAGGGGACAAGTAGCTGCGGCACTTAACACCTTGTGCCATTGCTACTTGTTCCTGGGGATGCCTGTGTCATGTGGCTCTGGTGAGTGGCAAGTTACCTAGAAGGTAGGGAAGGCTGGAGCCAACAACTGTGCTGGCCCCCAGAAACCTAATCTGGGGGCCTCCCATGGCTGCAGCCACAGCAAGAAGCCTGGCCAGCAGTTTGAGTGTGATTCTGGCAGGCCAGGCTCCAGTTCTGGGTGGCACATACTGCTGCCACCTGCACCACTGCTTTTTTTTTGTGGTGTGTTTTTTTATCCTGGGATGTCCCGGGGTCAAGAAAAACCCCTGTGCTACAAAGTAGCAGCACAGAAAACACCTGCATGTGTGGTGTGTGGTGCCACAGATGGGTCTTCAGGACCACGTACTGCACATCCACGTTTGTCTGGACGTGGCCCTACATTACAAAAAGAAACGTGTTTAAATATGGTTATGATACTTAAGCCATGGTAAAATACATTTGTTCTAGCTCCTCTGGATAGAGGACAAACAAACACATTATAATCATGTTGGTGAATGATATTAATTCTAGGTAACTACAGGTTTCCCTCGCCCACCACAGTTTTAAGTATCCATGCTTAATATTCTATATATAATTTTGGCTACCATGGTATACAGTTTTGAGTAACCACAGTTTTCTGTAGCTGTGCATAAGCCCACCTGCCATTTCAGATCATATGCACTCTTGCTAGCCTATCTTCTAACGCACACTCAGTCTTGTGTAATGCTTCACGCCGTTAACATCCAGTCGCAGGTGCTCTGCATTTTTCTCCCAGTTTCTTTGTGATTTTTGCATTTTGTCCTTAAGTATGGCCTCTAAGTGAGTGAGTGGTGAAAGTGAGCTATTTGTGAAGTGGGCAAGGAAAGTGCTGTCCTTGGAAGCAAAATTGAAGTTGTTGGATTGTCTAGTGCATGGAGAGAGTGTTGTGAAAGTTGGGGTGAGGAGCACCGACCAGGGGTCAGCAACCCCTTGCTGACGCTGCCAGTAGCTGTGTCCAGCGGTGATCACTGACCGCCTGCAGACACTGCTGGCAGTGTTGGCAGCGAGGCAGGGTGGTGAGCAGCAACTGCTTACCTTTTCATAGGTGGTGCACTGCCACGTTCAGGGGGTGCACATGCACCCACATGCATACTCCATGCATTGCCAATGAGCCTCATTGTTCTAGTGTAGGCAATATATCTAGGGTGAGGGTATAACTGGAGTGCCGATTTACTTCAGCTGTTTCCAGGTGTTCAGAATGAATTTTTTAGTCCTGTCTTGGGAGACAGAAAGGAAACATAAAAACCACCTTGCCTTCTTATCCACCCCTGCACAAAGACTACCTCAATTTGAACTACTAATTGGACCCTGTATATGAGCTGCTTTCAAAGAGAAACTTCAAACATGAGAACTTTGGACTTGGAAAACTTTACACCTGACCCTTTTGGACCACAAATATTTTGTGTTCCAACAGATTCTTGCTGTGAAATGTTTCAGCTGGGCAAACAGCAGCAAATATTGAATTTCAGCACAGATATCTGTGCATTTAGTAGTGCCCTTGCCTCACACTCCTCTCTTCAAACAAAATTGTTTCTCATCTCTAGTTACTTTCCAGTCTGCCTGACCCAATACATAGACAACTTTTTCTGAAATCCTTACAAGCAATAATTAAACACTGCCCCAATTTATGCTTTAAAAAAATCTGTCATGATCTGTGCTGAGCTTTAAGTGCTGTGTGGACTCAGGTCGTCTCAACTACTTTGTGTGAGTGGATTTGGAATATTACTTATGTAGCTGCCTACTAAATGAACATAATGTACTAAAACGAGTCTTTTAATTTGTATACTACATTTCTTGGCATCTAGGTAAGTGTTAACTATTAGCATTACTGGGAATCAAGAGTATAGACTGTTCATTCTAGGAGTTATTGTGCAGAGGTTTGTATCTAAATTGCCCCTGGTAACAAAAGTCCAGCTCAGATTGTTACATAAGATTGTTAAAAAAAGTTAGTAACATTTGAAGAGAGGAAAAGATTGAATTAGTCCAAACAAATAGTTCTACAGATAGCACTGATGGCCTGTGTTGATCACGTCTAGTAACCAAGGAGAGGGTGGGATAGAAAAAATCAGTAAATCAAACCTGATGTGCCAGAAATTAGGCTCGATTAAGTCCCTGGCACCCATTCACTTACAGGCACCAAGAGATCTGAATCCTGATCACAACAACTGTGCCTCTTGCTGTACTACATGTACATGGCAGGAGGTGTGATTTTTGGGATCAGATCTCAGTCACATTCTTTCTACTTGCCAGCCCATGGGGAGCCTGGGATCATGATCCCGGGCTCCCCCTGCACCAGCAATTTGAAAGCTAGATACTTGCAGCCCAGAATGATGCAGTGCAGTCCCAGGGCTGGTTTGGGACCTATGGGTCCCGGGCACAGGACCAACAATCAGCTGATTGCTCACCCTGGCCCTGAAGCAGCCGTGGACATACAACCTATTCAGGTTTAAGGCACAATGCAAACCAGCCATAAAAATGTTCTACAGTATTCAAGGACCCTTTTTTTATGGTTGGTTTGCCATTTTAAACTACCTTAAGTTGTGTGCACCTGTACCACCCTTGCCATTTATGCCACAATTTACACATTAATTGAAGCATAAGGGTAATATATAGGGGGGATTTTAGTGAACAAAGTAATGAAATGTTATGCTATTTCATCCCTCCTCATCCTACTACTTAAATATCTTAACTGTAGTGGTTGAGTGGGAGGGACTTTCAGAAGATCACCATCCTCACTGGTATTGACTAAACCTTAAGCATCATGTGGAATGTAAGACTTGTATTCCAGCTCTCAGCCTCTCTGTATTATGAATTTTCCTCCTTTTTACCTTTTTTTCCTTTCTGTTCTCTTTTTTTCCTTGTGTCTAATAAGAATCTAACCAGCTGACTCAGACTACATCTTCGGCAGCACTGCTGTTATCTTGTGACCAGACAACAAATAAAGTAGAAGTAAAACCATCTTATGCTGGTACAAATGTAAAATATTTTTGCATGGGAATCTGATCAATTAGGCCAGGGGTTGGCAACATTTTTGGCCAGAATGCCAAAAATACCAACAACTTTTGTCTTGTAAGATGTTGGTGTGCCAGAAGCAGATGGCAGGAGAGCTGTGAAGGGTCAAATCCATGTTGCAGCAGTGCAGCCCCGGCCAGTTCCCCACCATCCGCCCCAAGGTGCCTGTGCTAAGCAAAATGGTTTCATATGCCACACTCTGGCATGTGTGCCAGAGGCTACCTACCTCTGAATGAAGGATATGCACACTCTAGCTTTCTAATTTTTTTTTATAAAATGTGTCTTCTTTTTAATTTAAGACATAATATTAGAAAATAATGGTAAACTTAATAGGGCTATTCATAGTAACAATAGTAAAGCACTAACTAGGCCTAATAGTATTTTCAGGATTAGGTCCTGGTTAAAAAAAGTACTTTAAAAACATTCTTTGTCCTGTTTTCCTAATTAGAGTCAAAATAACAAGCAGAAGATCTTTTAAAACAGATCTAGAATGGTAAAACCTGCAGCATAACAGCAAAACTGGTCATGATAATATAGTATTAGGATGAAATAATCTAGTACATATTATTCCATGCAGTAATTAAGAGAATAGTCTAATTTTACCAAACATGTAAATGAAATATATAAACCAGTCAGTCAGCTATGCAGTTTGTAAATAAACATCATGCATTGAGAATATATCAAGAAAAGGAGCTTTAATATGAAAACAATACTTGTGCTGTAGTTCAGGTATAAACAAGACACATAGAACAGGAAAATCCATCTTTCAGCGTTATACATTTTATCAATGGAAGAAATCACTCTGTGACTTCTAGCATAGTGGAGTCACATTTTTAGTACACTTTGTAAAACCTATTTTTCCACTACATGCTTTGTGACTTATGTTAGATGGATGTTTTGAGGATTACATGGAATTATTTACAATATTGATAATACATTAACATCACATTATTTGCATTGAGCATTTTTAACTATAGCAAGCTCCACAAAAACAGAAAATGAGTAAACCTTACTAAAACAAAAGCATTTTAATTTGTTACCTTTATAGAATATCAAATCTGTTTGAGCTGTTAGCATTATAACCAGCAACATACCTTAGTTTGTTTCAACTGAAACATCCTTCTTCTGATTGCTTTAGTGACCAAGTACTACATTAAAGTAGCCTAATATTTAACAAATGTGAACTATGTCTCTGTTCTTATTCAGCTCCAAAGGGTTAGGTAAGGTCTCCTAACTTAAAAAAGACTTTGCAATTTAAAAAAGTGAGTCCTTGATTCTCTTCAAGAAAATTTTCACATTCCTATGACTCTCTACATGCCTCTTTTGAAAGTAATAGCTTATTCTCCCTTTTTATTGTCATCTCCTCTTATAGGACCTCCCCCTTAAAGTACAACCTACTTCCTCCAGCCAATAGCATATTTATACCCTTATATGGCACAGAAATAGAACATGCTCATTATCCAAATAGCACTGATAGGCCAATTTTGCTGCTCTCAATAAAACTATGAAAGACTGCTCCTGTTGTGGTTGGCTGTATAAGAAAGAATCTCTGTGCTGAGGAAAAAAGAACCCATTAGCTTGGTAATTTCATTGTTGTTCCACTTGGGCCTCTTCTACTTTATATAAATTCTGCTTTTCCCCACCCACTAAATTAGCCCATACCACTGGCTGAATAGGTGTTTGGCATCTCCTGTTTTAAGGTTTCATTTTTTTCTACAGGGTTCACAGAAAAGGGAACAGAGAGTCTCTGTCCATCTGCCATTGGAGGCTCAAATTACCAGGCCTGCAAATTTTTATGCCATGACAGGTAAGACAGCCTTTCTTTTCTTACCACCTTCTTTTTTAACTCAGTTTGACAATTTCCCCCTCTCTGCTGTTCCTTTTTGTTCTTCCAATCCTGTCATGTTTTCACTTTTGCCAGCAGTTTGGCAGCATTACGCTGATCATTATTGGAAGAAAATAACATGACTACTGCATCCTTACATAAGACTCTGTTATTGTCTTTCGTGAAAGTTTTGACTAAGTAATATGGGATCATGTCTATGCTACCTTCATTATACGCATAACCAAATTGTAAGTGTTGACAGTGGGGGGGCACAATTCCACACCCCGCCCCTGCTGCTGCTGGGCATTAGCTCTGACCAGGCTGCACACCTGCACCCACCATCAGCACAGAAATATGGGGGGTCATGTGCCTTTCCCACACACATTGCCTATGGCAACAAGAAAATAACATAACTCACCACTAGGTAAACACTTTCCTGTTACTTACAAAAGCTGGCCAATAATTATAACAATTGCCACTAATATAATAATTATGATCTTTAAGGTATAATATAATAATCACATTCCTTAGGCATGCAGGGTTGAAGTCAGAAAGGCTGAAGGCCAATTTGAGTTGCTTCTAGCAAGGGACATGAAGTGTCACAAGAAGGGTTTCTACAAATATTGGTAGCAAGAGGAGGATCAGGGAAAGTGTGGGTCCCTTACTAAATGGCAGAGGCAACCTAGTGAGAGAGGTATACAAACAATGGAAGCTTGGGGCATGCCCTAAGGAGGACTATACAACAATGACCCGCATTTGTAGGGAACAGATTCAAAGGGCTAAGGCGGCAATGGAACTAAAATTAGCAAATGGGAGTCAAGGACAAGAAGAAGTCCTTCTTTAGGTATATAGGGAACAGGAGGAAAACAAATGGGAGTGTGGGGCTACTGCTCAACAACTTAGGACAGCTGGTTACTGTCACTCAGGAGAAAACAGAACTCTTGAATAACTACTTTGCTTTGGTCTTTCACCGGGCCAAGGGCAAATTCATGCCAGAGTGGGTACAAAACGAGCAAGGTAGGAATGACTGCCTTCCTACTATTACCATAAAACTGGTGTCTGATCATTTGAAAAAAATAGACATATATAAGTCTGTAGGACCGGATGAACTTCATTCAAGGGTGCTGAAGGAGCTGGCCGAAGTTATCGCAGGACCACTGGCAAAACTTTTCCAAAACTCATGGCACTCCAGAGAGGTCCCTGAGGACTGGAAGAGGGCCAACGTTGTGCTCATCTTCAAGAAAGGGAGGAGGGAGGACCTGGGTAACTATAGGCCAATCAGCCTAACTTCTATCCCAGGGAAGATCCTGGAAAAAAATCAAGGAGTCTATATGCAATAGGCTTGAGGCAGGTAAGATTCTGAATGACAGCCAGCATGGCTTCATCATGGGCAAATCTTGTCTTACCAACCTCATCTCCTTTTATGATCCGGTAACTCACCATGTGGATAAGGGAGAGGAGGCTGATGTTGTATACCTTGAATTCCAACAGGGCTTTGATCCAGTATCCTACTACATTCTTGTGAGAAAACTGGTTGACTGTGTGCTTAACCATGAACAGTTAGGTGGGTAGGGAGCTGGTTGCAGGGTAGGACCCAGAGAGTTCTCATGAATGGATCTGTGTTATCTTGGTAAGAAGTAGCCAGTGGTGTCCCTCAGGGGTCAGTGCTTGGTCCACTGCTTTTCAACATCTTTATCAATTATTTGGATGTAGAGGTGAAAAGCTCACTGGCCAAGTTTGCAGATGACACCAAGTTATGGGTAAGTGTGGTCATGTTTGAAGATAGGTTGCAGATACAGGTGGACCTAGACAGTCTAGCAAGTTAGGCAGATCGGAACCAGATGAAGTTCAATGTCGAGTAATGTAAAGTGTTCCACCTGGGGACAAAACCCCCTGTGGCAGGGCACCTTTGGGTGCCTGCCATGTTAAGGGCAGAGTCAAGCAGCTATCAGGTGTCTGATGACAGCAGCAGTTTTGAGAGCAAGGGATATAAAGGCTGCAGTTTGCTGCTACCAGCCCAGGCAGAAACACCCCTGGCTGAGCTGCAGCAGGAACACCTTGAACGTAAGAGCAGGAGGATCTTGGTTCTGGGCATGAACTAAAACTGCACCTTGCTGGGGAAGGGTGGCCTTGTGGGGCTCCTAGTGGCGTGGGAGCCCCCAGGAAATGCCAGACCAGTTACCTCCCCAGTGAAAGGTGGGTTAGGCTGCCTTAACCCCCACCCCCCATCATCTGGTGAGTAATTCTGAGAGCTGGGGAAGTGGTGGGGGCCAGGTATGCCCATGTGTAGGTGCCTGAGCCCAGCAGGGATGCAGATCCTGGAGACCCCAGAAGAGGTAACACGTGGGAGCATAGTTGTGTGGCCCTGCACAGAGCAGGGCTGAATGGGAGTAGGCCTGAAGGGCAGTCCCAGGGGGTGCATTCAGTAGGGCTGAACTTGGAGTAAGCTTGAAGGGCAGTGCGAGGTCCAGCCCCGAGAGTAGTTGATCATGAAGGGTGAGGTGTGGTGCAGTAGCCCTAGAAGGGGCATAATAGGAACCCCATCTATGGGGAAGTGGCCAAGGCATGGTCATGAGTGCCTGAGGCTGTAGTTTGGCCAGAGGCTGAGTGTGGGGCTCAGCCAGAGTTAGGGGTGTGTCTGGACCCCGGTAAGTCCTCTGCTTCAAGGAGGCTGAGTGTGGGTCGAAAGTAAGACCTGTAGTTTGAGCACAATGACCTGCTCCTCCAGGGAGGGAGGGAGAGTCCCTGCAAAACCCTGGAACACCAGTCATGGTGTAGGTTATGATTACATCATCAAATGGATGCCATCTGCAAGGTATGGGCTGCAGTGTAGGGGAAGTCAGAGCCACAGATAGTGCCCCTTGGCATTGGGGCTGGGAATGGGCAGCTTCCAGCATTATACCATCAGTTTCTGGAAACAACAAAGTCATGGCAGGAGAGACTGGGCAGACTCCTTTATAGAGACAGGTGGGTGGGCCAGAATGTGACCTGGCCCTGAACTGCCCCCTGTCATACCTCCCTACACACCTACAGGCTTGGCAATGCCAAATTGACTAGCACCATGAATTAAATAGACCTGGGGGTAATAATAGACCACAGTATGAATATGAGTCAGCAGTGCAATGCTGTAGCCAACAGGGCAAATAATAGCCTGGGATGCATCAATCAATGCAGCTACAGAAAAACTGGGGAAAAGATTCTTCCACTCTACTTGGCATTGGTGAGACCTCAGTTGGAGTACTGCATCCAGTACTGGGTGCCACACTTCAACAAGGACGTAGTAAAGCTCAAGAGAGTCCAGAGAAGGGTCACTCAATGATCAGACTTGCACAGCAAGCCATGTGAGGAAAGGCTGAGGGATCTGGGACTCTTCAAACTGAAAAAGAGAAGCCTGAGAGGGGACTTGATAGCGGCTTACCAGTACATCAGGGGCATACATCAAGGGCTCGGTGAACAACTGTTCACCACTGCACCCTTGGAGAAAACCGGAAGTAATGCCCACAAACTCCTGGAAGCCCATTTCAGGCTTAACATTAGGAAAAACATCTTCATGGCTAGAGTGTTTAGACTGTGGAATAGGCTCCCTCCAGAGGTGATGCAATCACCTACCTGGGAAATCTTCAAGAGGAGACTGTATGGTCACCTTGCTGGGGTCACCTGACTCCCAGTTGTCCTTCCTGCCTGATGCAGAGGGGGTGGACCTAATGATCCCCTGAGGTCCCTTCCAGCCTTGCAATCTATGAATTTACGAATCTACGATGCAGAAAAGACTGAAGTACTCAGTGCCTATTTCACCTCAGTTGTCACAGGCAAGGTCAGCTCCCAGATTACGGCACCTGGCAGCACAATTTGTGGAAGAGATAAGCAGTCAACAGTGGCAAAAGATCAGGTTAGGGACTATTTAGAAAAGTTGGATGTGTATAAGTTCATGAGGCTGGATGCAAAGCATTTGAGGGTGCTGAGGGAGTTGGCTGATGTGACTGCATGGCCATCATCTTTGAAAACTCATGGTGATCAGGAGAGGTCCTGGATGATTGGAAAAGGGCCAACATAGTGCCCATATTTAAGAAAGGGAAGAAGGAAGATGCAGGGAACTACAGACCAGTCAGTCTCACCTCAGCTCCTAGAAAAATCATGGAGCAGATCCTCAATGAATCCACCTTGAAGTACTTGGAAGAGAAGAAGGTGATTAGGAAAAGTCAGCATGGATTCACCAAGGGCAAGTCATGCCTGACCAACCTGATTGCCTTCTATGATGAGATAACTGGCTCTGTGGATGTGGGGAGACCAGTGGATGTGGTATACCTTGATTTTAGGAAGGCTTTTGATATGGTTGTAATAAATAAATAGTGACCAAATGCCAGTGTGTCTGGATAAAGGTGACCAAACGCCAGCAAACTGTGCTCACTGCATGGGGAAACAGTGGGTGCAGCCCAATTAGCCACGCGAAGCATGCATGCAGCAAAATCCCCAGCTCATGCAGCTCGAAAAACACGTGAAAGAAAGGCCCAATCTAATTGGTTGTTGGGGCAGTATAAAAACAAAGCCCGGGAAAAGGGAAGGCGAGACCCACACGACATCAGCGAGGCCTGATCACCCTCACCGGAGGTCCTGCGTCCACAGCTTCCTTTCCTCCCGGATGCCCCCATCAGATAAATTGCATCAGATAGATGCCTGAAGAGCTCTTGAGTTCTTTAAGGTTTTGGTTGTTGGAGATTATTGTAAGGGGAACTGCCAGCGTGGATGTGCATACGAAGCATTTAAATACTTCGTGGTGAACTTTATGGAGTGTGCCTACGTTGTGTCCAGTTTGTAAGTAAAGCATTTATTTCTTATATTGTCCTGGGACTCTTTTTGGACGGGAAAAGGAGAAGCAGGGTAAAGAGCATTCCAGAACCCTTTCATCCCCGGCCTGCTCAAATCCAGGGGTTAATCACCCTCCCCCCAATTCTTTCCCCACAATGGTCTCCCACAACATTCTTGCAGGCCAGCTAAGGAAGTACAGGCTGGATGAATGGGCTGTAAGGTGGATAGAAAACTGGCTGGAGCATCTGACTTAGAGGATAGTAATCAATGGTTCAATGTCTAGTTGGCATCTGATATCAAGTGGAGTGCCCCGGGGTCAGTCCTGGGACCGGTTTTGTTCAATGTCTTCATCAGTGACATGGAAGATGGCATAGAGTGTACCCTCAGCAAGTTTGCATATTACACCAAGCTGGGGGGAATAGTAGATACACTGGAGAATAGGATGACTTAGATAAATTGGAGGATTGGGCCAAACAAAACTCATGAGCATTGCTGACACATAAGGGGTGCATGTGGACCCCTGGAGATTGGCTGTGCAAACTCTGGAAGTGCCGGTGGAAGTGCACTTCAGGTTTTGCTGCTGGCTAGGTGATCGGCCACTCGGTGGACCTCCCTGCTGTTGCCGATCTGGTGCCTCCCCTGATTCAGGAGGCACCAGTCGCCCATGCTTATAAGGGTCAACAAGGAGAAATGCAAAGTACTGCATGTAGGACAGAACAATCCCACGCACCAGTACAGGCTGGGGGCTGGCTGGCTGAGCAGAAAAGGATCTAGGCATTACAGTGGACAATTAGCTGAATACAAGCCAGCAGTGTACCCTTGTTACCAAGAAAGCTGATAGCATACTAGGCTGCATAGGTTGGTGTGTTGCTAGTAGGTTCAGGAAAGTGATTATTTTCCTCTGTTCAGCACCAATGAGGCCACATCTAGAGTACTGTGTTCAGTTATGGGTCCTCCACTACAGAAAGGATGTGGATAACTTGGAGAGAGTCCAGCGGAGGGCAACAAATGCAAAAATGGTTAAGGTGCTGGGGACATGATTTATGGGGACAGGCTGAGAGAACTGATCTTATTTAGAGAATAGAAAACTGAGAGGGATTTAGTAGCAGCCTCCAGCTACCTGAAGAGGGGTTCAAAAGAGGATGGAGCTGGACAGTTCTCAGTGGTGGCAGATGACAGAACAAGGAGCAATGGTTTCAAGTTGCAGCAAGGGAAGTTTAGTGAGAAAATTCTTCCTAATATCTAATCTAGAGGGGTAGTAAAGCACTGGAAGAGGTTACTTAGAGAGGTGGTGCGATCTCCATCTTTGGAGGTTTTTAAGAGCCAGCTGGACTAAGCTTTGGCTGGGATGATCTAGCTGGGGATGTTCCTGCTTTGAGCAGGTGGTTGGACTAGATTACCTTGTGAGATCCTGTGCAACCCTTATTTTTCTATGATTCTATAATTAATCTCACACACCAGAGGATGACAAGGTCAAATGGTCATAAACTCCTTCAGGACCGTTTCAGGCTGGATATAAGGAAGAACTTCTTTATAGTCCGAACCCCCAAGGTCTGGAATAGATTGCCACTGGAGGTGGTTCAAACACATACTTTGAACACCTTCAGGAGAAATTTGGATGTTTATCTTGCTGGGCTCCTATGACCCCTGCTGACTTCCTGCCCCTGGGGCAGGGGGCTGGATTCAATGATCTTCCAAGGTCCCTTCTAGCCCTAATGTCTATGAAATCTATGTCTATTCCTTATATTAATATTCAGAAGATGTATCTTAACATTATACCAATGGGGTACATTAAATATGGTGGAGCTACCTCTCAGACTTCATCTCCCAAACCCAATGGACATCTGACACACAGAGTCTAGTTATGTTACATAATATTTTTAATTTGGGTTAAAAAATAATCAAAATTACACCAGAATGACTGTCCTTGCTGCTTACACATTGTGTAGCTTCTTATTTACTTTCTGTAATCATAAAGTCACAATAAGCAATGTTTAGAAACCATGCAGTTCTTAATGAATCTTTAGCAGAATATGAAATAATATTTGAAACAAACTTTTTATTAGGATAATTAGAAATGGCCCAACAAACATCCATATATCTGTATAAAGAGGATACCACATTAATTTGGGTTTTAATTTTCAATATTTTAAATGAAAATTAACTTGTGTAAAAAAGTTTAGAATGGCAGTATCTTTTGAACTACAATGCTAATGCTGATAGCAAGTGGGCAATTTAAAATATTAACCCTTTCTCCCTCTTCTTAGGAAATTGAACATAAGACTACAAGACAATGCAGACAAGTAGGAACTGCATAGGGTCTAATATAGAAACAGCAAGAACACTTCTAAGCCAGTCAAAGGGATTAAACAGAGATTGTCAAACCCCATTTGCCACAAATGTTGCATTTGTTCAAGATAAGCTTTTAGAAAACTGAGGATCAACATCCTTCCATTCTTTTTGAAAGGTTTTGTGGAAGCTATTTTTCTAAACCAGTAATGCCTCCCACACAATGCAAACACACGGAATAAATTGTGAAAGTGGATTTTATTATGCAACTCCTGTCAAGCATGTTCCAGTTCAGGTTTAAGACAAATGGTTCAGTTAGAAAGATGGTTTGCCAGTCAGCAGAGCTTCTTTCTGATCAAAGGACCTGCCAATCTTATTTTTGGCAGAAGGTGGGCAGGACGACACCTTACAACAGTGGTTTTCATCCTTTCTTGGATTCAAGGTGCCTCTCCACAACTGCTGTGAATTGAGTAGCGCCCCACTTCAAAAACTAATTTATATGTTGCTGTGCTTAGCTCCCTGCAGAGTGGGGCTAGGGTTGCCACCCCTCCAGGATTGCCCTAGAGTCTCCAGGAAATAGACAAAATCTCCAGCAGACTGCTGAAAGTCACCTGTGAGATAAATGCTAGGACATTCCTTAAAATAAATATGAAATGTTGAATCCAATGTATACAGTAGTCCAGTGGCTTTTTAAAATGTAACAGTAATGTACATTTGCTTTCCTGAGTACAGTACAGTAGACCAGTCATTAATGTCATTACATCATGTGATGAAACCTCCCGGAATAGATCCAAACACAGCTAGCAACCCAAAGTGGGGCAGCCGGAGTCAGGGGTCGTCCAAGCAGAGACAAACCTGAGCCTGCGCTTGTCTCCTTGCATCAAACTTCTCGCCTCACCTCCTGGCAACCTTTGGAGGATCTGAGGTCCTTGTAATAGAAACAATCATAGTTATTATTTTTTGATAATCAAAAACCGAGTGAAAATTAAGAGCTGGTGTTTTCTGAGGGGCATTGAGAGGGCTAATGCATAACGCTTTGATAAGGTGACAGCCTCCTTTGTCTGCTGGACTTGAGGCTAACAGGCCTAACACTCTCCACCCGACCTTGCCTGCCAATGTTTAAAGGCCTGGGGGACAGCTGCCCTTCCTGTAGGGAAGATATTAAGCACGATTCAATCTGTGTTGCTTTGTGGAACAAGATCCTAAGCCTCAGGCCCAGCTCCTCGGAAGAGTTCAGGGCACGACAGCAAGCAGCACTCAGCCCTGGGTGCCGGGGGAGCAGCAGGCGGGGCGGGCTCACACAAGCAGCCTCCCACCGCCGGGAGCCCTGGGCAGGGTGAGCCCCATCCCGCCTGCTGCTAACAAGGGCCCACACGTGCGAGGGGAGGCATCTGGTGGCGTTATGGTTACCTGCTCCCGCGCTGCAATGGGCGGCACAGCGGTAGGCGGGAGCTAGTGCCTGTGCTTTGCCTTTAGTACCCGGGTCCCATCTCCGCCCGGACCACCGGGCTAGGCTCTTGTACCCGCCCGCACCCCTTTCCTTCCGACGGGCCAACGACCGATAGGCGCAGCTGACTCGGGGCAGCCAATAGGAACGTGTGTAGCGGGAGCCAATGAGCGCGGCTGTGACAGCCCCGCGGCGGGGTGTGAGGAACTAGGGTGTCTGCGAGGCGGAGGCTGTGCGAGGCGCCGGGTTCGTGCCATGGACGCTCCGCGGGCCGGGCCGGCCGGCCGGGCTGTCATTGTTGGCAGGTAACCCCAGTGCTGCCCGTGTGGAGCGTCCGGGGACAAGCAGCTCCCTGCTCGGCGCCGGCCGGCCGGCGGCGGAGCGCCCCCGGCTGTCACAGGCAGGGCGAGGTGCTGAGCTCGGGCGCTCCGGGTGGACCTGCCACGGGAGCTGCTCGGCGGGTCCCTGCCAGGCGGCGCCGCGGCCAGCGCCGGGTGCAGGCGCGAGCCGTCCCACCACAGCCCAGGTGACTGGGGGGAAAAGCCAGCTGCGAATCTCAAGCTTGAAATGACTCTGCAGCTGCCAGCCCTTCTGCTTGCTTGTAACCTGCGTGACTTGCTGTGGGTCTTTGGATCCTCTTCCTTTGTGCAGCCCTGCGTGGCTTTTACTTTTAGCAAGCCGCTGCGTGGATATGGGAGTGGGTCCTTGTTTTCCTGGGTGGTCGCTGGTTGCGAAACAGATCTGCGCTAAGTGGGAGTGAAAAACCGGAGCGGTGATGTCCCCAAAGCGCACAGGGGACCTTAGAAGTGTGATTTCACAAGCATAATTGCCAGAAACAAGATGCAAATACGTAGCATTGCTGGGTTGCATTTTGTTGTGTTTTTGAAGGTAAAGCTGAAACTTTTCATGTTTGTAAAGTATGAGGTATTTGTTATTTGTTTTTTTCCTACAGTTATTTTCTGACTATTGGTGGTTTGCAGTAGGAGTGGTGAAGGCACAACTGTTATGGTCCTCTGCCGTGTGCTTCCTGAGAGACCATGAGAGGTCTTCAGGCATTTTGTAATGCTGTCGCGACAGTGGCAAAGCTAGCAGTTACTGGTGGCACTCAGTTCCCCAGTATTTGCCATTTGGCAAGCTGAAGTTTGTCCTTTGTGTATGCTATGCAAAATGTACAGGGAGGCTTGCAACAAAGTGGGACTGTTGTGAGGGAGTGTGGCACAGCACAGCTACCTGAAATGAAGGCTAAACCCCTGCATCTCTGGAGCATTTGACATTTGCATGTTGACATTTCACTAGACTTTTCTTGAAGTGTGCTATCCAGTGCATGAAACGGAGATTGTAAAAAAAATTACACTTAGTCTGACTGCCTACTATAAACTTGATTTTTAAAAAAGGAGGGGGAACCTATTTTCAGAACTCCGTACTGTATGTATTTCTTCTTATATTGAAAGTATCATAATGCAAAGGAGTTATGAACCAGAAACTTGCCATTTGAATTATTTTTTCTACTGCCTTCTGAAAGTAAACATTTCAAATTGACAAGGAAACCCGTCTCGATTCAAAAAGAGCATATTCAAATACCTTACGTTTCTTTAAGGTGGTGCATAGCAAAAACTGTGCATAACTCCACCTACCCCCTCCCCAAAAGCTATTCAGACTTTCTGGAAAAGTCTTTATGACAAAGTGTCACTTTCTTAACTGCATCTGGTTTAAGAAACACTTAAAATAGGGGCCACTAATTAGAAAGGGCACTATGGCTACAAGGGTACAAAGCTTGGCCATGTGTCTGATCCATTATCTGCACGTGTTTGGCAATTACCTGTGGTGAGACCTGTGTTTATTTCTGCCTTCTCTTAACAGTATCATATCTAGTTCTTTAGGGCAAAGGGAGGAGGGAAGAGCTTACTCTGCAACATGAATCATGGAATTGCACTCTATTTTTGTTCCAATTATTTCCACTGATTCCTTGAAAAAACTTCCTGTTCTAGTTTTTAACTCAAGGTTGGAGCAATATCTCTTTCCTGTTATGGTCTTTCCCCTTCCTTTTCTCTTTGGCATATTTATTGCCTGTTCTCACTTTTATTTCCAGTGTTTACTTTCTCTATTGATCATGTAGTCTCCTAGACTGAAATGTACAAGGCTATGGCACTTGTGCACCTTAAAAGAAAATAGGAGAATAGTTACTCATTTGACAAGGAGATGAAACAGGTGGGATAATTTAAAAGCACATAACTGCAGGTGAGGATACTTGGATTTGATCATGGACATCCTATGTAATCTTGGTCAAGTTGCTTGACCTTACCATTTTAAACTTTACATTTTCCATTTGCCAAGGAGATTAATATGTATTGTGAAATGTATTTCATTAGTGTCTGTGCATCACTCTGAGATTCTGGGAGAGAAGGCACTATAGAAATATGAGCTGTTTTTATTGTGGCTTTCTCCTGTCTTCTGCACTATTGTGTCATAGCTTGCAAGATGCAGCGTGCCAAAAAACTGTTGATGAATAAATCCTGCACAGTCTCTGGCATGGGAGATGCTTGAGGGCTAGGTGTTAATAAACTGCTTTAACTAGAGTCTGAGGGTGGACCTAGACTGTAATTAAACCCTAACTTTGCTCCTCCCCATGCAGTACCACACACTATGTAGGAGGTGCATCTCTGAATGGAGGCCTATATTTTTAATGACTTCTCACATTCTTTAGAGCCTAACTTAAATTTTTAAAATTGACAACAATTTTTCCACTCTCCCTTCACACCTCAGCCACAGCTCAAAAGAAAAAAAACAACAAATCTTCCTTTATTATCTGCGCAGCAATAGTTAACCATTTACAAAGGTGTGTTCATTCTTGATTACTTATCTTATGGCCACTTATGGTGGCATATCAACATTTTTGCTTTACTTTAACATACCCTTTTTCCAAATAAGTGTTGATTTTTCCCCACTTAAATCAAATCATTCTGATGGTCCGGAAAGTGAACTTTGCGGTTACACAAATAAACTTATTTTATTTCCTTTTTAGTGGACTCATTGGCCGCAGCTGGGCGATGGTGTTTGCTTCAGGAGGCTTCAAAGTGATACTGTATGATATTGTGCAACAACAGATAACAAGTGCCCTGGAAAACATTAGGTAGGTCACCTGACTTCTTTGACTTGTGATAAGCTAGCATCACAACAAATCTTACATTCACTTTCTCAGTCTGTGAGAATATTTTTAAAGAAATGGTTGAAATGAACCTTACTTTTTAGGCTTCTAGCTTTGGGATTTTCTGAAGTGTAAAGTCAGTGTCAAGTCACTAGTTGCTTTTGAAAAAAAACGCCTTTTCACCCTTAAAAAAAAGTTTAGAAACTAAACTTCAGTCTCCTATTGAAAACTTCAGTCACTGCCTAGCTACACATGTAGCAAATTCATAATGTAAAAAAAGAAATACAATGGAGAACTTGGTACAAAGGCACTTCTACAAAAGACATTACTGCACGTTTATTTAGCACTTGCTTATACAAGAACTAAATAAATACACAGTAACTGGAGCTACTGAGGAATAGCACCAGCAAATATTTTTTAAGTGATGCTACTGCACAGTAGCCTTATAATACTGCGCAGTAGTGTATTAGTATTGTTAGTGCTGTGATGTGCTACTGCGCAGTGTTATTAGACTACTGTGCAGTCAGCATCTTGTGTAGATGCACCGACAGAAACCATGAACCAGATGTTCCACCTCAAGATAACAAGCGGTTCCTTCCATGGTGAACTGTAGGCTGAGCTGACACTGCTGGCCTATGTGGGAAAAGTAAGTCCTCAAAAAGGGTTGTAGCTGAATACTCCTCAGGCAGCCCAGTATGAACAGGGTCCACAGAGAAAATGTGTTTGGTGACTCCTCTGAGGCCATAGCTGTTGCAGATTCTTTACTCTGTGCTTTTTAGGACATGCCTGTCTATCACAGAGACCTACCTGACTAGTACTGTGCCTGGAGTTGCAGTGGTATATGGTGTGGGCAGTGATCAGAGGTTTGCTTCTGCTAGGGGACATGTTGCTTTTCTTTGCTGTCAGTGTGCATGTTAAGTGGGCAAAAAGCCCACTCTTAGTGAGGTTTGTGATGTAGCTTCACACCTGCTGGTGAGACCATATATTCTGCAATCATTAGAGGTACACCAGTACATCAGTCCAATTTTGGATCAGCACTGATATAAAGAAAATTGACTGTATCAGAAATTGGCCTGATGTGGCTGATTAATTTGGCTGATAAATGTGTGTGTATGCACACAGCTGCAGTGAAGCATGTAGGCAGCAAGGAGCACAGCCCAGGAGCTTGGTGAGCTGTGTCCAATTGGTAAGTCTGTTATGGTGGAAGAGGAGGGTGGAGGGAAGGGAAGGAGTGTGTGTGTGGGGGGGGAAGATCACAGTCCCTGCAGTGAGGGAGTAGAGCTGGGGTTGAGGCAGATGCTGATCAGCTGGAGCTGTAGCTTGTCTGGGGGGCTTGGGAAAGAAGGGTGGCTCCTGCTGCTCTGTGCACCCCAGGAGGTTATGGGGGGCGGTGGTGTGTGCCCCTGGATCTGCTTGGGGCATTGGGGTGAGCTGCCACTGGAGGCAGCTGCCGCTAGGGCCAGGACTCTTCCCAGCGTGTGGGGATTGGGCTGCAGCTGCGCTCGGAGCAGGTGACAGTGGCACTGGGAGGGGAGACTATTTAGGGGGCCGTGGCAAATTTTGCCCTCCCTCTATAGCCCTGCTTTCCAGTTCTGGTGCTGCCCACCTAGCCCCCACCAAGGAGGGCCTGGCGCAACCCTAGCCCCAGCCCAAACCTGCAGCCCAACCCACCCTGTGCAGTTCTGGGGTTTACATGCCCCCTCCTGTGCTCTCCTGGGGTGTACGTAGCAGCGAGGGCTACTCCTCCCCACCCCGCACCTGCTGGACAAGTTGTGGCTCCATCTGGCACCCTGCCCTGCCTCAGCTGGGCAAGTGCCTACCCCAGCCTCACTCCTCCCTCACCTCAGGGGCCTTGATCTGCATCCCCTTTTCCCTTCCACCACAATTGACTTACCAGCTGGATACAGCTCTTCAAGCTTCAGGGCTGTGTATTGGAAATTGGATCCATATCAGCCAGTATGCCTCCTTAAAAATTGGCAATCAGTATCAGCCCCCAAAATCTCTGTTGATGCACTCCTAGTTACCATAACTATTTCATGGCTTCTTGCAGCACTGTTTGATGTTATGGACGAGGCTGGAGCTATTTCTTCATCCCTTCCGTGTCTCTCTCTGTCATCTCTGTGGCCATATCTACCTCAGATTTCTCCTGCTTCCCCATTGGCCATTTGGAGCAGTGAGGAGGGAACCTAGCATTTCTGATCCTTTTTATTTGATTTTATTTTCTTTGTCTGTGCTCCTATGTGGTTCAGTGTCTCTTAGTTAGAACTCCTCCTCCTACAGAATTGTTAGGCTGAGTGAGTGGCATGTTTACAAAACCAAGCAACATCCATTTTTAGAGCTGCAGAATCCCAGCTCGTGGAATTAGGATCACAAGTTTGGGACCTGTGGTATTTGTCATTTACTGACAGGACATAGAGGTAATGGGCTATCTACAGGACCATCAGAAAAAGCAGGAGTGATGTGCTGACCACACTGACTTCTTTGACTTTAATGGAGTCAGGACTTCACACAAGGAGTTCAGGGTCAGAAATGAGAAGCTTATAGGATGAATGACAGAGAAGACGAGTTAGGTGGGTTTGTGTGTGCTTGTGTGCATGTGTTCGGGTTTTTTTAAGTCCCTTTCCTGTAGACTTGGTCTTCAAAGCACTCTGACATGAAAGGCAACACCATTCAAAATGCTATTTTGTATATAACCTGTACATATACAATTAGAACTTATGAAACCACGTGGGTTAGTGTATTTTTAATCAAAGCAAATAGCTTAATGTGTTACAGGTAAGCACTATATAGTTAGGATGGAGAACAAGTAATACAGGTATGTCATCTGGCAAGTTTCCTGATTAAAATGTGCATTTTTAGCATAATAGCTCTTACTGTGTTGAGTTTATAGAAGACTCCCTGCTGTAAATCATGCTGAGTTACTGATGTGGCTTGTCTTGTATAGCAAGGTCATCAAACCCACCTTTGGACCTGGAAGGGATCTGGACCATGGGGCTTCTTGCTGGCTGAATCCAACCTGGGGCATGAAGGTTGTTGCAGTGGCCACAGCAGCAGTGTGGGGTCCCACAGTATCAGCCATGTGGGGTCCAGCTGTGGCCAGAATGCAGGGTTCCATGAGGGCAGTGGAGGGTCATTATGGGGGCACTGTAGGGTCCAGCAGCAGATGGAGCACAGGGTCTGGTGGGGACACAGTGGAGGATCCAGCAGGATTGGGGCAAAAGGAGCTCAGTGTCTGGTGGGGGTAGAGGCATGCAGTGCAGGATCTGATGGCAGTGGAGGCCAGTGCAGTGTCTGGCAGGGGTGAGTGGCAAAAACTAGAGCCCAGCATAGCAAGCTTGGCTTATTGCTGATAACTATACCCAGTGGTGCCAAAAAGTCCAACTTTTGGTGTCTTCTAGTAGCCTATGGGTTGGATAGAGAGACTCCATGACCCAAATTTAACCTGCATGCTATATGGTTGACAGCCCTGCTGTACATCTATAGACCAGGGGCATTTCTAAAACTAGTTAAACTCAGGACACCTCTCCACAACTTTTGAATTTGGTGGTACCCCTAACGAGAACCACTCTTGTGCTGCCTCAGCTTATCTCAGTGTTTCTCAACAGTGGTAGTGCTGCTGTCACTGCCTCAGACAGGGTGCCCCATGTGCCTTGTGCACAGCCTGACCAGAAAAGACTATAACATACATATACTCCGCATACATTACCTTGTAAGCTGAAAGCTGAAAGAAACACCTGCTCTTGCCTCAGCCCTTCTTGGTCCAGTTTGGGAGATGCCATGCAGGGTTGGACTGGGAAGGACCAAGACAAAGCAGTCAGAAACACTTGCTCCTAGGCTGATCAGATAACCCTAATGGAGGCAGAAGCATGTGTGTACCACAGCTCTTCCTTGTCTGACTACATCGTGTATGTGGGGAACTTTTACTTGGGTGTGGCAGTGGTACCCATGCCACGGCACCTTTGAAAGGTTCTTGTAGTGCCCGTCACCCTTGTTGAGAATCACTACTCTGTCTGTTTTTGGATGCAGATGAAGGGCTTGATCCTCTCGCTGCATGATAGTTCCCCCAAGGAAGAAGGGAAAGGAGCAGCTGTTATATGCATTTCCTGCAAAACAAAAATGCCTACTTCTGCTTTATAAAACTAGTGCTAGTAGATCTCCTTATCTCCCTTTATGATAGTTTAGAAAAAAAACCCATTGGGACGACACTAGGATTTAACATTTTACATGGACTTGTTCCACTATAGCCATTGTATCAAATATCTATTCATCCATGTGTTAGTAAATTAATGTATGTAACTGCTTAAAAACAATTGGAAGAAATTTGAATGTATTGGAAGAATAGAGTTCCCAGATTATCCCTTTTACCATGGGCCAGTGGTTTTTAAGGAATGACTTCAGCTGCCAAATTATTTTTGAAAGGGGGAGGTATTATTAACCATACCTAATTTTTAGTATGATTAGAGGGTAAACTGAGAGGACTAGGTTGAAAACACTTCAGGGATTTCACAAATCTTCCATAATTGAGTTTAGTTCCATGTATTTATGTGCAAAATAGACATTTCCATCTTGGTTGTGACGGGAGAGGAGATTGAAGGGAAAGTAGGATATCAGTAAAGTTGACTCAATAACAGTATTAGTAACTGAAATTTTAAAATACTGGTATACCTTGTGGGAAGTGTTTTGAATAACAGATTACTTGTATGCCAAGAAATAATTGATAGAATCATGGAACCTGAGGCTACAGTAAGAAGTGTTGAAACTTGGTGTTGTTAGTGGAGAGAACACATGCAGCAGACCCCAAAAACAGGGATAAGTTTACTAAAACATAACTATGCATGACAGATTTTCTACCCATCTAACTGTTGACAAGCACAGGGAAGTTAAAGCCCTGACACAGCAAGTGGGAAGTGGAGGGACGCTTTAAAAACAACATGCATCCAGTTAGAACTAATACTAGAAGCTGTCTTATTGAGGATTTGCTATGATAGGACAACCTAGAACTGCTCTGTTGATGGGAATTAATGAACAGTTCTAAAGCACGGTGCTTGCTAAAGTCTCCTGAACTCTGTATTAAGTTGAACTTTTTGCCATTCATTAAATTCCTTTCCTGCAAGTAATAGCCTTTTTGCTTTATGAGTACAGTATGCTAAAGTTTAAAGTTAGGGGAGTTAGAAGAACAAATAAGTACCTTTTTGCTGATTTAATCCTACACCTTGCTTGTGCTGACATGCATTTCCCCAACTCACCCTTAGGTCACTGATTCATGTGTTCTATACAAAAAATTTTGTTTTACATTAATGTAGTGGAAAAAATGAATTGTGTGGGGGAAGTAGATACACTGTTTTAAGAAGCTGTCTGAAACAAAAATATAGGCATAATGATCTGTGTTCTTGCAGAAGAGAACTCTCCTAATGTGGCCAACTCTTGCAAAAATTGTACTCTGACTGCTTCTTAATGATATAGAGGCAAGATAAAGTAATAGATATACAACCAATTCCTATTCGTCTAATTCATTGATATTAGCGTCCAGACAAATTTTGATCAATTTTATTATCACTCAAGATATTACTGCAGTTTTGTTGTACTGATTTTATGCCTTTGATTTTCTTTGAAAAGCATTGACAAAATAAAAAATGTTTCCTTGCATTTGTTCCTTTTCCCCCCACTCCTTCCTCCATTCTCCAAATCCAAATAAGTAGAGAACTTTCTGAGATCCCAGAGCAAACACAGTTTGCTCTCCAGGACTGTTCCTTTGACTTCCTCCAGTCCTCTAAATCTTTGAAGGGGCATGACACTGAGAAATTTAACTCTGACTCCTGATGCTGTTGAACACTGCTTTAGCTGCTGCTGCTATTCTTGCTGTATGCTAGCCAGCAAGCATCTCCTGGGAAATTCCTTAGAGAGGAGTCCTCTGCAGGTGCTCTGGCAAGAGCTAGTGTGAGAATTGAGATATCCATGTTGGCATTGCCATGATTTATGATGAGAAATTTTAAACAGTAGTCATTCTTCATATGTTTGGGGTTGTCTTATGGGAAGTGAGTGCTGCTTCAAATCTGTACTATTTGGGTACTTGTTATCTTGAGGAAAAGAAAAGATAGCATTAGTAGAAAAATTTCCCTCCTCTAACTAAAATTTTAGAAGATACGAAATAGAAAACTATTAAAACCAGTAACTGAACACTATTCTTACTTAATAGGGTTAGTTGTTTTGTACTCCAGAACATAATCCATTTGACAAACTAGTAAAGTAAATATTAATCATTAGCAACAGAATTTTTGTGGTAATACAACGTTCTCTTTAAAAACATAATTGTTTTCTTGGGTCAGACTGCAGATCCATCTATCCCAGTGTCCTGTCTGACAGTGACAACTAGATGCTTTAGAGCAAGTGTCTCAAAGATACAGCTCACAGGCTGGATCTGGCCTGTGGAGCCCTGTTATCCAGGCCCCAGTGTGTTTCTGGGTCTGTTGACCCATGCCATACACAAGACTTGTGCTGGACCAGCCCCATGTATGGCCCAGGATGCACAGTGCCCGCTGCAATTAGTCCAGGATGCACACCATATATGATACCTGCTTCAGTCAGTTCAGGACCCATGCTGGATACTGTCTCCAGGTACCCTATGCAGTGTGAATCCTGGAGCAGGCACCATGTGCACAGAATTTGTCATGCTGGCAAGGCAGGGAGGTGGGAAGGTGTGGGGAGAAGTGAGCACGATAGAAAGGAAGGACAGGCTACAACTAGATCTGGACAGGTTACAGGGGTGGGTGGATGAGAACAGGATGGGATTCAATATTGATAAGTGCGAGGTACTGCACCTAGAGAGAGAGAGAACCAGCAGCATACCTATAGGCTGGCGAACTCCCTTCTCGTCAGCACAGAGGCAGAAAGGGATCTTGGAGTCGCTATGGATTCCAAGATGAACATGCACTGTCAATATGAGGATGCAGTCAGTAGGGCTAACTGTACCTTGTCATGTATCCACAGATGCATCAGGAGCAGGTCCAAGGAGGTGATCCTCCCCATCTAACTGTGGCCTGACCAATGTTGCATAGAGTACTGCATCCATTTCTGGGTGCCGCACTTCAGGAGGGATGTGGACAACATTGAGAGGGTCCAAAGGAAGGCCACTAGCATGATCAGGGGGCAGCAGGACAGGCTCTACGAGGAGAGGCTACGGGACCTGAATCTGTTCAGCCTCCACAAGAGAAGGTTGAGAGGAGATCTGGTGGCCATCTGTAAACTTACCAGGGGGGACCAGCGTGAAATGGGAGAGACCTGTTTCCCTGAGCACTACCAGAAGTAACTAGGAACAATGGCCACAAGTTGACTGAAAGTAGGTTCAGGCTAGAGATTAGGAAGCACTACTTCACAGTCAGAGTAGCTAGGATCTGGAACCAACTTCCAAAGGAAGTGGTGCTCACTCCTACCCTGGGGGTCTTCAAAAAGAGGCTAAATAATCACCTAGCTAGGGTCATTTGACCTTAGCATTCTTTCCTGCCCATGGTATGGGGTCAGACTTAATGATCTGCTTGGGTCCCTTCCTACCCTACCAACTGTGAAGGGGTCCATGGATCCTATCTGGCCAGTGAACCACTCCCCTGGACACTCCTGCTTTAGAGGAAGAGGATAAGAAACCGGGCATGAGTAAAGTGATATCGTGTTGTACTCTCACACTTGTGTTGCAATGCCAGAATGTTTTCACCTTTTGGAGTGCAGCTGAAAATACTAAATGCTTGTGGTAAAGCACAGAGAGTGATATCAAATTTCTTAATCCTTTATAATGGACATACATTTTGTTTAAACAGAGCTATTTTGATCTTTATATTCAGATTATTTCAGGAGTCTCTTGGCTTTGTCATGGAACAAATGCACAAGCATAGAATTAGCATTTTTTTAATGCTTCTGAAAAGTTGCTGAGCTCTGTCATAGTTTGCCTGTCTCCAGGTAGAGAAAAAAGAACAGTAGGAAAGTATTAAAGAGATGTATAGTACTACAGGTGCACTGATACATTGGTTCAATATTGGATCAGCACTGATATAAAGAAAATTGTTCATATTAGAAATTGGCTTGATGTGGGCAATAATTTGGCTGCTAAATGCCCATGAGCGCATGTAGCTGCAGCGCGGGCCCCTAGGCAGAGAAGCTCGGAGAGCTGTGTGCAGCTGGTAAGTCTGGTGTGATGTAAGGGGAGGGGGGAGGGAAGGGACTGGTGAGGGCAGATCAAGGCCCCTGCGGTGAGGGAGAAGTGGGAGCAGAGCAGGAGCAGGACAGAGCTGCAGCTCATCTCGGGTCTGTGTGGAGGGTGGCTCTTGTTGCTTCATGCTGCTTGTCTGGGAGCCGCTGGTCTGGCACTTGCCTGCTTATCCAGCAGCTCCCACTGCTGCTCCCAATGCTCATCTGGGAAGGCATGGGGGGGGAGTGCCCCCAAATCTGCTCAGGGTGGGGTGGGCTGGGCCGGAAAGAGCCCTGTGCAGCCCCAGCCTGCCCCGCCCTGCTCTGCCCCTTGCAGATCTGGAGGCGTGTGTTTTTTCCCTCCCACCCCCATGCCCTCCTTGACGAGCAGTGGCAGGAGCTGCTGGACCAGTGGTGCACAGCAGCAGGAGCTGACACCCCCCACTTTGCACCCCCTCCATCCCGTCCCTGCCCTGCCCTGCCCTAGCTGAGCAACACTTGCTCCTGCCCCACTCCTCCCTCACTGAGAGGACCATGATCTGCATCCCCACACCCCTTCCCTCCCTCCTCCCCTTCTACCACACCAGACTTACCAGCTGCACGCAGCTCTCCAAGCTGCTGGGCTGGTATGGAAATTGGATCGGTATCGGCTGATATGCTACTTCTTAAAAATTGGCTATCAGTATTAGCCCCAAAAATCTCTTATCGTTGCACCCTAAGAAATATTTAGTACATTGAAGAAGCAAAAAAACAAATTATTTGAAGTAATAGTGGTGATTGCTAGTATCAAGGGGAGGAAGTTTAGGGCCCAAGATTGAATTTAGGTCTCTCCATTGCCACATCTCTGCCTTGACCTGCTGTGCAACCTAAGGAACTTAGAATCATAGAAAATTAAGGTTGGAAGGGACCTCAGGAAGCCATCTAGTCTAACCCCTTGCCCAAAGCAGGACCATTCCCAACTAGATCATCCTAGCCAAGGCTTTGTCTACCCGGGTCTTAAACCTCTAAGAATGGAGATTCTACAACTTCTCTGAGTAACCTGTTCCAGTGCTTTACTAACCACTTAGTGAGATAAGGGTTTTTTTCCCCTAGTAATTATCTAAACTTCCCTTGCTGCAGCTTGACTTGAGACCATTGTTCCTTGTTCTATTATCTGCCACCACTGAGAACAGTCTAGCTCCATCCTCTTTGGAATCATCCTTCAGGTAGTTGAAGGCTGCAATTAAATCCCCCCTCAGGCTTCTCTTCTCCAGACTAAATGAGTCCAGTTCCCTCAGTTTCTCCTCTAAAATCATATGTCCTAGTCCTCTAACCATTTTTGTTGCCCCCTGCAGGACTCTTTACCAAGTTGTCCACATCTTTTCTGTAGACACGGTAGGGGGGAAGGGGGCGATGACACACACATGACACTGACATGACTGGACACTGTACTCCAGATGTAGCTTCACTAGTGTTAAATAGAGGGGAATAATTAGGGATCTACCTTATTTGTGATTTTGCATTTCTCGCAGAAACCATGGAAAGAAACCAGTTTCTGTGAGCCCTGTGAAAATAGTTATCTCCACAATTTTGGCACGGAATTGCCAGGAAAAACAAACTTAGTAAAAATAAAATGCGACTTCTGGAAGTGGCTGCGGCCGCTTCTGGGAGCGCCACAGCACTCTACTCCTCAGCCAATGCTTGCGGCGGGGGGGTGACAAGTATGGCTGGTCAAGAGGTGCACCGGTGCTCTCAAGGGGTGCATGTGCACCCGCGGGCACCCCGTAAATGTTGCCACTGACAATCAGGTTGGTCAGGCATAACTTGCCCTTGGTGAATCCATGCTGACTGTCCCTAATCACCTTTTCCTCCAAGTGCTTAGAAATGGATTCCTGGAAGACCTGCTCCATGATTTTTCTAGGAACTGAGGTGAAGCTGGCTAGTCTGTACTGGATCCTCCATCCCTTAAAGGTGGGCACTGTATTTTCCTTTTCCCAGTCATCTGGGACTTCTCCTGATTGCTATGCATTTTCAAAGATAATGGCCAGTGGCTCTGTAATTACATCAGCCAACTCCCTCAGCACCTATGGATATACTGCATCTGGCCCCATGGGTGTACACATCCAGCTTTTCTAAATAGTTCCTAAGGTGTTCTTTTGCCACTGTTGGCAAAAGAACACGTTAGTGCACCTTCTCCTCCAAATACTTGAAGGGCTCCCATAAAGAGCCAACAGTGGCAAAAGAATTAGTGCACCTTCTCCCCAAACTGTGTTCCAGGTGCACTAATTTGGTAGTTGCCCTTGCCAGTGAAGACTGAGGTATAAACAGGCATTGAGTACTTTGGCCTTTTCCTCATCATTTGGCACCAAGTTGCTTCCCATGTTCAGTAAGGGACCCACGCTTTCCCTGATCTTCCTCTTGTTGATGACATACTTCTTACCCTTCATGTCCCTTGCTAGCTGCAACTTCAGTTGTGCTTTGGCCTTCCTGATTTTATCTCTGTACACCCAAAAAGTACTTCTATACTCCTCCCTAGTAGTTTGTCCAAGTTTCCACTTCTTGTAAGCTTCCTTCTGTTACTTTTCCATATTCTTTAATTTTTTTAGTTAAATCCTGGATTGACCCTGTTTGTTGTTCATGTAACACCTGTCACAACTGAGGTTTGATCTTTGTCAGGGTCTGTATACAATAGTGGTAGACAGATAAAAATTGTTTCAGATGATGCATTGATTCAGATGTTGCTTTAGTGAATTCTCTCCTTCTGCACTAATAAATTCTAGTAACAATTTTTTTCTTTAACTAAATCTGCTCTTTTGAAATGTAGATTAGGCCAGTGAGTGTTTCAGCTTCCAAAAAGCAAGGTTAGTTTAGGGATTTCCTACGCAGTTAAGTTGAGATCGTGCCAGAATGCATCCTGGTTTACCTTCTATCCATCTTTCTGACAAACTGAAACTAATACATTATACTTTATCTCAGTAAGCTGTTCATGTTGAGAACTGTTTGCCTATTAAAAGATGCTCTTTGCTGCATAGCACCCTCTGCTGCCTTGTATTTATATTGCAGGCAGCGGCTAGCTGGATGGAGCTAGTTTAGCTGTGGCGGGGAGTAGGGGAGCCAGACCCCAGACAGCAGGAGGGAAGGGGGAAGCGGGCCCAGATGAGGAGGGGCGTGGGCTGCATTCCTGTCTGCTCTTCTCTTCCCCCCCACCCTGTCATTCTTGATGGACAGTTGGCTAGTATAAATATGTTGACCAGAAAAGAAAGATCAAGGAAGTTGTGGGTCCATTTTTAAATAGGCAGTGTGAATTCTTAATAGATGATGCCAAGAAAATGTCTTTGCATCAGTTTTTACAAAACATTAGGCTGCAACCAGACAGCTAATAAAGACTGTTTGGTTAAGGATGGTGACAAGCTGAGGGATGAGGTAACAGAAGAAAGTCAGAGCTTTAGATGGGTCTGAATGAATTTGAGTCAGCAGGGTGATAAACTGCACCTCAGAGTATTGAAGTATCTGGCAGAGGAAATAAGTAAGGTACTAGAGGACTGGAAAAGAGCTGCCTTTACATGTGCTTGGGGGTGTGTGTGTGGGGGGGGGGAAAAGGGGTGTATTCTAATTAGAGCAGTTCCTAGAGAAATGCTCTAATTTAAAATGCCTTACCATCACATGTATTAATCCCCCACACATTTAAAATTGGCTGTGGGATGCTTTATCAAAACCTCATTTGATGAAGTTTAGATAAAGTGCCCCCATAGCCATTTTAAAACATACAGGGGCTTATATGCATGATGGTAAGGCCATGCTGGAGTGTTCTAATTAGAATATAGAGCTGACTCGACTAATCTAAAAATGTGATTTCAAAAAGGGGGAAGAAGGAGGACTGGGGCAATACGGTTAACCTCACCTCAGTGTTTAGGATATGTTCCAGTAACTTCCCAAGGTAATCCATTTTTAAGCAGTAGAAGTAGAAAAGACTGATTATGAGCAGCCAGTGTGAATTTAGTTTGTTTGGCACAATTTATTCATAGTAGATTTACTTTGACAAGATAACTTGTTGGGTGGAAGAAGAGAATGCAGTTGATAGTGTATTTGGACTTCAGCTTGTGACAGAGTCCTACTTGACCTACTTACAATCAAACTGGAGAAATGTGAGCTAGACAAAGCTACTATAAGATGGGTAAACAACTGACTCAGTAGCCGCAAGCAAGGGGTAATAATGAATGGATCCATGTCAGAATGGCAAGAGGTTTTGAGTGGAGTCTCCCAGAGGTCTGTTTTGGGCCCAGTGCTGTTCAATGTGTTTTACTAATGATTTGGATTCTGAAATGGAGAGCTGTTTGAGCAAATTTACAGATGACACAAAACTGGAAAGGATTGCAAACATCCTGGACGACAGGAGTGCAATTCAGAAAGATCTTGAGAGCTTGAAAAGGTGGGCTGGAGCTAACAGAATGAAGGTCAATGCTGACAAATGCAAGGAGCTGTACCTTGAAGAACAATAATTAAAAAAAATGTGTGACACATTGCTGGTTGGCAGGACTGTAAAGAAGGATCTAATAGTCTTGGTGAATCACAGATTCAGTATCAGTTTGCAGTGTGAAGTAGCTGCACAAAAATAATAAAGGATTTAGAAGGGAAGCCAAATGATGTGAGGTTGAAGGAAATAGTCATGTTTAGCTTGTGGAAAAGCCCTTAAGAGGGAACATGACAGCAGCTTCCAAATACTTGAAGGACTCTCATAAAGACAAGTGAGAACACTGTTTCTCTTTTGTTGCAGAGAGTAGGACACAGACAGTGGCAGCAAAGTAGATTTAGATCAGATATTAGGAAAATCTTCTTCACTATTAGAACAGCAAGGCAGTGCGATAGTTTTTTTATCTCCTCCCTGCCACCTCCCCCAGAAGACAGTGTGTCTGTTTCTTGCTGGGCTCTGCTATTGCAGCAGTAAGCAGAACATGCTCCGCTTCATAATCCCCACATTGTGCTGGAGGAAAACACAGGCTGATAACTGGCTGGCCCAGACTGCCCACCAGAGCTGCCCTATGCACTGCTGCCATCTGTTGTTAGATACTCTGCAGGCTCCCTTAGTATGCCTGATGTTATAAAAGCTTACGTCTGTCTGTCTGTCTGTCCATAATGCTTTATTTGCACTCTGATTAGCTGATGGAAACAGGCAATTGGAGTGCTCCAAGCATGGGGGAGCACCATCATGATTCCGAAGTGGTGCTGAGGACCGGACAGGGGGTGGCCTGAGCAGTGCTGGCCTGAGCTCCCCCACCCCACTCCCTGCAAGAGGCAGAACTGTCAGCATGGGATGTTAGGTGGTGGCACTGCATCCAGCCCCCTTCCTCCCCCTGCCCCGGGTCATTCTTGACAGGCATTTGGCTAGTGCTAGAATATGTACACAGCCCTGTCACCCCCTCTGCTGCAGTATTAGCACTGCAAGCTCTCCAGTCTTCAGGACCTCAACATTTGAATATTTGTACATGGGGCTTTGAGTAAGTTTTTCTACCAGGAGAACAAACCTGGGAGAATTCTCTTGGATTATTTGAATGTTTGTGCACAACTTTAGATAAGCTTCTGAGTATCACAGGATCTTCCTCACCCACAACAACTTTTGCCTTTAAGTATTTATCTCGGATGAGAGTAGAGATGTGAATGGTTAAATGTTTATATGTTGATAACCAATAATATCTTACCAGTTATCATTTAGCATGGGGTGGGGAGCAGTTCAGTAGAGAAGAGTGAGGGAAAGGGAAACAGGACAATGTCTCTGAAGGAGGCAGGGCAGGCAAGAAGGGGGAGGGGAGACTAGTACATAGTAATGTGGGGAACCAGAGGGGCCTGGTCCTTGCGACAGCACAGGCCTGGCCCTTTCCCTGCTGTCTTTTCTGAGTTGTGCATGCACCTGCCACCAGTAATGAGCTGAACTGGGGCTCCATGGACCCCAGTGCAGCTGCTTGCAGCCTCCCTGCTGCCTACCACAAGCAGCTTGGGTTCTGTGGTTGGCAGTGGGGGCCTAACTGGAGTCCAGGCTGCTTGTGGCAGGTAGTGGGGAGGCTTCAAGCAGCTGCGCTGGTTTGTGGAGCCCCGGCCTAGCTCATTGCCAGTGGCTGGTGCAAGCGTACCTTGGGATGGATGTCAGGGAGACTGCGAGGGGCATGATTCTTCTTGTGGCAGTATAGCCGTGGCTCCTTCCCTATCATCTGCTCCAAGGCACAGGTGTGCCTGCTGCCAGCAATGAATCAGGCTAGGGCTCTGTGAACCCTGAAGCTCCTGCTCCTGGGCAGCTGGACACCAGTTGCAGCAGTGGGCAAGGGGCTTTCCCAGCTTGCTGCTGCCACCAGTGCGTGGCTGCCCAGGGCTGGGAATGGCTGCAGGCACAGCAGCAAATCTCACCACAGCCCCATAAAGCCATGGGCTGCTTCAGCAGGTGAGGTGCTTTCCCAGCCCATTGCTGCCACCCAGAGAACAAGTGAGTACAGGTAGGGGCTGATCCCAGCTGGATACATGTTACTGGTTAACTGTTCAACTGATAACATTAGAGGAGTTTAAAAGGGTACTTACTTAATTGCTATTTACATCCCTAGATAAGAGGCAGAGCTATTTAGCCTGTCTGCTGCTGTGAGGCTGCTGATTCGGGAGATAACACACATGCAGTACACAGCATACTTTGACATAGTGCTGACTGGGATAGTGAATAGGAAGTATAGTTGTATACTTAGACTTTCTGGGCTGCTTTATCTCCTGGTATCCTACCTGACAGGTTGAGGGTAAACCAGAAGGTGGAAGTTGTAGCTGAGCTAGGAGTCTTGGTTTTTGGGAGATGGACTGCTGATCCCTTAAAACAGTCTATCCTGCAAGATGTGGGGATGCCAGAAGCTTGGATGTCCTGGCTTGCATTAGAATTGGATCTCTTGAGCTCCTGGCTTCCTTTTGGAATGCCTCTCCAGCTGCCTTCCGAGCTTTGGGGATCCTTGATGTGACAGACCACCAGGCACCTGGCAGTGGAGCCTGGGTGCCTGGAGCTTTTAAGCTCTCTGCTCTCTGTCCCTATCAGACAGCTTCTGAAGAGACAGGAGCTTGGAAGTCTGGACTCCCCAGCAGCCAGGTTGAACTGTTGAGCCAGGCAGACAAGCTGGCAGAGAACCAGTCAGGTTTGAAAACATGCCTGAGTTCTGTTAAAACTCTGAAATCAAACTGTCCCTATGAAACACTTTGATTATGACAAAATGGCATTCTCTGAAAAACATTCCATCAGAGAATTTTTGGCCGTTCTAAGTTTCAGGAGTTGGAAAGGGCTGAATTCAGTGCCTGTTTGGCCTGCAGAGCATAAATGTGAAAACTTATGAACAGGAGAAAAGTTTCAATCCTTATATAAAATTAGGTTCTTTAATATGCTGAATTGCTCCCCAAAACTCCCTTAAGTCAAACTGACTTAAAAAATGTTGTGCCCCTTCCAAGTTTCTGGTTTTGCTCCTCCACAAAAAGAATGAATTATAGGATTCTATTTGTAATACTGCCACCTGAGACCCAATAGGAATGTCATTGTCTGTCTGTTTATCCAGACTTGCACAGCACTTCTTAGCGTAGAAGCTAAAAATTGCTGTAATTCATCCATTTTTATCTCTCATTCTTGGCACTGTACGGTATTATAGAATAAGGCTTTTCTAGAGATAGTCACAACAATTACTTGAATGTATTTTAAAGAAAAGGCTAAAATCAGTAGGAAAAAAGCTATTAAAAATGACAAGCCAGAGTACAGATAAACATCTGGTACATTCCAGGTCAGAAGTGGCTTCATGCTTTTCTACCCCAAGACATAGTTTGCTCCATTTTGTTAAGCCATCAGTTAATATACCTTTTAAAGTGAGGGAATAAGGTCGATAACAAATCCCTTATTGCAGGGGTGGTCAACCTATCACATGAATGCCAAAAGTGGCATAGGCAGCCTGTATGTGGCAGGTAGCAGATTGGGAAGGGGATAGACAGCACAGTGGTAAATAGGATAGGGAGCATAAAGCAGAGCATCCAATCAAGTAGGGAGCACAAGGCAGGAAGCAGAAAGGAGAGTAGCATCTTGGTCAGGGAACAGATACAGAATCATAGAAAATGAGGGTTGGAAGGGACCTCAAAGGGGCTAGTCTAACCCAACTTCCTGGTCAAAGCAGGAATATCCCTAATTAGAGCATTCTAGCCAGGGCTTTGTCAAGCTGGGTCTTAAAAACCTCCAAGGATGGAGATTCCACCACCTCTCTAGGTAACCTGTTCCAGTGTTTCACCACTCTCCTAGTGAGAGGTTTTTTTCCTAATACCCAACTTAAATTTTCCTTGCTGCAACTTTAGACCATTGCTCTTTGTTCTGTCATCTGCTACCACTGCAAACAGAACATTAGCACTCTAGCAATCCAGGGATCTCACTAGGATATATAGTAAAAGCTTTGTTATCCGGCACCCATGGGGAATGCGGGATAACAAAATATGCTGGTTAACTGAAAGGCCTAGACAGGCATCTTTGCCTGTTCGGGCCGCTGCCTCTCCCACCACATCCAGGGGAATCGCCACCCATCCTGCTGCATTGCTGCCCTTCCTGCTACATTGCTGCCTCTCCCACGGGTCCCAAGGGACAAGGAGGCAGGCCTTATGCAGGCTGCTATGCCTCAGACTGTGGGGGCTCAGCGATACTGGAAGCACTTCTGGTTTTGCTTTTACCTTTCATGCGGGCTAATAGAGCATGAAACTTGTAAGGTGGTAGATAATGCAGCTTTTACTGTACTACACATGTCTAAGGGTGGCAATATCCATTCTGTTTCCAAGAGGAGTATATAGCAGTTGTTTAAAAAAAAAAAAGATGAGAAGGGACCCTAGGTACCTGCAGTCTCTTTCTGGCTCTACCACAGACCTGCTGTGCCTCCAGGCAATTCATTTTACTCACTGTCTGGTTTACTTAGATAAGGTCTTCAGTGTGGTAACTCTTGCTGTGTGTTTTTTACGGTGCTTAAGGAAAGTCACCAGAGGCCCAAACTTCTGCTGGAGCCTTATGCACTAGAAATAATAAGAGGAAAAGGACAGGACAGGTTGATGGATGCAACAAGTGAAAGGAGGTCTGAAGTACAGGTGGAGTTGAACCTGGCTTGTATAAACATTTTTGCATCACGTTAGAAGGAAATTAATACACAGGATTGCATGGCCTGATTTAACTATCATGATTCCTTGCCCAAATAATGTAACTGGAGATACACATGGCTAATTAGGATATTTCTGTATGCAAGATCACATGTACAAATTAAAGCACAAGCTTTGCACTGTCAGTTGGTTGTCTACTTTTTCTGCTCTCTGAGCAGCTGGAGGGTGCATTTTTTTTCTGCCTTCTATACCTTATAAAACTTCTTAACTTATTTCTCCATAGAATACTTTCCCTATCAAACTAGGCTTTTCTACCATACACTGCTTTCCTTGTTGAACTAGTTGTCTCCCAAACTGTACTTTTAATACAGAAATTGCTGTTATTTAGGGATTGATAATAGTGATAAGTGGCACAAGCTGTGCTCTAAGAAACTTAAGCAATTTTCATACATGATTTACCAATAGAGTAATAGTTTAAGGCCAGGTCATGTGCATTTCTCTACCACTTCTATCCTGTTGGTTTCCCCTCTGTTCTCCCTGTCTTGCCTTTCCTTTACCTGAGAGGATTCAAATTTTTGGCAACACTTTTTAAAACTTATTAAATACACCTAAGGTGGCATTGCAAAGTAGCCAAAACACAGTAAGGTTATTATATGTTTTTAGATTTGAGGGACTTAACTGTGGTTCTGAAGTAGTAAAAAGAGCTGGTAGTATAACTATGTGTGTGTTCTGTTTCTGTTAGCAAGCAAATGAGAGAGCTGGAAAAGTCAGGAATGCTGAAAGGAACGCTTAGCGCAGAGAAGCAGTTTTCTCTCATCCATGGCTGTTCAGACTTAAAACAAGCACTAGAGGGTGCCACTTTCATTCAGGTAAGTTAAATACTTGACTGTTCCTAGCAAAAAATAGGTATTTCATCTGGCCTTGCTAATATGTTCTAGCCAACCTCAGTTAAAACAGCAAATAAATTTTGATGATTTTAGACGTAAATATTATCTCATCGTTATTAGACTAATTCAGATCAGTATTCTTTGCATCTACTCTATCGTATTTCCTGTAGGACTTAATCCTTCCAGTAGACCATTTCAAAACATATGATATGAGACCAGAAGTCAGTTATACTCCAAACTGTGTATATTTTTAAAGTGCTAGTTCAACTGATAGATCTTTTAAGTTCTAATTCTATTTGGTTTTTTGATTTTGAACAAATACAAAAAATGTTTTAATCAACCATATGCTTCTCTATTTAACATTCTGCATTAAACTATTTTTAGGGTAAAATATTTTATAGAGGATTGTGTAACTGAACTTCAGAGCAAACGAGTAAAATCAAGTGAAACTTTTTGTACTCTCACCTACTTAAGGTTTGGAAATTTTGCATTCTTGGGTTATAATTTAACCAAGTGGACTCTCAAATTAATCAGTGGTTTATTCCTTATCTATCAAGCAACTATTTAAGTTGGAAAAATATGTTTGATGTAAGTGTTTATACTGTGTCCTTTGCCATATGCAAATATAGAAGAGAGAGTGCTGTTTTTCTCCAATCTGTAAATCATGGGGATTGAGAAAATGTGGAACAAATATAAAAAGTGGTATAATTGCATTAATAGGACTTCCAATAACTGCTCAGAATTCATAAGATGTGCACAGAATGCTGTAGGAGGCAGGAGCAAGAAAAAATTGTCGGCAAGAGATTCTAAAGAAGATAAAAACAAGGTACCTCCCTATACATCAGCTCTCATTTGCACCATTCTTATTGCTATGAAATAGAATACAATTTTAAGGTGAAGCTCTCATTAACTTTAGAAGTAGATATAGCTTCATGCTGCCAAATTTAGTCCACATAGGGTATATCTACACAAAGTTACTGCCTACATGTGCACAGCAATTACTGTGCAGTAGATTTGTCTACTGTGGCATTCAAGTAATGCGCCAAAATGCATGTGTAGACAAATTGGTCCCGGTCAGCCTAAGCAAGAGAGAGCCACAGGGGAACAGGGATAGCTGTTCCGGCTTGGCATCTCAATCTCCACATGGCTGGTAAGCAGCTGTCCAGCAGCCAAACAGCTTTTCTCCACCCTGTGGTGATCGAGAGCAGCCCCTGTGGCCCCTGCCAGTCCAGGGATGGCCCCAGGAGGAGCCTGGAGTTCTCCCTGGCTGCTGCAGTGGGGCAGGCTGGGCAGGAGCAGCCCTAATCTGAATCACTCCCATCAGAAGCAAATTTGCTCCTGACAGGAGCATGTTCAGATGTGTGTGGGGGATGCAATTTAATGTGCCTGAATTTTCTGCACAGAAAATTTAGGTGCATCAATTGCATGTGTAGATGTGCCCACTGAACACCAAATGTTCAAAGTTCTTATTTCTTGTTCTGAAGTTTCCCTAGCCTTATTACAGCCTATAAGTTATTTGTAGCTTTTTGGCATTTGTGAATTTGGTTCTTGATAGTCTTATTGCAATAGAAGTTTAACTACAAACACACTTTTTCCAGTATGCCAAGGTCAGGCATTTCTGTATGGAAACGTGTCCATGTCATTAGATTATTATATCCTTAGTACTCTTTCTCAAAAGGTTAATCTCTCTTTTTTTTAAAGATGATATACATAGATGAGGAGAAAACTATCATGAAATGTCACATTCTACAAAAACTCTAATGTTGTCAGAGTCAACATATAAAGGATTTTTAAAAATAGCTTATTGAGGAGAAAGTGTTACAAAGTCACAAAATACATATAATTTAACCATGTAGAATAGAAATTGATGATTAAGAACATGTATGTGTGACAACTACAACAGTATTAAAACTACAATATCAGTACAGTCTCAAACACTCATTTAGTTCTGTGTTTTTATTCTGGCTCTCCTGTAATCAAACTTGTTTTGGAACACTATCAACATGTCCGGTCTCAGAAGTCGAATATAACTGAACATTGACCAAACTTCTGCCAGAATATGCAGTAGCTCAGATATTCAGAAGAGAAGTGACTGCTGGAAAATCAGCACTTCCCATGAATTACAGGGCCCAGGGGAGCCGTGCTGACATAACCTATGAAATTGTATATGCAAAGTGAATGGCACAGGTCTTCTGTGTGACCTTATCCAGAGCCTTCTGGGCAGGAGGGGCAAGGTGGATAACCAGGTGGCTGAATGGAAGATGGGAACTCTAATTTTAGCAGGAAGATACCTGATTTTTTAAAACAATTGTAAGGCATAATGAAGAAAAAGCTAGTGAAAAAGCAATTATCTTCCAGAAACGCACAAGAATTTAGAATCCTGTTCTGAAGTCCTGTCTTTATTTGAACACATTGAGGTGGAAAATCCACCTTTCCCTAAATAGTTTGTCCCAATGGTTACTCATTCTTATGGCTTGAAAATAAGTGCTTTTTCTAATGTGAATGTCAGGCTTTCACTTCCAGGCATGGGTTCTTGTTGTGCATTTCTTTGCTTGACTAAAGCACTTATTAATATTAATTTTATCTCACTGTGAAGTTACTTGCATATTGATCAAGTCATTTCAGTCTTTTTGATTAAATTAAATAGCTTGAGCCCTTTAAGTATTCAACAACAGGGCATTTTCTTCAGGTCTTGAATAATTTTTTATGATTTGTTTTGCTTCATTTTCAATCTGTTAGCATTTTAAAAATGTGAATGCTAGCATTGTATGTGCTATTCTAGTCTTTTCAATGCCCCATACTGAGGTAAAAATTCCCTCCCTGTTCTAATATGCTATTCCCCTGTTTCTCTATTGAAAGATCATGTTAACCACGTTTGCCATAGAATTGCACTGTCCTGTAGGGTTGTTCCATTCTCTTTGTAGCACTGCCTGGCCAAACTGATGTCACTCATGAAGAAAATTGCAAAACTGGGTAATGTGGGGTTAGTTAAGTAATGTAGTTTTATCCTTTTTGGGCTCTGTGACTGAAGTTGAACAGGCATTAGTAATGAAGTTACTTGCTCTGAACAACAAATGGTAGATCTTGAGTACAGTAATCTGATATTTTAGGAACTGGAGCACTGCAGCATATCTTTTAACTGTAGCAAAGTACAAAATGTCTCTGTCAGGATGCTGGCTCTCACTGTACTGAGTTAGTGTTTATCTGTACAGTATCATATGCTAGAGATTTTCATGCCATTTTAAGAGCTAGTGATTTTTAGCAAGCATCAAATGTCCCATTTATACGTGCTGTTATTACATTTTGGGATATTTGAGTAGTTGTTTTTGTTTCTTTTGATTCTGAGAAGAATTACAGTAGCTAAGATAGGAATTAAGTTGTCATATAAAAAAATGAGTAAGTTATACCTGAACTGTCAGTGTCATGACACAGATCTAGCAAAGCATTTATTGTTCATAACATGCAAATAGTATATAAATGATAATAAGGTTAAATGGCTATGAGCTAAGACCCCCAACAATGTCTCCTTCTGAACATCTATTTCATCAGTCTTTACAAATCCTTACAATGTGGATTTTATAGCGTCTGATGAAGGAGGCCAGCACTTATGAAAGCTTATGCCTCTCTGAACTAGTTAGTCTCTAAGGTACGACTCTGCCTTTACTTCTGCCTGACTTTAGAGCAACATGGCCTACTACCTTCCTCTGTGTGGCTCTGTAATAGGTGTTTCTACTAATGCAGTTTGTAGGCCACAGAATGCTGTAGCTATTATTCAGGATCATTAAGCACTTACAAAATACTTAAAGGGTGTAATGGTTGCATTTTTCAGTCATCTTGGTAATTTTTATAAGCTAGTTATTTAGAGTGCCTTTTCAGAGTAGCTCATGAAGAAACCCCATTCCCACTGCAGGGTTTGCCTTAGTTCTGCTGGTTACAGAAGTTGGACTCTTGGGCTGTGTCCGTATGAGTAGGGGCTTGCATTTGCAGCAGCACAAATTTATGCCACTTTGTGCTGCAGTGCATGCCCCTGCTTGTGCGCTTTGCAGCAGGACATGTTGTCCCACTGCTCCATGTGATGCAGAGGGAGCCTCAGTGTGGGGTCTAGCTGGCAGGCAGCCCCCACACTCAGGCACCCTGTGCCACAGCCAGCTGGGGAGCGGCACGTAGAGATGCTGGGCTGTCTGCTTCTCCATCTCTGCGTGCTGCAAAGCCCCTGTGTATCACCCAGCCACTTCCCAGCTGGCTGGGACTTCAGTGTGCCTTGAGAAGGGGCAGCAAGCAGGCGGCTCTGGTCTGGCTGCTCCCTTGTCTCTGAGTGCCTCAGGGCAGGGACTCCACTGTAGAGCCCATGCACTGAGCCATGTGGAGCCCCCATCTCGAGGCACACTGCATCCCAGACAGCTGGCTAGTGTCTGGCTCAGAGGCAGGGTGCCTCAGCACAGGGGGTACTCTGCTTTGCACTGCGCTGCTTGGTGGGCTTTGCACTGCTTTTTTGCTACCGGGAAATCTGGAAAGAGGTTTGCAGTGCCATAACCTGAACGTGCCTGCATGTCTGGATCTGACCTTTTGAGTCCAAGTGTGTGAACATGCATGACCATATTTTTCTATCAAGTTCCCTGTTTTCTTTCTGTCTGTGGTAAACATTTGTATGTACCTGAGTGTACTTTGATGGTAGTATTCCTTTGTTACTACACATGTGTTTTTCAGTTTTTTATTCAGTATTTTTGTGGACATTTTTTATTTAGGTCGTCTGATGTTATCTGGTTCCCATCCTTCCTCCAGTTATTTTCAGTAGTTGCATATGAGGTGACATCACAGCATTATGCCTCGTTCTGTTATCTTACCAGTGGCTCAGTCAGAACAATCTGTAGATCAATCTCTGTCTCTTGTTGAAATATAAGGCTTGTCTACACTTGACATTGTTTCAGATTAAACTTGACTCATTTTGCATTAAAGAATTTTCATTCCCCAAACATAAGTTTTGTAGTGAATCATACGGTATTTGAACATGTGCGTTTAAATACACTTGGGAAGCAAGTTTGAAGTGCAGGATGGGTTCATCTGTAGCAAAGTAGGGGTGGAGATGTACTTATCCCAAAGTAGCTCTTGAGCATCTCTTAAATCCTCCCACCTCACCCAACTGTGAGTATCCTACACAGTTTTTCAGGATGCCTAGATTGCATGTTTGTGTGCCCTTGCTGTTCCAGGATCATCCTGACTCACCTGTTTAAACACTGGCACACAACCAGTTACTGACCTCCTGTGACCCCAGTACTGAGGTTGTCCAGATGACTGTCACACTCCTATCTGTTGAACAGCTATCCCTCATACTGAGGTTCTAGACTTCTTTGTTTTTTGGGAAAGGAATATGTGGAGAACTATCTGTGCACTGGAGTGGCTAGAATTCAGATATATAAGTATCTGTCTGAACAAATGAATGAGGGAAGCGCAACACATATTGAAGCCAGTGCTAAATAAAAGAAAAGAACTTAACCTGGTTGAAAAAAGTATAAGGGATGACCATGACTTTTGGAGAACTTGCAGCATCTACAGGTACTTTGAGCTGGACTGTATATTTGCGAGGGAACTTAAAATTAAACCTCTGTGTTTGATGGAGGTCACCAAAGAACACTGAAAGCACCCATGGCAGCAATAATCCTGAACCCTCTGATTTCATGACCACTGCGGACACAGAGAAAGACTACTTTCCAAAGACCAAGGAGCTGACAGAATTGCAACCAGGTGGTCCAACTCCATCACAGAGGAGACGCACACTGCAGGGAATCCCTTCCAGTAAGCAGTATACATTGCTTATATGGAGACAAACAGCTCTTAGTTTGAGGTATTGTAAGGGTGATGTCATATTTGTCTAGAGCAGGGGTAAGCAGCCCCTGGCACGGGTGCCAGAGCATGGCATGTGAAGGCATTTTGCTTGGTACATGCTCCTTGGGGCAAATGGCAGGGAAGGGGCCAGGGCTACACTACCACAACAAGGATCTGGCCCCTTGTGGCTCCCCTGCCATCCACCTGGCATGCCAATGTCTTACAAGTTGAGGTTGCAGGTATTTTTGGCACTCTGCCCAGAAATGTTGCTGACCCCTGGTTTAGATTGCCTAGTATTCAAGTATATGAATTATTATACATTCATCAAAAATGGATGGTGGGATGGAATAAGAAGAATATTTTCCCAAATACATGGCCATCCAGTGGGAATCCATGAACCTCAGAAGTGGAACAGTGCATTACGGAATGTTTGGCTAGAATTCAGAGCTCTTTTTCAAAGTCTGACTCTCCTGTGTAGGCCACGCAGCAAAGAGAAAAATATTTCTTTAACTGGGGAGTAACAGTGCAGTAGTATGCTCTAGTGGCACCACAGTTATTGGTCTTAAAATAGATACAAAAAACCTACTGCAAATTTCAAGAGCAGATCTGCCTTTTCATTGTTCCATCTTTAGTTTTCCCATGTGTTTTTGACACTCCTGGTTGAAATTCTTTTGAATACAAATTAGGTTTGATTAGCTTGGTTCAAAGTAGTAACATAAAGTGCTCATGCATGCATGCTTACTTGTGTTCCCTGGTTGAGAATCACTAATTTCAAGAGACTATATGTGAATTCTTCAAAACTATACCTTCTTGCAATTGAGTAGGAGATATAAACCTGCTTCCCTTTTCATCTTGAATCTGGGCTGTAGTAATCAAGGCATCTGGCTATGCAGGTGGAAGAGATGCAACAAACATTAATTTTAATTTAAGAAAAAAAGTTTAGCATCCTGAAATGGTCAACTTTTGACAGCTGTTTACTGCCAAAATTATGCATGGTAATTATATTTTATATATTATGATAAATGTCCATAACCCAATAAAAAACCATATATAAAAACAAAATATGGTCATAGAGCAAGTGTGGTTACTTACTATCAGGTTGGGTCAGATGCTAACAGCTGTGCATTGAAACATGGAAAAAGGGGTGCTTGGCACTCTAGCCTCTGTTTTCTGTCACAAGCAAATAGTGTGTTGGCAAGGTTTCTTCCATTCTTGAAGAAATTGTTCACTGTAGAATTATCTTCTCTGTCCTGAGGATTTAAAAAATGAGCATATATAATTACAACCTGCTTTGAGCATTTTATTACAATAAATAAATTTCAGTGAAAGATCCAAAATTATTTAAGATTATGAAAATGTTGTGAATCTTATTTTGGGTAATAAGTGTAAAGATTTGAAGTTTCTCTTATTTTTTACAGTTATTAGCTTATTAATTTTTTCAATTTTTTTTCAATCAAAAGGAAGACAGGCGAGATGATAAAATATATCAATTAGTCAGACCTGTCTCTTACTGTAAGAGCTAAAGTTGGACACACTACGTATTTGGTTAAAAGTTTGTTAACCTATGTGCATTAGGTGAGGAGAATAGGAACATGCAGTTTCTAACATCCATAAAATGTGAAGAAATAATCTCTCTAGCCTTAAATCTACCCAAGTTATAATACAGACTTAATTAGCATGTAGTATTAAATGTACAAGCTCCTTTGCAATGCTAGGAGAGTATGATACTTGTTTACCAGGAGTCTTTCAGTTTTGGGAGTATATTTTCTCCAATTTTAAGATCTTGCTGCTTGATATTCAGCATGATTTCAATGCATAGTACGCATCTGCCAAAATGGTTCCTTTGAACTCTGTTTTTGTTTAAAATTCTATCATTCATCATGACCAGTAATAACTCTGGATTACTCAGTAAATGCTGGTTACTAAGTAAACTCTTTCCTCCATTTACTTTTTAAATATTATTAGAATTGATGCAAATCTTTGCTTACCAAAAGAGATGTGCAAGTAAATTTAAATACCCTTGGTCTTATGTGACTCTTAAGCAAACCAAAACTAGATGAGACTGCTTTCACAAAATTTTCACTTTGAGGGAAGGGTTTTGTTTTATACTTTCTTAAATTCAGTATCTAAGATGCATCTAATCCAAGTCCACTATGGAACATATTTTCTGTTACTCTATTTCTGCACTGAATTTGTGGCCAGTAGCACAAGATAAATGAATTCAAGCCACTCCTGTGAATCCCTAATTCTGGATCCGATACCTGGAACTACTTGGAGTAGCCTTAGGGCTGCTCTGAATCTGGCCAACTTGTAGTTGACCTCCAATCAGAAGAGCCAGAGTGAGATTAATTGTGGTCTTAATTTATGTATTTGGGATATTTTGACTTAAATTTATTGTGTAGATTAGGATATTTCATGTAGATTTTTCAGTCCTTCATATCTCTTGTCTAATATATAGTTCAGTTTTATAGTGACTTATATTTTATACAATTGTGAGCCTCCTTAGATCTAGAAATTGGGGAAATAACAGGCAATTTGATTTATTTTTATAAGAGAAAACAAAATACATGATTTTTTCTGTAAAGTATCTAATAAGACATGGGATGGCCTTTACCCTAAATGGAATAATCTTTTAGATAAAAAAAAAAAACAACAAAAAAAACTCCCCATGCAAACATAAAGCTGGAAGGGACCTCAGGAAGTAATTTAGTCCAGTCCCTTTCTCAGGACAGGTTCATTTATGTTTAAACCATCTCAGACAAATATTTATCATACCTCCACTTCAAATCTTCCAATGATGGAGATTCCATAGTTTCTCTGGTAATCTTGTCCAGGATTTAACCACTCCCAGAAGTAGAAAGTTCTTAATATTTGAACTCTTCCTTGTTGCAACTGAAGCTCATTATTTCTTGTCCTGTCCCTTGTGTACATAGAAAATGAATGATCACTGTCATCATCTTTATAACAGCTGTTTTTGTCATTGAAAATTGTTGCCAAATTTCCCCTCATATTTCTCTTCCCTGGACTAAATAATCCCAGTTCTTTCAACCTTTTCTTATGTCTTGTTTCCAGACTTCTAATTGTTGTTGTTGGAGAGGAATCAGAAGAGAGCAGTTTTCCATATCTTCCTTAACAAGGTGGCCAGAACTGGACCTTGTACTCTTGGTAGGCTACTACTGAATAAAGCAGAAAAATCAATTTCCATGACCTGTATGATACTCTGATGTTCTAATTCATCTCAGTAAGCTTCTAGCCCCTCCCGCAACAATATTATATTGTTGACTCCTTGTCAGTTTGTAGACCACTGTAACCTCTAGTACCAGGCCCTTACTGAATTTCAGCATATTTATTTAATAAACTGTGAAATGATATTAAGTTTATTTTGAATCTTAATCATATTGTGTAAAGGGCCTGCTACCATATCTAGCTTGGTGTTGTCTGCAAATCCTCCAAGTCATTAATGAACACATGAAACTATACCAGACCTAGGACAGACCTGTGGAGTGTCTTGCTTGGTTGTCCGCTGGAAGTTTGACATTGACATTGAGTCATTGAAGACTACTCTTAGAGCACAATGATCCATTCAGTTATGCACTAAACTTGGAGTATCATCTGGACAGTATTCTTTTGCTTCCATATGAGGATGTTTTGGAAGATGGTGTCAAAAGCCTTTACTAAAGCCAGGGCATATTGCATCTGCTGCTCCTACTCTATCCTTCAGGCCTGTTAGTCATTGAAATTGTATGAAGTGCAGCTGTGCCTAAAGGCGCTTGTCAGGGATAAAAGCCCATTGTGTACTGGGCACTGTACAAAGGTGCAGTAAAAGGACAGTCTAGGCTCCAGATAAATACAATCTAAATTATAACAAGATGCAACAGGTGGATGAGAGAAACACCTGGTGAAGAGGTTATGGTAACAGTGAAATTGTGAAGTTTACATGTGCAGTAAGCACACCACGTTCAGCTTCTTTATAGACAGCCATAGCAGAGAGAAATCACAAGGAAGCATTAGAAGGGATGTATGTTAGCAACTTTGTGGATTGTTTCAGGGATTTCTGGCTCCTAAGACTGGTATGAGAGAAAGCACGGAGGTGTTTGAGGAAAAGGCTGTGTGGTAGGTAACAAATGTGTGGGTAACAGTGAAGGCTGAGTTTAAAGTTGCAGTGAGATATTACCTAGGGAGTCAGTAAACATAAAAGGCCTCAATGCTGAGGACAAGACTCTCAAGCTTGGTGCTCCTGAGAGGGGTGCTGTAAGGGGGAGTGCTTTGCTGAATGAGTTCTTCAGAGAGCTCAGGACCAATCTACAATCAGTTCCATCCAACCAACTTGGCCAGTATAAGGGTAGCCTAAGAAGTTGCATTTTCCTAAAAAGATTGTTCATGTGTTTTAAACATAGGCTTTGGTAACTCCTAGGCTGTACCATAGAGTCTTAGGTTTGTGTGTCCTTCTGTATGCATGTGGCTAACTGGCTATTCAGATGTTCCTTCAGCAAGACAAAGTTTTGATTTAGTACCTCTTGAGAACAGATTTCAATTAGCAACATGGAGAACAAAGAAGTTTTGTTTTGTTTTGTTTTTTACATCTCCACTTGGGAATCAACTAACCCCTAGTTTCTTATTTTGTCACAGCCAACATAAACCTTGTGTGATAAATAATTTCATATATTACTACACCTCTGTATTTGCATGTCCTTTTATTCAAATAATAAGAGCCTTCATTGGCATATGCAAATGTATAAAGTGGTACAGCAATTGTGTGAATCCTCTTTTTCTGGTGCGCCAATATGAGAGCAAAAGATGATGCTTAAGGATAGATGGAATTCTTAACAGGATCCACTCTGCTCATTTTGGAGGTTGGTTGTATGGATTACAGGCCTACTACCTGTTCCTGTTGCAGCTTGTGCCACTGTACTGCTGCTGGTGGATATTCTATTCAATTCAGTGAGCACTAAGATAGATGCTTTTTAGGATTACTGTGCTCTGATTAGTTGTCATCCCTGATCTACTCTTGCATGGTTTGTCTTTTGTGACTGATTGATTACATCAGTGCTATATAGATACAAGTCTGCAGTGTGCTTCTCGCTTTTTTACTTCACATTTTTAGCATTCTTATGGACAGCTTTGGGAATGAGCCAGGGAACACCACCTAGAAATAAGTTCCACTTGCTCATGCTTTCTTAGCAGGTGTGAGTTGTGCAGAGCAGCCCTGAATACATACATCATGGCAGGAGAGCTTGAGCAATGTACTGGTGCATCATACCAGCCTGCTCCCAAGTTACTCATGCTGCTTGATCTGTTGGACACTTGCAGAATAGGTGAGTGGGGGGGACTTATTTCTTAGTGGCAACCCTGGGCTTCTGCTGGAGGCGATACAGACATAGCCCTGTTGAGCTGACCCATGGTAGTGTTCAGCAGAGTCTGAATTGTGGAGTATCTTGTTCCTTGAAGTGTGGGCTAACCATGACTACTTCTTTATGCCCCCCGCCCCCCCACTCTGCTTCTAATAAACATGTTGACTATTTGGTTCTCTGCAGATCATATACTTCCATCTTTTTCTCTCCAGGGTGTGTAGAAACTCTAGGTACTGTCCTCTTTTATTTGGAATGTGGTCACTGCTGTCAGATAATGAGTGAATGGATGCTTTTAGTTTGTTTCACTGCGCATCTCTGTGGTTACACTCACATCTTTTCTACTGCATGCAGGGGCAAGTAAAAATTTATGAGTGCACTTCTCTTCTGTATAGTCCTTGCATTTAGGGATATATCTCCCTGTTCCCAATCCCAGTCTTATGTGCCACTCTTCTTCCAAAAATAGCATTGGCTCAGAAACTGCATTGTTTAATTTGGATAGAGATAACTTTGGAGTGTATGCATTATTTCTTTCCAATATTGATTGTATTTTGTAGGAATCATTTTTATGATTTAGAAGTGGTAAAGTTTTACAAAATTATCTAAATTACTGTAGCCAGCAGTTCTGTTGCTAAATAAAGCAGTGAGCAAATTGCAAGGGATTCTTGATTAAATTCCAGATCTCTTTTCCAAATATTTGATAGAACCCATCCCAGTGATGATAAATAGGGGGAAGCAATATGCCAAAAGTATCATTCATACATATATACATAATATTATTTAACCATTTGGTACATGGTTTTCCAACCAGGCAAAGTGAATTGAGTACCTTTCTGTCATAGCAAATGAGAAACAGGAGGTGATGGTAGTGTCTGCAGGGTTGGGGGCTGTGTGGGCACATGAAAGAGGCGGAAAGGAGGGCACCTCAGGTGTTGACAGCTCCAGGACACATCTGAGCAGCCATGGCTAATGGACTAAGTAGCCAGCTCAGTGTTGGATGGGAAAGGGCTCAAGGGGAAAACACTGAATACAGGCAGCCCCTACTTAACACTGTTTCGCTTAGCGCTATTTCACTATAACGCTCATTTAAAACTGATACCTGATTTCACTTAGCGCTCAGTGAGTTTTGTTATAACACTCAGTCACCATCTTGAGTCATTAAAAACAATTGCAGTTGTCAACTTGTGTTGTCAAATACTTTCAGTTTTGCTTAATGCTTGTTTCGCTTAATGCTTGGTTTTTCAGGAACCAATTAAGAGCACTAAGTGGGGGTTGCCTGTACAGCTCAGGAGGGAGTTGTGCTGGGGATAGAGCAGTGACTTTCTTTTCTGTGGACGTGTATCATGTATATTGCAATGAGAAAAATGTCATGCTATATATCATTGTAAGAAAGACCTATCGTTTTGTCCCCCACTGATTACTTAAATCTTATTTAAAATCCACAGGCCTATATATTCTTTATAAAATTTTTTTAGGCCTCTGTGTTAAAGCCAGGATTATATTTTTTTTGACTAACTCAAGTAAAAGTGGCTCTTAACCTTTTTCCCTGTTGGGGTTTAAGGAGTCTTTCTGGGGACCACAGAGATCTCCATTTTATTTATTTATTTAAATCTGTTTGTGCATTCCTGTATTTCAACATGGCCCCTGTCAAAATAGTATTGCAGATTAATGGTCTGCCATGTGGTAAACATAGAAAAAAATCATACCAATGGGTTTGCAGTTTACAGAGATTCTGATCTGTTTCCACAAAACTGAGAGCATGTTTTGTAATAATCGGAAAAGGATTATGAGTTCTAAACAGCACAATCCCCTTTTTGCTTTTCAAGACCATTTCCTTGATTGAACTATTGCTTTCGTAACCACTGGAGGAACACTCTAGGTTTGATATTTAGAAGTGCTAAGCACCAATCGTTCAAATAAAAGTCAGTGGGAGCTGCGAGTCCTCTGTGCTGTTTGAAACTGGTCCTCAGCTGCCCCCCCTCCCCGCCCGCCCCAGCAGGCTATAAAACTCCACGGTCTACCTATGCTGCAAAAAATGCTTTTCTGTATATCCAGTAGATGTAAATCTGTATTAAATGAATAGTTATACAGTTAGTTTCCATTTTCCTAATTTTTATGTATTTAATGATTATTTTTGTTTTGCGTATTCAGTGTGAAACTTGTTGCTGTTGCTGTTGCTGAGCAAGTCAGAGCTCCCCCTGTCCCCTTTGTTCACCAGGATGCAGATCCAGCTGCAGCTGTCCCCTTTCCCCCCTTTCCCCTCCCACTCCTTTGTGGTACTGAGCTGGTGCGCTGCCCCTGCCCCCATTGGCGATGCATAGGGGGTTGGCCATGCACTCCCTGGAAGCGCCAGCCATGAAACTGGAAGTGCCGGCAGAAGTGCACTTCCTGTTTTGCCGCTAGCTTGGCGATTGGCTGCTGGGAGACACCCCCTATTGGCGATCTGGTGCCCCACCTGGCTCGGAAGCCACAAGTTGCCCATGCCCGCCCCTGCCCATGCTGTTGCCCCCTACTCCCAACCGACGGCCCCCTTCACTTCTAGCGCACAGCCCCCACTTCCCCAGCCTTGTTGGTGCCTTTCACACTCAACCCTCAACCCTTCATCCCTGGTGGTAGATCTCACTTCCAACCTGCAGCCCCATCCCAGCCCTGCTAATGCCCTTACTCCTGACTTGCTGTTCCCTGTTGCCAGCCTCCCCTCTCCCCCAGTGTCTAGGGTAGAGGGGAGGATGTGTGGAGCAGGGTGACCATGGCCCAGGTGCTTCTATTCCCCTCAGGCCCCCTATGCTGCCACCCTACCCCACCTCCCCTCCAGCTGCGCCGGAGGAGTGAGGGCAGTGCGGCCCCCTCTTCCCTGCATCCGCTACTCCTCCTGCTGCTTATACCGGGGTTGGTGCTGGGATCCTGGTGGTTGCAGCAATGAGTCTTTCTGTCCATCGGTTCCCACCCAGTGGCATATGGGCTCATCCTGCTGGGGTTCTGTGCTAGGTGGGTGGCAGCAGAGAAACTTCATCAGGCAGCACCCAGCTCTGGGCAGCGCTCAGCCCCAGGCAGCCCTGATCCCTTGGTGTGGGCCGTGTTTCTCCTTGGGGTTGGCAAGCAGCTGGCACTTGTCATGATACAGTGGGGGGTGCATGTGGCCTCCAGGCAGGGATAGAGTGTTGTGCTGTGGCAGGTGGTGCTGCATGAGAAGGTGCACTCTAAGAGGTTGCTGGGCTGCTGAACTGACAGCACTGTGCACTGCCCTGCCTGCCTCTGCAGCTTGCATACTGCTGGGCTAAGCCAGTGGAAGCCCAGCACAAAGATTCCCAAGCTGAGCCCCCTGCCTGGAAACAGCTGGTGCTCAAGCGCTGCTCCCTTGACTCCTCATCTCAGGTGCAGACCCCTTGAAACCTGCTTGCAGCTCCCATGGGGTGCCATGGGTCCCTGGTTGAGATCTGCTGTTCTAGAGTATAGCGCAGGGTTTTTCAACCTTTTTTTTAGTCTAAAAAAAGCCCCCAGCGGCCAGATGCCAAGCAGGGGTGGTGGGGGGGCTAGCGTTCAGCCACATGCCGAGTGGGAGGTGGGGCACGGCTAGACACAGAGCAGGGAGGCAAGGTCAGTGTGTGGGTGGTCAGGGACAAAGTGCTGCTGCCTCCCAGGAGCAGGGCTGGGATGGGGTGGGGAAGCTTACCGGGCTGGGATGAGGGGAGCAGCATCTCTCTGCAGGGTGGGGAAACTCACCGGGTTGGTGTGTGGTGGCAGCCACTGCCATATGCAAGCTTCTCTCCCCTGCAGAGGGGCACTGCTGTCCTCACCCCAGCCAGTGGGCTTCCCTGGCCCTGCTCCTGGGAGGCAGCAGTGCTCTGTCCCTGCCTGTCCGCGTGTACCCCCTGCGACCAGTCCAAGTATTCCCAGTCGTATACATACCCCCAGTTGACAACCCCTGGCATAGCAGTATCAGGACCAAAATGATAAGTTTATTTGGGGTAGAGGTTTGCTTTGTTTTTTATGTGTATATTACATATGCACTCATTGTCTAGTACAATGACATCGTCCATACTGGCTGAGGATTCTTGGTGTTGCAGTAAACACAAAAATTAAATACTAATAACTAGAACTATGTGCATAGAAGAAACAACGGTTTTGAAGTATACATGCATATTTAAACATGAAAATCTAGTTGGAGAGACTCAAATATTGTAAAAGCAGTGAAAGATTTATTTTAGCAGGTTAAGTTTTACTGAATATAAATGCTATGATCTCCCTGCAAAAAAAATCTACGGTAAGAGGTTTTGAAATAACTATGATGGTTAGCTAGGAAGAAAATAATGATATGGGAGGATTTTTTTGTTTGCTGCGTATTGTAAAGAATTAATCTACTACAGGATGGCGGCATAGTAGTAATAATCTATAGCATTTACATATTATTAGAAATTAACTTGGGCTAGACCCAAATTTTTCTCATAGGTATTTAAGTCCCACAAAAGTCATGTAAATTGACCCTACTGCTGCAATTGCAAAGTCACTTAGATACCTAGAATTGTCAGCACTTTCACTTTGACCTGAAATCTTCTCTGAGCTAGACTTCATCTTCTGCATGTACTCAGAAATGGTTCAGATCAAGCACTGAGTTGTCTAAGCGCTGTCTAAGCTTCATTATGATCCATATTGAAGCTAGGACGTACCTGTATTCCCCAATCTATTAAACATCCATAGAACATACCTAACACTTGACACAGACAACACAAAAGTTCAGTTCAAAGCCCAGCTTTGAATTTAAAACCTAGGTAGTGACTTTCATTCTTGAGCACAGCTGGTGTGGAGGCTCTGGTGCCATCCACATAGGTACAGTAATTCTTAGATCTGTGCCTCTTAGCATTTGTCTTCTTTTGGCCATTTTATAGGCCCATGTTAGTACCTTGTCTGTCTTCTTTCTTCTGGCTCTGGTAACTATTGTCTTCATGTTCGTGTACTGCCATCTCTTGGACTCTTGCACATTCTTATTATAGTAAACTTTCCTGAGGGCCTGCTACCTTTCTGCTTTGTCCCCAGAGCCACATGAGCATATCTGTGGCCCTCCAGTTCAAGCCACACCAAGTAGGCTTTCTTGCACAGTTGATGGGTAACATGGTAGGTAGCTTTTGACATGGTTGATGCAAATGAGCAGCTAAGATGTTTGATCCTTGGAGCATCTGAGGATGAAAAAGAAGAATCTGACTGTATACCAGCATTTCAACATGGAGGTGACATCTAGTTACCATAAACCCAAAGCAGTTGTAGCCATACAGGTAAGCAGAGTAACCAGATCAGAGGAGTGTGCAAAATCTGGAGGTAAAAAAACTCTCTTCTTCTAGCAGAATTACCTTGATTCATAGGGTTTCCTCAAGGGACTGAATGCATTCTTTCTGGAATTAGAGCAGCCAGATTTAGATGGAGGTCACTTGTTTGTGTATCTATGGCCTACCTTGAGAGTATTTAATGCAGACCCATTGAAAAATAGTTTGAATTTTCTATTTAACATTTGCAGAGAGTAAGCATTAAACAAACTTCTGTTGCACAAAGGGCACTGTTGTTGAAAGCCAATGAATTGACATGTTCTAATCAGGCTGTTACAAAAGATGTTTATTATAAAGTTAATTAAGTCAAAAGTTAGGGTATAATAACCGTATTCAGGTGTTAGAGCCTTGGAATAATGGTGTACTGTTTGCTGCAAATGAGAAGTGTGATCGTCTCCAAAAAAAAAAGGACACAGGAATATACAGTGTCACTTAAAATGCATTCAGATTCATTCCAACCTTGCTGCACCATTTCAGAAAGCACATGATAGTCTTAATACTGCATTTTATCTGCTTATTGTTTGATCTCCTTTTTCTCAGAGTAAACAGAATAGCTTCAGACCAGTCCAAGCTTCATAACTGACAGCAAATGAAGTTCCTGATTTAGTAGATTGTTTAGAGCTTAATTTCCCTTGTGTTCTTTGGGGAGTTAGTGTCCCTGACTGGAAAGTAATTCTGTGCTCAACAAAGACAGTAACTTTGTTGCACTGGTCCAACAAATGGAATACAATTGTGACACTATAAAAGAAACTTCAAGCAAATGATCCGTTCAGGAGCCTTACATAATCATAGCAGGTTTGGATTTCCTGCAGTTTTGAGCTTTACCTCTTTTGATTATCATATGATCTGAAAAAAGGCGTAGAGTTTCAGATGGAGTGGCTCACAATAAACCTATTCAGGGCAACTCTCTTTTATTAATTTGAACTGTATCTACAGAGTTCTCTTCATCTGCGGCTTTACTAAAAGAAACTATTTAAACTTGACCAACTTGCCAGGATCCAGGAGTTACAAGCAGAGTATCGTTTTGTTCAGATAAGGGGATTTATTACATTGGGCTTTATCTTCAGTTCTTAAATGACCCTGTTTATCTCTTCTGAATTGTGGAGCTTTTAAGACTTAAACCTCAGTAAAATTCCGCACAACATGTTTTTTAAAAATAATTCCAAATTTGTTATAATTTGTTTATGTCCAGTTTGTTGGGGGTCCCTTTATTCAAAAACACTCACACAGCATAGTTTATCTGAGGTCATAAAAAACAAACATGAGTTTCCATCCTCAACCCTTCTCATAATTTAGCAGTGTTGATGGGCTGTGGCTGAGGGCTGGAGTGGCATGGGTGCTAAGGTACCTGGTGGACAGCCCAGAGTTTGCAAGCTTGAAGCCACAGGAGAAGTGCTTACAGTGCGGCCCTATCAGATTCTAGTGAATCTGAGAATTCTGCTAAATACCTTGTCACAAGGACATGAGAAAGGGAGGATAGGCTGTAATTGGAAGAGACAATGAAAGTGTTATCTGTGTTTCTCTGTTAAGGGAATAGACTGGCCTGATGTAATTGAAGTTCACAATGTGTAGACCCTTGCCTGCTTCTGTATGTTCAGACAATGACTATAGTGTGTGGAAAAGCATACATCTTTCACCTGTCTTCACTTAGCAAGGAGATTATACTCTTTCTTATTGTATGTGGTTTCCATCACAATCATCTTCCATGACTTTGTTACTTTGGGGATGGATAACTGCTGTGTGCTCTACCTGAGGCTGCGCTTAGGAACCTTTTAAGAACTTCACTGATTGCGGAGTGTCGCTGCTTGCCCATTTACTGGACTTTCACGCTTATGCTCCATAGACTATGCTAGTTTCTAGGTATACACGACAAATATTCTAGTGTTTGACTTTGACTTACAGTGCCTCTTAGGGTTTGGAGACTTCTCTTTTTGACTGTTGAAATCAGCTGAAACACTTGATATGACAGTCCCTAGTTTTGCATGTCTGAGGGCTACTTACTGGCAAGCATTTCTAGTGAAGGATCCACAACTATGAACTTGTTTCCACTTCTTTAATACTACAGTTCCTACGTTTATCTCTTTTAAGGACGTGGAAATGCTTATCTATTCATTTATATCTTGTCTCAGTGTGAAAATACACCAGTATACCCATAGCTGAATGTGTTTCATGATAGCTCTGCCTGTCAGACTCTCCCAGGTGAAAAATATGGGCATGAATATACATGACTTTATTCTCTACTAATTATTTTACTTTGGAATAATTATTCTGCCATAACTATACCAATGTGTGGACGTACTCTTAAGCCTTTTCTGGAGTTGAGCTCAGGAAAGTTCTCTGTGTGTTGGGAGGAGTATAGGTTTTGGGGTTCTTTTTGTGGGGGCAGATTATGGTTGGCACATTAATCTATAAAGATTTGTCTGTGTATTTCTGTGGATACCTAACTCTTCTTAGTAGATATACCAAAACTTAAAATACAGTATTGGTAATTAACATTAAATAGAGGATTGCTAACTGTCATACATTTTATTGCAGGAGTGCACCCCAGAAAACCTAGAATTGAAAAAGAAGATTTTTGGTCAGTTAGATCTTATGGTCAATGATGACATCATCATAAGCAGCTCGACCTCCTGTCTTTTACCTACCAAATTGTTCACTGGCCTTAAACATGTTAAGCAGTGTATCGTGGCACACCCTGTAAGTAGTCTAACAAATTTTGTTCTTTGCTTCAGTGGCCTATAAGTTTAAACTGAGTTGTAGTTCTAATGACTCTGTCCTGCAGAGAGAAAGAAAAGAAGTGTTTGAGTACTGAATGTTCTGCATTAGGATCATGAAGCACTGTTTTTTTTTTACTGGGCTAGTTCTTCTCTCACTCTAGTAGGGATGGGAGAAGGGGGGACATGCAATATATCAGTCTGGGCAGGCATCAGGGATGTGCAGTGGTCATGCTAGAACAGCACTACCTTTGCTTTAAGGTTTCTCTTGCACCTACTGTTCAGCATGAAGTACACTGTGGAATTAATAAAATGCTCAGTGCCAAAGGCCAGGTCTACCCTGCTTTGTGGCAAGCCTGGGAATGCTGCCAACAAGTGTGCCCACCCATTCGCTCCCACTCTGTGTAGGGCTCAGAAATTAAGTAGTGTAGGCTGGTTTGACACGGTTTTGAACACGTGCCCAAGCACGTGAGAGCACTGTAGAGCTCTGACTCAGGCATGCTTACCCCTAAACCAGCTGCACTGCCTAACTTATAGGCATTGTGGTGTGCTGAACAGCAATGCATGGTCAGGGTATGCTTCTAACGATACTCCCCTACTCGCTGTGAAGGCAGTGAAGATACGTGCAGCACCCCTTATAGCCAGGCTTGTTATAGCACCCTTCTAATCAGCTTTGTCCCTGTCTGTTCTTTTAAGTCTGACCTTTTTCTGGTGTAACAAATTTCAACCCCAAAGTCAGAGTCTGGAGAGTTGTAGCTTTTGTCTGGGGTTCAGGAGTGCTTGGTCTCTATGTTCAGGGTCACTACTCCCCCCCCCCCCCCCTTTTAGGGAAAGGGGACCCAGTTCTCCTTTATTGGCTCCAGTCCAGTTACCTCTGTTAAGCAAAAAAATCCAAACCTATGCTCCCTCACTTTTTTCCCCTGGGCTGCTTCCTGACTTCTGCTCATCAGGCTCTCTATACATTGTTTTCTCTGCAGTTTCCTCCTATTCTGTAGCTTCTGAGCTTTTCTGCTTGTCCATCTTGTTCTGCCTGGACTGCACTCTGTTAAAGAAGCTGATTCAAATGGGCTCATTGTCACAGCTGAGGAAGTAATTTCCCCTAATTAGCTGTTTTTAGTCATGATGTGCAGTGATTGTTCCTGAGCCAAAATCATTATAGTGCTTTTTGCTGGCACTTTATGTTCAAAAGTGATTTTTGCGCTCTGTCTTGGGCCATTTTCCTCATGAAATCTCAATATAACAAAAAATTGAGTGAAGCTATGAGCCAGGAGATCTTTTCTGTTGTCTTTTTGTGCATCTGCCAGTGTTATATAGCATTTTCATTGCAATGCTCTCCTTTTTTAATGTGTGCATTACTGATATCTTGAGCAAGGGAAAGGACAAGGCAGAGGAGAGGCAGAATGATCATGAAGCAGCTTGGGGGAAGCAGGTTATATAAAAGGGACAGTTGCGACCAGTAGTTTGGATACAACAGGAAAATAAAACATGAAAGTTTTCAACTCTGGCAGAGATGCTGTTTTGTGTTTTCTGGGAAGGGAGGGAGTTAAATGCTAAGCAAGCAGAGAGACCCCTGGTTCCACTCAGTGTGATGACAAACAGCTGACACACAGAAAGAATAGTTTTAAATCTTACTTTGTAGGGTGATTGTGATACAGTGCATAGATTCATAGGCGTGGGGTTGGAAGGGACCTCAGTAGGTCATCAAGTTTGACCCCCCTGCCCTGGGCAAGGAAGAGTGCTGGAGTCAGACAGCCCCAGCTAGGTGCTTGTTCAGTCTCCTCTTGAAGATCGCCAAGGCAGGGGAGAGCACCACCACCTTTGGAAGCCCATTCCAGATTCTGGCAACCCTTACTGTGAAGAAGTTCTTTCTAATGTCAAATCTAAATCTGCTCTCCATCAATTTGTGGTCATTATTCCTAGTTACTCCAGGGGGTACCCTAGTAAATGGAGCATCTCCTGTTCTCTGCTACCATGAACAATGCATTCCTCTGGTGGCTGGGGGACATGGTGGCGGAGGGACACAGCGGCGGTAAGCGGGGGAGCTCCTGCAGACGCCGCGCGCAGTGGGGCAGGCAGGGTTGGCAACCACCCACAGACGCTGCCAGCGATGTCAGTGGTGAGATGGTGAGCAGCAACGACCCACCTTTTTTAGAGGGTACACTGCCACGCTGAGCAGGTGCATGTACACTTGCATGCGCCACCTATGTGTCGCCCCTGCCTGCCCTCCCATGATGAATTTATAGGCAGCCACAAGTTCACCTATCAGCCTTCTCTTGCGAAGGGTGAAGATATCTAGGTCCCTCAGTCTCTCCTTGTAGGACCTTGCCTGCAGGCCTCTCATCATAGGAATAGCCCTTCTCTGAACCCTCTCAAGATTCTCTGCATCCCTCTTGAAGTGCAGCACCCAAAATTGGACACGGTACTCCAACTGCACCCTGACCAATGCCGCATAAAAAAGGGAAGTATCACCTCCCTGGACCTGTTTGTTATGCATCTGCTAATGCCTGATAAAGTGCGGTTAGCTTTGTTGATCACTTCATCACATTGACAACTCATGTTCATCTTGGAGTCAACTATGACTCTCAAGATCCCTTTCTGCTGTTGGGGGGTGACCTTCTCAGCAGCACAACCTGTAAGTGTGTTGATGGTTCTTTTTGCTCAGGTGCAGCATTTTGTACTTGTCTTTGTTGAACTGAAGACAAGTTTGATACATAATACTTACTGGTACATACTACTTACTGTCAGAATAGACCATTTCAGGCTGGCGACTGATATTGTGATACAACACAGCAGATTCACTGTGGTTGTCTGCATGAAGTTTTTGTATAATCATGCCTGTAGAATGGTACAGTTAGGCATAAAAGAGACTGACTAGGGGGTGGGTGGTCATGGAGTCCAGACCATGCTATTGCAGGCAAATCACATTGCAATTCCCTTCATCCATTTAGCAAAGTTCATCTTTAAAACTAATGAGGCATTTTGCTCTCACTTCCTCTGTCAAATGGTTCATAATAGGGGTGCACCAATAGAGATGTTTGGGGCTGATATTGATAGCCGATTTTTGAAGAGGCATATTGGCCACTACTGATCCAATTTCTGATATGCAGCCCAGCAGCTTGAAGAGCAGTGTCCAGTTGGGAAGTCTGTTGTGGTGGAAGGGGAGGGAGAAGGGAAGGGGTGTGGGGAGGCCAGATCAAGGCCCCTGTGGTGAGGGAGGGAGTGGGGAGGAGAATGTGAAAAGCAGAATTTTTTAAATGAAATTGATTGTACTACAAGTCTGTAAATGAATGATTTTTTGTTTGTTTCTTGTCAAGGTAAATCCACCCTATTTTGTGCCATTGGTTGAACTTGTTCCCCATCCAGAAACAGATCCTTCTACAGTAGAGAAGACATACACTCTGATGAAAAAGGTTGGACAATCCCCAGTCAAATTAACCAGAGAGATTGATGGATTTGTTCTGAATCGTCTTCAATATGCAGTTATTAGTGAAGCTTGGAGACTCGTGGGCGTATGTATCATTTTTTAGTTTGTATATGTATACACTGCTGACCTTATAAGCACAACAAGAACAGTATGGTAGCACTTGTCTTTTCTTTAGCTTTTTATCTACTTAAAGCCTTCACCCCTTAGATCACATAAAAATAAAAATAGGCACACAAATTTTACAAGAATAAGAGATTTTGACATTGACTACTGAAGACAAAGAAAAGCTACATGTTATCATAGCTAAACAAGACATACTAGAACTGTTCCAAAATACTGTTGTCTTCAGCTGAGTGAAAAGATTGAGGTTAAAAGGTCAGAAATCAAAATATCAGGTTGTCTCCTTTCATTTCTTGTTATGTGAAGAATGTTATTGGCATAGTTTACTCCATGGAAGGGCAAGGGAAATAATTTTAAATAGAAATCCATTTGCCTTTCAAGAATTCTTCTCTTAGATTCAATAGTCATTTGATATTATTTATTGTTATATAAAGGGAGATTTCTCCTCTTACTGCCCATTCAGCCTTCCAACTCATAATCATCTGTTTGTAACACAGCAACTTTTCCCACAGCAACATGTTCTGTGCCACAAAGTAGAACCTTTCATCAGGAAAAGATGAATTATGAGTTCACTGTTATTTCAGGAGACTGAATGAGTAGGGGCTGTTTCTTTTGTTGAACATAATAATTTTTCAAACTGTTTAAATATTTTAAAACACCCTTTACAAAGGAGTCTCAACCCTCAGTTTAAACAGGAAAAAAAAAAAGAAAGAGTTGTAGTAAATAAATGCTTATTTACAAAGCAGCTCTCACCTCTAGGATCTCAAAGCACTTTACAAATGTTATCTTTACAGGACTTAATTTAATTCTTATTTCAACTGTGCATGACAAAATATCTGTTTTAATGCTATCTGGGTACAGCATAGGGAGAGAATACTGCAGTGTATCCCATTTAAATTATGTTATGAATTGGAGACTAATTTTGAATAATCTTCATATATTTTTTACAAAATGCCCCCTTTAAAAAAACCCAACAACAAACAAACCAGGAAACAAAACTGTTGTTTTATAAATGAATAAACGAGGACAATCCTGGCAAAAAGTTTTGAATAGTGGCAAAATGGTTCTTGAAGTTCAGAATATTTCATTCATTCTTAATTCAAGCAGAAACAGTGTAATAAGGCCTTCTAATTTCAGTTACTTCTGGTTCTTCTTGAGTATCTTAGTTTATCTTGCCTAACACATAGGGAGGACAATCTGATATGAGGAAAATGACAACACTGCACCAAATCAAAAGTGAATTTGTTAAATCATTAGTTTGAAAAGAATATCCCTTTACAAGTGTAGCTGATAGAGGTGAGAAATCGTAGGGTGTGTCCACACATGCAAGCATGTGCACTTGCAGCAGCTCAAATAGAAGTGGTACAAATCTGAGCTAGGGCTTTTTGCCTTAGCAAGCATGCCTGGACATACTTTGTAGGGCAAATTGTGCCATGTGGGGCAAAATAACCCTGCCTGCCGCCTCCTGGATCTGCAGCCAGGGAGAGTTAGAGCCTGGGGCCAGCACCTGTGCTGACCCCAGCAGTATAAAAAGCTGCTCTGGCAAGTAGCTTAGGGCTACTTGCTCTCAAGAGCCTCTGGGGACCAGCCAATTGGTGTCTGGGGACACTAGCCCTTGTGCCAGCTGGACTGCTGAAGCAGCCCTGAGAGTTCTCTTCACCCTCTACCCACTGCAGCAGTCTGGCAGTGAGGGCTGCTGCCTGGCTGTGACCTATTGCCACCTGTGACAGCATGTGGTCTCAAGGCTGCATGCCTGCCAGACCTGGATGGAGACTGCACAGCCAGCAGAGGCATCTGCTCTTCTGGGCCAGCTGTCAGTGGGCTGTGGCTGCGCAGTTGCCTTTGTGCAACACTACTGCCATGTGTGCCCCTGCCTTGCCATCTGGGCAGCTATTACCTGAAAGATGTTCCCAGTGAGGTGGCCTGCTTTGAACTGTCAAAGTGGCCAGGAGGTCAGCCATCTCCAGCTGGGTCCCAGGCGCCAGCCCTGAGTAGGCTCTTCTGCCTGGGTCCTGCCACTTGCCTCTCTAGCAGGAATTCCTATGTTCCCTATTTAAAACCTGCAAAAACAAACAGTTTGAAATTCACTTTTTAAAAATACCCCAAAATCCATGTTTCTCAATATTTAAAACAAAAGACCACCAGAGGCAGATCACGTGGGCAACGTTTTATTGATATATTTACAATTGTAAAGCAACTTGGAACCCTACTAGTGCCTCCATCATTATAATAAAATAAATTCTAATTATCTGTACGGTTTGGCATTAACTTTGGGCTTCTCTGTCATAGAAAAATCAGAGCTGCCCCTACAGGATGTGCAGCACTGATATGTCACTTCTCTGTCCCTGCCCTTGCCCCTCACTCTCAACCTACAACTTACTTTCCTGCTCCATTCCCCTCATTCGTGCCCCACAGCGCCAGGAATGTGGGTGAGGGGATTGTAGGGAGAGTGTAGGTGTGGAGGAGGCTATGATGGCGGGCTGCTCAAGAGGGTTGGGTCCCCTGTGCCCTGCAGGGTACAGTCCCCCTGCATGACTTATGGACTGCCCCCTCACAGGGGCCACATGCCCCCCACAGGGGTCACAGCAACCAAGACCTGGGCTCTGCATCAGGTAAGTAATGGGGGAGTTGGAGGAACGCCCCCGCTCAGCCCCCTGCTCGGCTGCAGCCTCCTTGCTCAGCTCCTGACCCCCCACACTGGATGGCAGGTGGCTGAGGCCTGCTCGCTTGCCCCTCCCCGCCTGGCTGCTGCCCCCCGCATGCTCCCCAGCTGGCTCCAAACCCTTCTCTGCAGCTTACCAGCAATAGCAGCTGCACTTGTGTCGCAGTTCCCCTGCATGGTGGGGGGCAGTGTGGCTTGGCCCCTAACTACCATGTATCCATGTGGCCTCTACAACAGCGTGCTATAGCCCAGCTCAGTGTAGCGTGGTGCTGTGTGCTTCTGGGAAACTCTGAGCTTTTAGGGCTGCAAGCTGCTCATGGGGACCACCAGCCACAACAGCCTGTGTCCTATGTGTACAGAAGTGACCCCAAGAGCGATGCCACTTGGAGCTCACACTCCCGGTATGGCCACTCATGGTGATAAGGGCTTTGAGATGCTACAAGATGCATATGCACGCTCATGTGGATGCCCCCATAAAGTTGCAGAAGGCTACAAAGAGGACAAGAAAAGGAAGCAGAGGGACAGAGAAGCATTCACCTCCTTCATGGATTCTAGATATCCATGCAGAAAATTTGAGAGGAGGAGGAGAAGCCATTGTATCCAGAGTCCATGGCTCTGAGCTATTTTATTTCAGATGCTTTTAACAAGTTTTGGAAAACTAAGGAATTACACACCCAGAGGTTTTCTTTTTAAAGGAACCTGAAAAATTATTTTAAAAAGACCACGATCCCTTCCCCGATTTTAGTTATTCTGTTAAAAGTAAGGGCACATCCTAACTCTGTTTGGATTTATTCACTGAAAGGTCTTTAGGGTTGACCAAATTTTTAGTTGCTGATATACCTGCAAAATTGCACTGGCACTGCTGATTTGAGTAATATTTGTACTTGAGTATAAACAGCTTGGGTCTTTATAGATCAACTATTCAGTACGCTTTACCTGTGAATGGAAATGCAGAGTGTTGTAGGCATATACACAATTCTTATGTAGATGCTGCTCTCGTAGCTGAAAACTAAGGGGGCAAGTACCACAAAAATATTCAAGGTCATTATGAAATAATGATATTAGCACTTAAATCATTCTTTATGGCATTTTGCCTATACATGGCAAAAAAATTAAAGATGAGGCATCTTGATTGAGCATCTATAACTAATATAAATGTAGCCATCTAAGTGGCATGATGTACAGACACTGTGAGAAGACATGTCTTCTTTGATTTACTTAAGTTTTAGATACTCAGCATTTGAGAAAATTGGCCCTCCTGTCCATTGTGGGTAAGATCTTGGTTCGCATCCTCCTGAACCACCTTTGTCTCATCACCAAGGAGATCCTTCTGGAAACCCAGTGCAGCTTCCAAGCATCCCGGGGCACTGTGGACATGGTTTCTGTTGCCAGGCAAATCCAAGAAACATGTTGGGAGCAAAGTCAAGAACTGTTTCTCGCCTTGATTGACCTGAACAAGGCATTTGATTCCTTAAACAGTGAAGCTCTGTGGATCAGCCTTCAACTCCTTGGCTAGCCACTGAAGTTTGTCACCATGCTGAGGCTTCTGCATAATGATATGACTGCCACTGTCCTGAGTGGAAGATCTGAAACCAACACCTTCTGCATCCGGAATGGGGTCAAACAAGGTTGCGTGATCACCCCTGCCCTGTTCATCATTTACCTTACCGTCGTCATCCACCTCATCCAAGATGATATACTATCTGGCATCAGTATCCGGTATCAGCTGGATGGGAAGCTTTTCAATCTTGAGTGCTTCTGGGCAAAAATGAAAAACTTACCACCAAGAACATCCACGACCTTCAGTTTGCACACGATTGCTGCATGATGGCTCACTCTTCACAGGATATGCAAACAACCTTAAATCTCTTCAATGCTTTGTATAAGAAACTTGGCCTGTCCTTGAATGTCACAAAGATGAAGGTTCTCGACCAACCCTCCCCAGGCCAGCTGAACATCCCTCGTGCTATCTAAGTAGACTGGGAGGCTCTGGAGTACATGGAGTACTTTCTGTAGCTCAGTAGCCACCTCTCTCAACAGACTACCATTGACAAAAGTCCAGCACTGGGTCAACTGTGCCAATACCACCTTCAAGTTGTGACAATGCGTCTTTGAAAATAGAGACCTTCAGAAGTCAAAGGTCCTGGTTTACAAGGTTGTCATGCTGACCACCCTCCTCTACTGCAGTGAAACCTGTACAGTCTACCGATGCCACATTGAGACTCTCGAGAGCTTTCACCAGTGGTGCTTGCGTCGAATCCTGGGAATCAAATGGGAGGACTGCCAGATCAGCATGAACATCTTCCATGAAACTGTGTCCACCAGCATTGAAGCCTTGCTCTTAAGAAATCAACTCTGATGGATGGGCCACTGTGTCCAAATGTCCAAGAACTGCCTCCCTCTCCAGATTCTTTTTTCCCAGCTCTCTGTTGGCCAACGCTCAAATGGTGGCCAAAGGAAACAGTACAAAGACGCACTCAAAGTTGCCCTCAAGCACGGAAGTATTGACACCAACAGCTGGGAGGAGCAAGCTACTAACCATTCGGTGTGGCACCACCTGGTCCACCAAGGCACGCGCTTAGAGGCCCAACAACTTGATACTGAGGCGGAATGGTGGCGGTGGCAGCAGAAGAAGGAGACCAACCTAGGGCTACACAACATGCCCCCATGGCCGAAGAATAGATGTATCCAGAATTGGGCTCCTTGGTCACCTGAGGACCCATCAAGCCTGATGGATGTCATCCTTGACTTTGAGGGACTGCTGCTGAGAGGGCTAGGGACAGAAATTTCACATAAATTGGTTTAAGTGATCAGAAACCAGTGCAACAGAACAGAAGTTCAGTGCACTTAAATGCTTTCATTTAAATGGCCAAAACCGGTTTAAGATAAATCTGGTTGGATGTAGTATCTGACATAACTGATTTAGGTCAAACTAGCTTATGGAATTTTTGTACCAGATCCCCTCCCAGTTCAAGTTTAACTCAGAGTCCCTCACCATCCCAAGATGTTTTTCAGCCCTGGGCTGTACCATCTGCTCCAGCAGTGATTGGTTTGATTGGGGAGGCCTGATGCCCCTGAAACCCATCCCTATCAGGACCTGCAGGGCCAGGACCAACCCTGTGTAGCAGAGTCAGCCCCACCCGCATGGTACAACATGGGGCCAATCTGGCCTGGTCCAGCCTGGCAGAACATAGTTCTTGGTTGCAAGGCTGAGACCTGCCTGCATGGCACTGTACAGGTCCAGCCTGGCCCGTCCTAGTCCATCCCAATAGAACGTGGTTTCCCCAGCCCGTTCTTACCTGAATTTCCATTCTTGGATGGAGAGAGGGCTGGAAACTGCCACAGGGCCACCAGGGCAGAAGTCTGTTATGCAGAAGCTTCTGGGAGCTGGGGGCAGGGGAGGGGGAGGCAGGATAATGTGGGACAGATTAGGGTTGATTGTGTCATAACCAGAGCCTGAGTGGCTTAGTGCTGCATCTGGTGGCTCCTTCGGTAATAAGTTACCTAAATTTTAGAGGGATCCCACAGGCCAGATGGAATGGTCTGTGGGCCAGATGCAGCCCATGGGTCGTATTTTATAGTTTCATAGTTTCATAGTGTCTAGAGTCGGAAGGGACCTGGGCAGATCATCTAGTCCGACCCCCTGCCTTGGCAGGAAAGAGCACCGGGGT
>JAGPOW010003316.1:167801328-167829122 GCA_030014935.1 Caiman crocodilus
TGGCCCTCTTCCAATCCTCCGGCACCTCACCAGAGCACCACGAGCGCTCATAGAGCCGCGCCACCGGTCCCGCAATGACCTTGGCCAATTCCCGTAGAAATTTTGCCTGCCCTTGTGGTGGGGTTTCCCTCATTCACTCCCCCCATTCCCCAAAGTCAGTTGGGAGGCTGAGAAGTGTCATGGCTAGAAGACTTGAGCCCCACTTCAGCTCCCAGCCACTGCTGAGGGTAGGGATGAAGCCTGCAGTTGATCCAGAGGCTAAAGAGGAGGTGTGGCTGGGGGACTCTAACCCCAGTCCTAACTCTGGATAGGCAGAGTAAAGCCCACAGTTTGGGCTCCCCCTTTTTCCCCCTCCCCACCACCCTGCTAGGCTGCTCCTGGCTGTGGGGTCCAGTGCCAGGCCAGTGTGGTTGGAAGAATCATTTGGGTCCCAGCTCCCTGCAGTGGCCCACAAGTTGGGAGGTGTGCTCTAACCCAGTGGTTCAACCTTTTTTGTACCAGGACCCATTTGGAAACATCAGTGGCCAGTCCTGACCTAGTACACCTCGTTCCTTCCCTGCTGCCCCCACCCCCAGGACCCAGCTCCTCAGTGTGTGGAGCTGGGAGTGGGTGGGGCATGCTCCCCCCAGGCAGCCCCTTGCAGGCTAGAACTCTGCCAGCCTGCAAGGGAAAAGCCACAGTTCTCATGCTTTCCTTCTTTAAAGGGGAATTCATTTTTAACGTTTGTTCACAACCCTTGTATATATTCTTCTGACCCACTTTTGGGTCACAACTCATTGGTTGAGAAATGCTGCTCTAGTGCCCCCAGCTACTGGAATGGGCCACTGCAGGGGTCTGGTTGTCTTTCCTGTTTGAAGAGTGTACATCGGTTCATTTGTTTATTTGTTCAATCTGTGCAGGTTTCTCTCAACTGCAAAGATTGAATCAATTCAGCCTTGAGCTTTTTGATAGTCTGTATTTAGCCTAGGATTCTAGGACATGCCATAGTCCTGGGTATAACCAAAAACTGCACCCTACTGGGGTTTGGGATCACTGTGGTGGGACAGCTTGTGGCAGAGCAGCCCCTAGAAAGTGCCACCAGAGCCAAACCCCAGGTTAGGGCAAGTCTGGAGAGTCCTAAAACCCCAACCCTTTGGCTTGTGGGTTACCCTTTGGTTGGAAAAGGCTAGGGAAGATGACCCTGAAATAAAAGTAAGGGCAAGGCTAGACTGTTGACCATGAGTGGACAGCTATACCTGGCTCCATCTGGAAAGTCCTGTCTGGTGGTCCAGGCAGTCAAGCAGATATGCTCATCTGCCCAGCTGTGAAGACAGATGGCAAGAGCTTTGTAGACAGTATAGGGCATCCATTCAGGTGCTGTAGGACCTGCTGGCCATCCACTGCATCCAGCCATCTCAACTCTGTTGTGCCACTGGATTCAGACAGGACTGGACAAGAGAGTGAGGGTGACCCTACACAATTTTCCCTCACTAAATCGAACTCATATGCAAGTCATGACATGGCTATATCCCCCCATAGACACACAAGTCCTGTGGCGATGGGCAAGCAGCAAAGTAGTAGGTGTGGATACACTGGGAGCTGTAGGAGAAGATCCTGGCTGAATACCCCACCTCCACCCAAGTGCCAGGATAAGCTGGGGCTGCGGCAAAATTTGCAGTGGTTGCAGCCTCCTCCAAACACTACTGAAGCCCACACGGAGCCCAGCCCCCAGTGAGGAGAGCCATGCAGCGCTGGCTCCAGCTCCACCCCTCAGCTGCAACCCACACTGCGCTGTACAGATCCATGGGCACATGCCCCCCCCACCCTGCCCTCCCTTGGTGTAAACAGCAGCAGGAGCCCCCCTCCCCCTTAGCTGTGCCTCAATCCCTGCCCCCTCCCTTACCATGGGGGGCATTGATCTGTGCCCCCTGCCACACACACATCCCTTCCCTCCCCTTCAGACATACCAGCTGGAGGCAGCTCTTCATGCTGCCAACTCTGCTCCATGTTGTGCTGCAGCTATGGGTAGCACTGGCATTTATCTAATAGGGCTGATATCCAATATAGACAATTTTCTTCATATTGGTACCGATCTGATAAAATTGGACAGATTATCAGTGCACCTCTAGTGACTAAGGACAAATGTTACAAAGATCTGGAGTCTCTTATCACAGGAGTGCCAATGGCAAACAAGTTCATCATCCTTGGTGACTTTAATGCTAGAGTTGGCACAGATTAACAGACATGGCTAGGTGTCATTGGAAAAAATGGCCTTGGGAAATGCAACAGCAGTGGGCTCCTTGTGTTGAGGACGTGTGTCAAACATGACCTCCTCATCACCAGCAGTCTTCCATCTGCCAAACCACAAGGCATCTTGGATGCACCCACACTCCAAGCATCGGCATCTCATGGATTACACCATCATCAGAAGAAGAGATAAACAGGATGTCAGAGTAACAAAGGCCATAAAAAGTGCAGAATGCTGGATTGACCACCAAGCCAAATAGTCAGATACATCCTAGTAGACTACCACAAGACAAAACAGTACCCAGAAAGGTCAGTTTCTCCAAATTGAAATAGGAGAATCTGAAACAGGCATTTGTTGTTGAACTGCACACCAACTATTAACAATTGATGCAAACTCCAATAACATCAAGGAAAATTGAGCATCCTTCAGGGACTCAATCTACTCAGCTGCATCCAATGCTCTCAGTCCCATCACATGTAAACATCAAGATTAGTTTGATGGAAATTATATTGACATGGGGAGACTGTTGAATGAGAAACATTGGCTCCATAAGGCCTGCTTAGAAGACAGAACTTCAACATCTAAGAAGGCAGCCTTCAATAACATTAAGAAGATTGTCCAATACAAACTCAGAGAGATGCAAAACTCATGGCTAAGCAACAAGGCAGATGAACTTCAGTCCTACACAGACAGAAATGGTATGAAGAACTTCTGTGATGCTCTGAGGACAGCCTATGGCCATCAGGAACATCTCCAATACTGAGTGATGATGGCACCACACTGCTCATTAATAAAAGGAAAGATACAGCAGAGATGGGCAGAACACTTCAACTTTCTCAAATCAACCGTCATCTATTAGTGAGGAGGCAATTGATCAGCTGCCCCAGGTAGACATTAACAAATCTGTTGCTGATCCTCCAATGCTGACAGACTGTGAAGGCAATTAGCTTGCTGCCATATGGTAAAGCACCTGGAGCAGATGCTATACCAGTAGAGGTTTACGAGGCCAGAGGCTTGCACATGACTCTGAAACTGACTGAACTCTTCCAGTCAATGTGGACTCAAGGTACTATACTCCAGGAGTACAAGGATGCATCTGTTGTCCATGTGTACAAGTAGAAAGGCAATAGAGAATCCTGTGACAACCATCAGGGCATCTCCTTGCTGTCAATAGCTGGTAAAATCCCCACCGAATTTTTGTTGAATCACCTTGTGCATTGAACAAGGGCTCTTGCCTGAGAGTCAGTGTGGTTTCAGGAAAGGATGTGAGGCCACACACATGGTGTTTTCAGCTCGTCAGTTTCAGGAGAAGTGCCACACAAAAAAAGCGCCTTTGTTTAATCAGTTGGGAGGTCCTTTGGAAGATCATGGCAAGATTCGGTTGCCCAGAGAAATTCATCACAGTGGGTTGGCAATTCCATTCCCAGTCACCATTGGAGTTAAGCAGAGCTGTGTGTTGGCCCCAGCCCTTTTGGTTATGATGTTCTCTGCCATGCTTACAGATGCCTTTTGTGACTAACACTGAGAATTTACCTCAGTCACTGAAACGATGGCAAACTCTTCAATTTGAGGTGACTACAGGTAAAGATAAAGTTACAGGAAGTGACTGTTCATGATCTTATGTTTGCTGATGACTGTTCCCCAAATGCCAAATCTGAGTCTGATATGCAGTGAAGTATAGACCATTTCTCTTCAGTTTGTAACAACTTTGGTCTTGCAATCAACACTAAGATGATAGAATTGATGCACCAGCCTGCATCAGGAAAGTCTTACATAGAGCCTGCCATCATAGGTGAATGTGTCCACTGCCTGGAGGGTTTGGCTATTCACTATCTTGGTAGTATACAGTCATGTACAGTTCATATCAATAATAAACCAGTGCCAGAATTGCAAACATGGCCTTTGGCAGATTACATGCAAATGTGTGGAAGTGCAGAGGCATCAGTCAACAAACAAAACTGAAGAGCTACAAAGCCATTGTGTTGCTAGTCTTGATGTATGCATGTGAAACCTGGAACTTCATGCTATGAAGCTGAACCAGGTTTGCATGGGCTGTCTGAGGAAACTGATGAGGATAAGGTGGTGAGAGAAAGCCCTAGGTACTGAGGTTCTTACTAAGGTACATTCCAAGCATCCACACTGTTGATGAAATCACAGGGTGAGATTGGCAAGTCATGCCACCAGAATGTTAAGTGAGTGACTGCCAAAGATCTTTAGAGTGAGCTAAAAGAGGGAAAGTGCTCTCAGGGAGGCCAGAAGAAATGCTTCAAGGACTCCCTCATGTCATCCTTGAAACATTTCAACATTGACACAGAGTCCTGGGAAGAGCTCACTCATGTTCGTTCTACGTGGCGAAGCTTCATCCATACTGGAGCTACCGTCTGTGAGTGGAGAAGAACTACTGAGGCAGAGCAGAAGCACAAGCTGCTGTTGTGAGCTTTATGCTGTATGTCCGCTATTGATCAAGCAACTCAAAGTGGCATCTCTTGCTCAGTGTGCCATAGATAGTTCAAAGCACAAATTGGCATGATCAGCCATTCATGTGTTCAAAGAAACCAAGCCAACCAGTGATAGGGTCATCTTCAAATTCGAAGGACAAACAGCAACAGGACATGCCGTGTTTCAAACCTGACTACTTCCTATCTGCATGCCTGAAAAGCTTCCTGCAGCCTTTCCTCATTCTTTCCCACTCAACACAGACTTGCATAGTTTGTGTACATATAATAGTCCCTACAAGGGAAAGTGTATGTAGTCTTTTCCTCAAAGCTGACATGATTTTTTTTTTCTCTCTATTCTGAGTCAATATTTACATATTTCCACTAATGTGGATGTGTTCTAATTTAATAAAGAATTTGCTAGTAGAGTTCAGGAATAAATAAGAACTGCATTTTTAGCATAGAAAATGTTTTTAGATGATCACCTGTACAATCCAGAAATAGTAGACTCTGGTCTTATTCCAGAGGAAATCAGTTCTATTTTATTTGGGTTCTTATTCTGTAATAAACAAAAAGGTTCCTTGAGTACTTGGTTAGTCAATTCTGACCTTTAAAAAGGGTAAAAGATCCATATGGCTTCCCTTTCTTAGCATGAGAAATAGCTTGTTCCATTCTTAACTCAAGAAATGTAATAGTATGGACTGAACTTTCCACAAGTATGCAAACAGCTGTAGGTAATTGTGTACATAAATCAAGTTTTGCATATGTTTTTCTCGGTCTTCTCCCTGTAGCAGAGAATGGAATGAAGGGTTTTCATCTCAAGAGGGACAGAAACTCTTTTGGCAGAAGTCACAGCTGATACAAATCAAAAATAATTTTATTAGCTTCAGCGCAGTTATAAAAAAAATTAGCAGAACTAGTTATTCACTTGACCCTGAGTCTTCCCATTCCAACCAGAAAACAGCCCAACAGCTTGGTCTTCTAGACCTAGCTGTTGGGTCTCATATATAATCTCAAACAAAACAAAAACAAAAAACCCCCAAGAGTACTCCATCAGTCTCCCTACTTGGTGTGAAAGGACTACTTGAAACCTCTCTCTCTCTCTCTCTCTCATGTCCTATTATTTCCTCTTATTAAGAGACAGCTGGGGAACCTTCCTCCAGGTGTAGTTCATTAAAGATCTACCTTCTTTCTTGTTTATGTGTCTGTGGGGTCTGTTCTCTACTGTGATGCCCCATTTAAAAGTTAAAAAACATGGCATTTATCTGACTTCAAATTTTAGTCATGTCTACACAAGGACAGTTAGTAAAGTTAGAAGTGAAAGCACATTTGTTTGAAGCCCATTAATATTAAGCATGTTAAATTGTAAACTCTTGTTCAAAAGTAAACTGGTCTTTGCTTAGTTTAGTATTATCCTCCTTTAAAAGAGAAAATACCCATTCATTTTACTTCTTAAATTCACATTAGCTTTCCTAACTCATCCCATGTAGACAGCTTCATGTGGAATACTGCCTTTGTTCCTGTCTCGGGAGATACAACAGGGGCAGAAATACACACTGCCATTCAAAATTCTGCTAGCATAAACCAAAACATGTTTTGCAGCTTATCTGCTGCAGATGCACGTGGCCGTTGTTCTAAACTTCTCCATGATCTACAGTAAAATAAACATGATTGAAATTGACTGGTTTATGATCCTCTTTCAACAGTTGTTATGCATAAATCATTAGTAATATTAATTAGCAGAACGCTCATGATCAGTTGCATGAGAATGTTTACACTTTGCATCCAAGAAGATTCAGATTGTCTAAAGCAAATACTAACAAAAAAGTACATATCTAATAACCACCATGACATGTGTAACTGATTTAGGACAAGAATGTTATTATTATTTCTTACTTTAAATGATCTCCCACTCTAGATACTTCTCAGAATGAATAATGCATTTGTTAACATAAAGTATTATCAATTCAGCTCTGCTTGGTGGTCAAGGAAGGGAAACAATGCTTAGATTTGATCTCATTAGGTAAAACTACAAAAGGGATGGCATTTCAAGAAAAAATGGCCATTGCTGTTATTTTGGGTTTTGCCCCGATACAACTTTTATAGGCATTTTCCACATACAGACAACAATCCCTTATTGTGAGCAATCCAAAGAAGGCACCATGTAAAGGGTGATGACAGGGGGTTCATAAACTGTCTTTTAGAAGCAGCACAACTACCAGTCAGTGCTCCTTTTTGTATTTGGATCCATCATAAACACCTGTATCATCAGCCACCTTCACTCGGATCACTCGCATGTAGATGTACTGCGAGAGATGTAACCCTTCAAAATAACCTGAGCTAAGAGAGATGCATTTGAGAGGCTAACCTAAAACAGTTGCTCAGAAGAAGAGTTTCAAACCTCTGTCAGAGGGCAAGAAAAAAAAAGTCAGACTAATTTAGCTTTGATAATCCACAACTAACCGGCTGAAGGATAGGAAGCAAGAAGTGGGTATAAATGTTCAGTTCTGGCAGCTGAGAGGTATTAGTAGGGGGGATTTCTCCAAGGGTTTGTATCATTTAACATATTCATGAATGATTTAGAAAAGCAGGAGGGGTAAATTGTGAGGTGCTACAATTGCAGATGATACCAAATTATTTAGCTGGTAAATAAAGCTGACTGCGTAGTCTGTTTTCAGGAGGATCTCATAAAATTGAATGAATGGGCTACAAAATGGCAGATTCCAAGTTGGTGCATATGGGAAAGAATAACCTAAGATGCACATGCACACAATGATGGGTTCTGTATTAGTTGTTATTATGCAAGAAATATCTTGGAATTATTGGGCATTTATACACATACTTTTTGGTCTTGCAACACACCAGAGATCTGCCACTTTGGAGCAAACTCGGTTAATTGAGTGTGCTCTGCACACAAGCTGATGTGCACTGCTCTGTATCACATGCAGTTGAAATGTGCACCAGCATGCAGAAAATAGCAGCTGTGTACTTTTGTACTAAAGCACTGTAAAAGGCTGGCAAACTCAGGGCCAAGTCACCACATTGATTGCATGCCTGTCTCAGGGCTAACCACTCATTTTGCCCACCTGCCATGCCTAGATGGTAACAAATATTAGAGGTGTTCCTAAGGCCCTGCAGACAAGGGCCTCCCCGTAACATGTCCCAAACCTTGCAGGTGTTATTACTGTCATCAACTCTATAGACTCCCTGGTGCTGAGCTTTCTGGCTCCTGACTCTGCATTGTACAGGCAGAGTTCTCTAGCACCTGTGCCTCTCTCCCAGGAACCTGGCTCTGCGCCCCCTTGGCTGCACCCCCTCAGCTGCACCCTTCTGGCACTATGGGCTCTCTGTGCCCCCTCTCCAGGCACTAATGAGGCCTCCAAAACCTCCCCTTACAGCCTTGTCCCAATCTTCCAGGAGCAAACTGTAATAAGAGCATAAGCCCCTGGGCTATGATTGAAACACTAGCAATGTCAACAATGCTGTGTCCATTTAAGGGGACAGACTTCCACCTCAGGGCAACATGCCCTAACCTAAGTACCTGGGAGACTCCCTGGAATCACGCAGCACTTGGATCACCGAGCAGACAATACCAGGTCTCAAATAGCTTCAACAGGCAGAAAGTAAGTATCTGTATGCTCCAGCCCTGGGTTTATGTGCCCCAAACCCTGCCTCCTTCTGGTCATGTGTCTCCATCAGGTGCTGCTGAATTACCTCCTGAGGTTGTTACCCCAGCAGCCCATAGTTGTGGTGCTGTACTTAGCTTGCAGAGCTCCCTGGCCAGCTTGCTTCAGCCCTAAGGAGCAGACACAACTTAGTGTACTGCTACAAGCACCTTCTTTGTGTTTTAGCTCAAAAGCATGCTGCTACCATGTTCTCAACACTGATGTGCATTTCTCTACTTATACAAGTATAAGTATCACAGCACTGGGCGCTTTTCAAGTCACCCGATGCTGTGGTGCTTGCATGTGTAAAATGTCCACAGTAAATAATTATCCAAGAAAATCAGCCTACTGTTCAGCAACAGTCAAAAAAAGCAAATAGAATGTTAGGAATTATTAAGAACAGAATAAAAAACAAAATGGGAAATGTCATGCACCTACCAATTAGGACTGAATGCTGAAAGCTTTAAGGGAAGATGAAAGGAAACGGGTAAATTTGGATAGGCCTTGCATAAACATTCTTCTCCCTTAGCATCTACTTATGGCCATTGTAAGAAATGGGCAACTGGTCTAGATGGACCTGTGGTTGGCTAGATGACTTAAGTATGGCACTTCTTATATCGGGGTGGGCAATTATTTTGGGTGGAGGGCCGCTTACTGAGTTTTGGTAAGCCATTGAGGGCCGCATGACAGGCAGCCAGAGGCAGATAAATATTAATTTTCTAAATTTTTTAGGGGCCCCATGGGCCAGATAGAATGGCCTAGTGAGCCGCATCTAGTCTGCAGGCTGCATCTTGCCCACCCCTGTTTTATATGCACATTTTTTTCCCATAACAATTAGCTGATTTTACCCCTTTCTTGTAGTAATTGTTTCAGATTATCAAATGCAAAGCTCAGTGCTTCTCACACTTAATCCCTAGTGAGCACATCACTGGAGAGCAATTAATAGTACAGAGGCAATGCTCAGTGTTGCCATGCAAATTTCTCTATTAAACTATATCTGTGGCCAAAGTAGTTCTCCAAGAGCACTTTTGTGGAAAGGATTAGCACAGACTGAATCCCTTTTACAATGATTAATTGCTCTCCAAAGGAACTACAAGTTTAGAATTCTGTGGGCAACATTTGTAGCCCACAGTAAACTAATACTGCACATTTTGAGGTATAACTGACTTTATAGCAGCAGATGAGGGGCAGTAGTTTCACTGACCTGCCTATAAAAGTCAGTATGTATGGAATTGGCTTGTTTATGAATGTGTTTGGTGCATAATAAATTATCCATTGTTGATAGAGTGTATGTACTCTGTCAAAATTCCTGTCAGTTGGTAGTATACAGAGGGTTTAGATACTATGGTAGTGACAGCCAGATTCATACCTACTCTGCTACTTCATGTCAACTAAGGTCTTGAGTTAACTTGAAGAACATGTTAATGGTCCACAAAATGTTATGAAGTCCAAAACTTTAAAATGGATAGTTTGTCTTCCCAGCCTGTGAAGATGCAGCCTCTGTTGGGATGTGAGGTTAGGGCCAAGTTTCTGTTCAGGTCATTTCCTAGGAACGAGTAATGCTGGTTGGGGGACCATTTTTTTGCCATCTTTATACTAGCCAGTGTGTTATTGCATACATAGTTACACCAACAATAAAGTGCTTATATGCATATATTCTCACTAAAGAAGATAAGTTGCACTGGCAAAAGCACATGTTTGATGGTATAAGGTGCGTCTAATCTGGGGCATGCAGGTACATGTATGTATAATTTTATTAAGAAAACCTGATTTAGTATAGATTAGACCTTAGATTCAAAAGCTGTATCTTTATTAATAAGTATAAAGGACAGTTTCCAATAAATCCCAACTGCCACTCTGAGGCAAGACTGCCATAGGGACTTGATTTGTAATATGTCAGCTCTAAATGAAGAGATGTAGGCCATTTCCAGGCTGTAAAAAGTCTGTTTCTGATAGGTCCTATGGGTCATGGTAATTCTCAAGCCAACCATTTGTAACAATAGCTCTTCAGTATCTATTACTTCCCAGGCTCCAGATTTATTCACAATGGTCCTTTGAAAATCTCTGGTGTGTTTTTGCCATATTTGTTCTGTAAGATTCAAGCTCCAATTGTCTGTCTGCTTTTTTTTTTACACATCTTACCATTTGGGAGCCTTCTATGAGAGGTTAACACAAAAGTATTGCTAGTCTAGCAAACTTAAAATTTTTGTTGAGGTTTTTATAGATGCAGCTTTTATGTAACATTAAACACATCTAAAATTCAAGTCACCATAAAATCGAGAGGGTTATTGTGGGAAGGTGAAACAGAAAAGCCTGATTTCGGTGACCTCCACGTGGGTCTTTATCCCATACCCTATCCCCAAATTGCAATGTTAAATTAGTTTTATTTTTTTAATAAAGGAACTAATGAAATTAATCTGAAACAATGCACCTAACACAAAAATCTCTCCTGAGCACAAACTTTATTCTTTCTTCATTGTCATCTCTTGCAGTGTTATGCCTAATTTAAATTTGAGACAGGAACTCATCAGTTTTATTCATCAGTAAAATATCATGCACATCTCTCATTTTATATAACTAACAGTTCCTTTATATAGTAGCATGGGGCTGTACTGCAAAAGGAACTCTTCAAATCAAGCAACTTGGCTTTGTCTTTCTTGTTCAAAAGATATTTAGTAGAGTTATGGGGCATGCCATCTTCCTGGTATGACAGGCAGAAACATTTATTACAATATGAGATTTGAGACAGTTTGGTCTTTTTTTGGGGTGCCCAGGACTGTACTCCCATTGCTCAATAGCCAAGAACTTACTTGGAAGAAATTTTATTTTGGGTCCCATATTGGTATTTGGGAACAAATTGTATAATATAATCATAGAGGTTGTGAGGAGAAATAAGAACTTTTTTTCTGTGACCTAATCTCACTATATTTCCAGAAGCAGTAGAACTCCTAGTTAGAACCATTTAGAAGTTGGATATGTTTCTTAGGATTCTGTATATTTTCTCTCCATCAGCCCTTGGGGCAGTTTCATTGTATTTTCTGTTTAAAAATAAGTTTTCTAGTGTCTGATGCCAAACAGAAAAGAAAGGAAGAACTGGCAAGCTCTTATTTGGTCTTTTGTTACTCCCTTTCACAAATACAGACCAGTATTTGTGACTGTGGGTTAGATCATAGCAACCAGGTGTACTGGCCTCACTCCCTGAGCTCCGTCCTTTGCCCATCTCAAATGACTAGCTTGGCATTCCTTGAGTACTGGCAAGAGTGTACTTCTGTAATGACAATTATTATTTTAACTATTTGATAGAGTAACCCAGATTCAAGGTAGTGGTTTTACTGATTTGTTTGTAAAGCTATTCCATGACAAATGTAGGGCAAGAAACAGTGGTTCAGAGATGCCTGTAGGAGAAATAGACAAATAGATATTTGAAGTTAGAGTTGCGATGGAAGTAAGTAGAAGGAGGAGCGATGCAGTAGAAGAGTAAGTAATAAGACTGGTACAGAGGTATCTTCAAGATAAAGATGCTTCACTGAGATGAAATGGGGAATGGGGAGTGATTGGAGGGACCAAGGAGAAGAGTAACACGCTCAGGATGAGTGGACAGAAAGACAGTCATAGGAACCATGTTTTGGATGGATTTGATGAAAGTAATAGATTATGGGAAAGCAGATGAGGATCTTGGAGTAGTCAAGATGAGAGATGATCAGGTCCAAAAGGGTGTTAGTGATGTTCAGAGAGAAAGGACTGGATCTTGAATATGGGGGAAGAAACAGTAGATTTGGACATAGCCCATTCATTTGGGACCAGAGAGGATGGAAACAAGCATAACTCATGGGTACAGGCCTGAATGACCAGGAGGATGGTGATTATGTCAACAAAAAGAATACTTGGTATGGTCTGAAAGTAAATACAAGATTGAGTTTTGGCTACATAGAGGTTAAGCTTCTGTTAAAGATATGAGGCTGGATGTGCTGGAATGGAGGGATATGAAGGCAGAATTGTAAATTATAGGTGTAAACATGATGGTAAAAGCCATGAAAATGTATCAGATTCACAGGGGAAGGAAAGTGTTGCAGAGAGAGGATCTGGGGATCTAAGGTACAATACTGTGAGACCTTCACAAGTCCTATGAGGAGGAAGAATGACCCTTTCTGTTCTGAGACACTGAAGAAACTTAAACAGGTCAAAGTTGACTTGTGAGAGGACAGTGGCAGCATAAGGAGCTTAACATTTAAACAGGGAGGATCTAATTAATAGTGTCAGAAGCAACCTAAAGGTTAAGGATGGAGCAAAAGACCTGAGAATTAGAGATTCTGGTGAAAGTGGGATCAAACTGGCCCATTGCCAGTTGAAGCCACATGACGCAGGCTCACTACTAGCTCCAGGAGAATGGGAAGTTAAGTATAGCTTGACTTCATCTTCCCTTGGCATCAGTGCTCAGCAGAGCAGAGGCGGAGTATGTCTTTGGGATGTGTGCGCTCCACAGCCAAGCATGGACTGGGATGGGACTGGGTTGGGAATTTCTTGCTGTAAACACCAGTCATTCAGAAAATATCTTGCTGATTACAGGCCCTCACCCTGCTGAGTCATTCCACTTGCTTAAAATCTCTTTAACATATGTGGTAGCAGGATTATTTCTCAAGGAGGAAATGCAGGTTCCTTATTTGTTTGTCTTTGTTCTCTGGAGAAGAGATAAATCTAAGAGTCAAAAGACTTCCTTTAAGAAGCTCTGTTTGGCAGCAGGGAAGAAAATAATTTTCCTGTGTACAACTGGGTTTTTTACTAAGGTAATATAACAGCTCAACAGAAGGAATCTGTCATGCATCTCACTGAAAAGTCACCTTGCTCTGTTTTCAACATTTTTAACTGGATGAGACTTGTCTTTAGGTTAAGCTTTTGGTTACAAAGTTTGTGGAAGATATGGACTGTGAATAGAGCTATAGAAGTCAGCATTGGAACTGCTATATCTAAGGCATCAGAGAGTTTTGATTTATTTAAGCTGTTCTGAGCTTAAATAAATTATTAAAGCTGTTCTGAGAAATCTCACTGATGCTGGAGTAAAAACATTATCATAGTGATTTTTAATTAAAAATATAAAAACCTTTTAATTAATCAAAACTCCATATTTCGTTATACCATTGCCATTTGTTACATTTGTGTCTAAAGTCATCTTCCATTAACACACACTGTTTTGGGCTGTTTAAAATGACTACAGGTAATTTCCCTATGTTGCAAAATGCAGAATTTCTATTGCCCATTATAAGTGCGTAATAAAGTAATAAAGGTTTAATTTTGAAATGTGTTTCCACTGTGCTCTAGAACTGAAGGATGGCATGTGATTCTGGTACTAGTCTGGGGCTTGAACTGTACAATCAAGTTTTGCCAGCAAAGCTATTAGGGCAAATAGGGACTCATTTTTTTAAAAATCATGCTCCTATCCAACATACTTATGCCAGCAAATCCCATGATACGTATATGGCTGTGCTGATAGAATAATCTTTCCCCTAGTTTATGCCATTTGTGGAGATGGTGTCGTTATGCCCACAGAACTCCTTCAGCCAGCAGATGCTACATTACCACTAGAGGGCTCTGCCAACACAGCCAAAGAGGCCCTCTAATGTTGTGCCATGGGACTCAAAAGGCCTTCATTCTGTTCCTACCTCTGCTGTAGACTTCCTGAGTGATCTTGGGCAACTTATTTCATTGCATCTCAGCTCCGTGTCTGTGAAAAGGAGGTAATACTTCCTTTGTTCCACAATTGCTGTTACATCTAATTATACTTTTCAGCACTATATGTTACTTTTGTGCCAGGCGCAGTCAAAACAATGATTTAGTTAGGCCTCTAGGCCTTCCTGCAAAATGAAGCTATGTTTATTGCTGTTTCCTAGAGTGCCTTGGTGGAGTTAACAAGCCCTTTGTAAAAGAGAATCAGGTAGGCTCACTTACCATATTTTCCAATGTATAGAATACAATTTTTCCTGAAAAAGGAAAGCTAAAATTAAGGTGTGGTCTTATACACTGAAACTATGTAAAAAATTGAAATAATTTTAATAAAAGTTGGCCAAAACGAAATAAAATTTATGTTAAAAACTTTTCCCACAATTTATCTTTTTTTGAGGGTGTGTCTTGTATATCACAAAATGTAGGAACATTTTCCAAATGTGATCTGCTAACAGATTAAAATTTGGGATTTAGGTTTTATCAGGGTTCCTTTTAAAGTTGTAGAGATGAAATAGACAAAATCTGCATTTCTCTGTTCTCAGTGAGGGCTTGTTGTTCTAATGCATAGGAAATCTAGGTTCAGATATCCACAGTCAGTGGCAGCATTTTATAGAGGAGGTGCTAGGTTAGCACCTTGTTCAGTAAATGGTGTGATGGGTGAGCACACTGTTGTAGCCTTGTTGGGGGGCTGCATGAAATTTCTGTTAGTGAAACTCAAACAGAGAGGGCCACTTACTGAGTTTTGGCAAGCCATCTGGCACAGGCAGTCAGGGGCAGGTAAATATTAATTTCTAAATGTTTTAGAGGCCCCGTGGACCGGATAGAATGGCCTGGCAGGCCACATGTGGCCAATGCATTTTGTCCACCCTGGTTCTATGAGGTACTTGGCATCCTTAACTTCTGCTGTTGGCATTTACACTCTTGTCATAGGATCAGTCGCTTTACAAAGGAGAAATCCAAGAATTCTTCTCTGTGGGGCCAAGAGAAAGGTGACAAAGTCTATTCAACACCTGAGAAGGGGTCAAAGGAAAAACTCACCAGCAGGGGAAGAGAACAGAATCTCTTTTACCTCAAACAGTGAACTAGGAGAGAAAAATAGAAGACAAATAACGTTTTGCTTCAGGAGACAAGAACAGAGTTTGTTATTAAGGCCATTGAGGTGAAGGGGGGAGCTTCCCAAAGCAGGTGGAAGGAACTAAAATATGGCCTAAGTTCGGTTTTATCTTTCTAATCTTGAAAGATGACTAGAAGCAACCTTACACAGTAAACCTTCATCTCAGGAAAAAGTGTGAGGAAATGCAACCTGTGTAAAAACCCCTTTGATATGCTTGTCCTGACCTGCTGTAAGGTGTGCTGTCTTATTTGTAAGTGTACCCTGTGGGTGTAATTGCAGGGATGAGCTTTTCACAGGAAGGCTCCTCATTATGTATATACTGTCCTGCCAGCTTGGAGATTTGAGGTTAGCAATGAACTCAAGAACCTGGGCAAGTTGAGGCTAAGCAAATCGCAGATGTGATGGAACCAGTTTCCAGTGAAGTAGGTGGCAGATACATGTTCTGTGTTTAATCATCCTTTTTTGGTGCCAGTTGCCAGAGGTAGCTCCAACAGCAGCAAGAAATGTGCCCAGTCTGGCAAAGTAATGATTCTGCTGTAAGTGCCATCAACTCTAGGGGGAATTAAAATGTAGCAAGAACACTAGGTAACATTTTTATATTCAATGTTGCTACACCACTTCAACTTCACTACTTTCATGTCATTAGCCCTTTTAAAATAATACATCCTAAGCAGTCTGTGACAGCATTAAAGAGATTCATTTGTTTGAATTTGCCTAAACTCCAATTTAACGGTGAAGTATGACAATTTTATACACATGATGAAAAAGAAAAAAAAGGAATAGATTTAAGTTAGCTAAATAATGCTAATGCTAAACAGTAGTCAGTTCTGTTATGACAGACGTGTTTCCTGGAAATCTCCCCATAAACGAGTTGGTGTGCGTGCTGCCTTGTAGGCTGGCTCTGCTCCCCTGAGAACTCCTTAGTTAGTATTTGTAATACAGACAATAGTCCTTACCCCAAACAAATAAATGAGTAAAGTAAGACCTTAACCTTTCTCCAGGTGGCAGAAGATACTCCTCTAACTCTGGCCCCTTAATAGCAAGCTCTTCTGAGCTCTAGGCTACTTTCTGGCCACAAAGTAAGTGCTCCTTCCCAACTCAAGTTCTTGCTGTTTCTCCCTTAGGCTTCTAGCTCTCAGCTAATCACTCACAGCTGGGCTCTTCACCCAGGCCTCCCTGTCTCCCTTAAAGGGCCAGATCCCCTTATTACATAACTCATTGTTCCTTTTTCAGTCCCTCTCCTACCCTTCAAGAAGTTGATGTTGGCATGTGTTGCTCCAGGGTGATGACAGATATAGAGTGAATAGGACTGCAACGCTAGGTACCAACGTGTGAGCTAGGGGTTGGCTTCCTTCACCACGTATAGCTACATCAGGGCAGCATGGTCCATGACTAGAGTAAAAGGGATCCTGAGGAGATGATAGTGGAGGGCCTTGATCACTCTTCTAATCACAAGACACTCCTTCTCAATCACCAACTATTTGTATTCTCAAGGAAGGAGTTTCTTGCTTAGATACAGAACCAGGTGCTTTCCATCCTCAAAAGTCCTGCAATAGCACAGCTCTGAGGCCTTCCTCTGAGGCAACCATTTATAGGATGAACCTCCAGCAAAACTGTAGACTGTATAATATTGGGGTGGTACACAGAATTCACTTTATCTCCCAAAAGGTCACAGCACATGTGAGTAACCACTTCACTATTTTGGGTACTGTCTGATGATGTGTAGCTGTCAGTGGGGCAATAAATGCCAAAAATTGTTGGATAGCTTGTGGTAGTAACAGGCTAACCCTAGAAAGAACTTCAGCTGCATTTTAGATTTGGTCATGGGGGACTTCCCCTTGTTGGCAAGGGGTCTAATCTCCCCATTCCTAAAACATACCCCAAATACTTAATTTCCCAATGCTGGATTAATCTGATTTGCTTTCAGGCCTGTAGCCTGAAGTGATTGTAACAGGGCCCTAACCCAGTAAAAGTGTTCCTTCCAAGCACTGGTGAACACTGCCATGTCACTGAGGTAGGCTTCTTCATATACACAGCTGTGTCTCAGAACCTGTCCATCAAGCACTGGAAGGTGACCCAGGTGCTGTGGAGCCTGAAGAGGAGAGTCTTAAATTGATAGAGCCTCCAAGATATTGTAACTGCAGTTAGCTTGTGAGATTCTGGAACAAGGGGGATTTGCCCATACTCTTTTGTCAGACTGAGCCATGTGTATTTAGAATTACACAGATGTTTGAATTAAATCATTGACTCTTGGCATTGGATATGTGTCAGATTTCTGTACTGCATTTAATTTGCAGAAGTCAATGCATAATCAGATCATTTTGTCCTGTTTGGGTACTAACACAACTCAACAAATCTGCAATCATGCCCATCTCTAACATATTGTTTACTTCCTTTTTTATTTGTTTCTGTAGTTGGTTAATTAGATAGTTAATTAGGGTGGTTCTCTCTGGCCTGGTTGTAAACACATCCGTAAACTCTTTCAGTAGGTTCATGACCTCCTGCTGTTGGGACAGGGATAAGTTTGATCGAGGTCCCAGCACCGAGGAAGGGAGGCAGGACCCTCTCACCCCAGCCCCTGCTCTTGCCTGTGCCCTGCTCCTTCCCTCACTGCTGGGGCCTTGATGTGCTTCCCCCACAGTGGTGAGGGAGGGAGTGGGATTAGGGCAGGGGGAAGCCCTGCACAGCTGCAGAAGGGCATGGGATGGAGCAGTAAGTGGCTCATCAGGGGGGACACGATGCAGGGAAGGAGTGGTGGCTCCCACCACTTCATGCAGACTAGGAGGGTGTGAGGGCCATGTTCCTGGGATCTGTACTTGAGGGCAGGCAGGCTGCAGGCTAGGCCAGGCTCTTTCTGGCAAGGGGTTTAGGCCACACTGTGCTTGCGGCAGGTGGTGGCAATGCTGGAAAGTGGGGTTGAAGGGACTATAGTGAATTTTGGAGTCGCTGCGGCCTCCCCCACCCCTCTCTCTGCGGTAACTCCTCATTCTAGCACCGCTGCTGAGCACAGCCTGGACCAGGCTCCCTCCCCACCAGCTAGGAAGAGCTTAGCACAGTCCCGGCCCCTTGCCCTGTGCAGATCCAGGGCACACCCCCCCCGGTACCTCCTAGGGTGCGTGTAGCAGCAGGAGCTGTGTCCCCTGGACAAGCTGCTCGCAGCTCAGTTCTGCGCCCTGCCTTGGCTGTGCAGCACCTACCCCTGCCCCAGGCCCACTCCCTCCTTTACCGTTGTGCACACGCCCCTCCCTAACCCTTGCTGCTACTGCTGGAAGCCCTACCGTTGCCCCGTGTTTGGAGGGGCTAAGCCTGGTTAGCCCCTCCTTCTGCTGCCTATGCTTCCCATAAGCTGCACTTCATAGTCACATCCCCAGCTTGCCTTGGGACCTCATATGGCCCCTGCCAGTTCGAGAGTAATTTGCTGTCTGCTGAGGGGAGCAACAGCTCAACCCAATGCCTGGACTTATAGACCTAGAGCCACTCGTAATGTTTCTTGCTCACTGTGCAACTCTGTGATTCTTCTTGGCAATGGCCTCCACTAGGTCCAGTTGCTCTTGCAGCCTCACAACATTTTAGTTGACAATCTGGGCCTTTATGCCCTGTGCTTGACAGGTCTCGTTCAGTAAGTCTAATACTCCTCATGGCTGCCTGTAGATGGAACAAACTCTGTAGATGACTAGGAAAAATTCCCAGATTGTGAATAGCAAATAAGAGTGAATAACACATCCCACTTCCAGGGCTTCCAGTTACTTAACATCCCTTTCAGAGTCCAGTTGAACTTTTCCAGTAGACCATCTGTTTGGAGAAGATGGGGTGGACTTTGGGCTTGTCAGGCACCATTTTTATAACCATTGCACTTCATTCTACCTGGTCTAGGGAAGCTGTATCCATCTGTGTCCTGGCCTTCACTTGTTCCAGCAATCTAAACAAAAAAGCATTGCTGCTTCATAAAGCATTGGAGTCATTGCAGCCCCCGCAAGTGCCACCCCGTCCCAACCCCCACCTCCGTAACATCTGCATTCTGCATTGACTTCTTTCCCCCATAAAGCCATAAAGCATTGCTGGCTTCCTTTGCCACTTCTTCAGAAATTGCTGTTTTTATCTCTGGAGCTGCTGTTGTTCCTGAAATGCTTGTTGCTGATGTAGCCCCTCTGTCCATTTCAACATAACTTTGAGGTCCATTTGGATGGCTAACAGCTGAGGGCTGCCTTCATTCTCTGCCGCACATAAAAGCAGGTTGGTTTGCCTGCTGTCTCATATGCTAGCTTTGCTCCCCTGGGAGCCCTTCAGCCAGTCCTCCTTAATAACACCCCCCCAAAAAACAACAAAAGAAATCCTTGCCCCAAACAAACAAATAAGTAAAGCAAAACCTTAATCTTTCCCTAGGCACTAGGAGAAGCCCCTGTAACTCTGGCCTTATAATGGTTAGCTCATCTAGGTTCCAGGCTGCTTCCTGGCCACAAACTGCTCCTTCCCTGTTCCTTGCTCAGTCTCGCCTTGGGCTTTTAACTCCCAGCTAATCATAATCACCCACAGCAGGGCTCTTACCCCAGAGTTGCCTGTCTTCCTTAAAGGGCCAGACTGCATTGTACTCTTCTGTATTTTTTGTGGCAGTTTTGTATTTCACTCTTACAGTAAATTATATTCTAAATACAATATCTAAGTAAAACTGTATAAAATTGTTACTACTGAGCATTTTTTCTGTTTTGTTTCTGCCACTTAGGAAGGAATAGTATCTCCCACTGATTTAGACCTCGTAATGTCTGATGGACTAGGAATGAGGTATGCCTTTATAGGGCCACTGGAAACAATGCATCTCAATGCAGAAGGTATGTGATTTTAAATGTAATAGTTTCTGAGGTAAGGATTTAATTGCATAAGGTTTTGCTAATATTGCCTTATTAATTCATTCAATGTAAGGTTGACTATCAGTGTTACCTTTTTTTCTTTTCATAATTATAAGGTACATCATATGCCTTAGAATTAAATAAAAGGGGATAGATCTTGAATAATCTTTCTTCTGAAACCCAGGTTAAATATGTGAGCCGAAATGCCAATAATTTAGCTGGAATTTCCAATATTTGTCCCAAACCCTTTCAAGTGTGCATTTGATTCAGGACTGTCTTAAGATCATCAAAAGAAGAGGAGATTCATAAGAGGCTTATGTGAGAGTGACTCTCTGCAAATGTGTGCAGAGGCTCTAGGTTAATCCAGTGCTTAGGAAGAGTGTGGCTGCTCTGAGTGTGGCACATGCAGTCCCTTGGTTAAATCGCTTCAGTTGATCAATTAACCAATAGTATATTTCTCTTGGCAGAGCTGTATAGTTGTATTGACAGAGTTGTACTGCCATGCAGCACATGCACAAATGGCAGATCAAGGAATAACCTTCAGGAAAGGTGAGCTATGAATTAAGCAGGGGTAACTCTGCCAAATAAACAACCGTGGACCAGGCAGCAACAACACCACCAAGATGTGGTGGGGACAGCTGAAGGCAAAGCTTTCCCTCTTGAAGAGCCACATATATCCTTCGACAGTGCTGTAACTTGGTGAGTATAGGTTGCTGCCATAATGAGAAGCCTGCCCAGCCCCCAGCCATGGGTCTACAAGTGCTCAACAGTGAAGCAGGCAGAAGATGTTAGAATCTCAATGGCTGCAAAGATGGACAAAGGCTGCAGCCGGATAAGATCTCCAGTTGCCTTGGCCTCCTTGCCATTGGTTTAAGGCCCTATTCTGTCAAGAACCATGTGGAAGCTGTTGTGCAGCAGCTTGTCCACAATAAAAGAAATCACACACGAGCGTTTTCCATGCAAATGGCTTTTCTAGCACATTTTTCAAATGCTGTGGTGACCAGCTAGTGATGACAGGAGTAGGACTATGAGGTCTGAAAGCTCCTGGTTATGAACTGGCATGAAGGCAGCAGTTACAAGGTTATCTAGCATTTGGATGAGGCAGGAGTGCAATTCGGCAACTGGAACTGTGACTGATCAGCCCTCTTTAGGATCTGCTCTGCTCACCTCACATGGGGAGAGGGTTAGAAAAGGTTCCCCAAACATAGCTTGTTTACCTTTTTTTGACTGGATAACTGCATCCAGTGGGATCACCTTTATTGCAGTCAAAATCAACAAAAACACAATCAATTTCAGGACCTGGAACATCAAGACCCTCATGGATAATCCCAAAAGTGAACACCCAAAGCACCACACTGCAATTGTGCCTTGAGAACTCAGGAAACACAACAGCAGCGTTGCTTCCCTGAGCAAAACCCAGGAAGTGGGAGTTGGGCAGCTCAAAGAACAAGGAGGTGGAAAATCAGAGCTCCTACTGCCCCCTTCGCTCGCTAGGATGCTGGTCCAGCTGTGGTTGTCCCCACTGCTGCTTTGTGGTGCTGAACAGCCCTGATGTGCCAGTGCCATGCCCATGCTGTTGCCCCTTACTGCACAGCCACTGCAGCCCTGCTGGTGACCCTCACTCCTGACCCACAGTCCCCCACCGCCCCGGCAGTGCCTCGCTCCCGACCCACAGTCCCCTGCCATATGAAAAACAGGTGGTGGAAAGACAAGGCAAAGGAGATTCAACGTCTCGCTGAAATCCACGGTATGCGTGTTTTTTTTCAATGCCACCAGAGTCACGTACAGTCTGAACAGTCAGGTACCAAGCCCCTTGAGACCTAAGGATGGAGGAAACCTGATCAAGGAAAGGGGAGCCATCAACACCCATTGGAAGAAGCATTTTGAAGACCTTCTCATAGAGTCATAGATTTTTGGGTTAAAAGGGACCTTAGCAGATCATTGAGTCCAACCCCCTGCCCTGGGCAGGTATGTGTCTAGCTTCTTCTTAAAGGGGAGAGTACCACCTTCCTTGGAAGCCCATTCCAGATTCTGGCAACCCTTGCCATAAAGAAGTTCTTTCTGATGTCTAACCTAAATCTGCTCTCCATCAGTTTGTGGCTGTTGTTCCTAATTACTCCAAAAGGTGCCCTGGTAAACAGAGCATCTCCTATTCCTTGCTGCCCCCTCAGATCCAAAACCAAGCTCACACTTTATCAAGCAGTTGTGATCCCCACTTTACTGTATGAAGCTGAGACATGGACAACATACAGGAGACAACTCAAGTCATTGGAGAAGTATTGTAAATGCTGCCTGTGGAAGATCCTTCAAATCCAGTGGGAAGATAGACACACCAACATTAGGGCCTTCTCACAAGCAAACACAATGAGCATCGGAGTGGTGATCATCATTAGCTGGGCCAGCCATCCAGATGTCCAACTTCAGACTTCCAAAGCAACTTTTATTCTGTCAGCTCAGTAAAGGCATACACTGAAGAGGAAGGTAGAGAAAGTGCTTCAAGGACATCCTCAAGGCTAACTTGGAAAAAATGTGACATCAGCATCAACTCATGGGAGACCATCACCCAGGATTGCCCCAGATGGAGGAAGAGTCTGCTGCAAGGGTCTCAGTACTTTGAAATCTTATGATGACAACAGGAGACAGAAAAATGGGAGTAGCAGAAACAACATGTCATGGACCAAATTAAGAATTCAGAGCCACCCACCCCTCATGAAAATGCATGCAAGTTGCAGTAGAAACTGTCAATCCTGGATCAGCCTCGTTGGCCATCTTTGGACACATAGGTAAGACAATCATGGATGACAATCATCCTTGATTGTGAGGGATTGCAAAGAAGACGACTATGTTTCTCATAAATTCTTAGTCTGTGATGCTGCATAATAAAATAACACAGCACTCACCCCCTCTCCCTCTGCTGCCAAAACATGGGCTCCATATGGCAGATTTTGGCAACAGGCCCAAATATTGGACTCTTCCAGGAGCCCTGAAGGCTGGATAAAATGGTTCCATGGGCCAGCTCTGGCTCCCAGGCGGTATCTTTGGTACACAAAACACATAAATTATATAGATATTTTCTTGTAGTTTAGTATACAGAGAGAAGCTCGATAATGATATATCTATATGAGTCTTTATCTGTTATACGTCTTTTAGCTTTTCCTTTCAATCATGTAATTAAAATAACTTGTCTCTAAATTATCTTGACTCTAAATATAGAAACAAGTGCTCTTGTTTCTAAACTGCATTTGTGTTTTGCACTTGACATGTATCTGTGAATGTTCTGTTGGCTAGCAACCTTATGGTCAGGCATTTTGCTCCTAATGAACTGTTAAGATGGCTAAAGTCTTTTTGGCCAAAGTTATGTAGGCAGGATAAAAAATAGATATATTCATGGTGTGGTGAGGCAGTTATTTCTGCTTTCACTTAACTCTCAATGTTGCACTAAACAACTTCTGCTTATGGCAAAAGTGTTTGTTAGTATCAGAAGGCTTTTAGATTTTTCAAGGAGAACAAACTATGCTTTGGTATACATACACTGTTATTCTTATAATTAATAAAATATTGATGTAGATTTAGAGCCTAGCAACCTTACTCTTTTGCTACAATTTAACACATAGTAGACATAATACATTCAAACAGCACAGTACAAACTACACAGCTCAGCTTATGTGTTTCCTCAGAATGCCATGGCTTGGAATCTTATCCATAATTCACCTTTGTGTCTTTCCCCTGTGCAAGAAACACTCGTTGTCATTAAAAGTTTTGCATACAACATTAATGAGTTCTTGTTAGTATTTTGGACTGTACAGTCATTGCTTTTCTGACCTGAAAAAGTTAGTTATATCAATGCAGAGATTATTCCATTAGCAAATTAATACTAAGCTTGTTAAACTAACAGCCATTAGTGATGGGTCAGATCAGGGGAGAAAAAGAAAGGCCTGCAGACTGATAACTTAGCTGCAAAAGTAAATCTGGCCACAGGCTTGCAGTAGCATGTGGAAAAACACTATATTGGACTTCAGAAGACACATCTAAATGAGATATTTACTGTGGAGGTGCCTAATTAGCCCCGCAGTAAGAGTCTCACACCTACATGTGCAGTGCTATTAGGTATCAGGAAACTAACAAACTCTGCAGCAGGGTAGTGCTTTTAAATACAAGTACTATCTTACTGTGGAGTTATTTACTGTGTACCAGTGCACATGTAGATGCTGACCTGGGAGTAAATTGCTCTTGGTTAGCCCAGCCAGCAGGGAGTCACACTCCTGCCTGCTGCCTAGACACATGGGTTGGCAGCTGCAGGAGGCTTGTTGCCCAGTCAATTCCTCTGTTGCCTTACACTGCTACTCAGTGCCGGAGGCTGACTCCCAGTGCTTCCTGCCAGCTTAGGGCTGGCACCCAGGAAGCTGTGGCTGGAGCCTGCAGCTCTCCCTAGCTGTTGCAGTGGGACATAACAGGGTAGAAACAGCTCTAGCCTAACTTGCTCCTCCTCAGCTCAATTTGCTGATGTCCTGGGCATGTAGGTAGACACTGTGCCTGAGAATAGTTTACTGCAGAGCAGTTTGCTCCGTAGTTTATTCAGTCTCATTAATTGCACATGTAGACATGCCCAGAATGAAATAAAATGATGGGAGTTTATTGAAAGCAGATACCTATCTCTATCATTTTATAATTCTCTTAGTAAAAAATCTAAATTCACAGAACAGGGCAGGACTAGACTGGTCCATCAGCGCTCAGGCTTTTACCTGGTTGGTCAGTTACTTGCATCATTTAGACTGTTGCTTCATTCCCTGCTCTGTGGCTTTCCTGGCCAATGATGTAGAGCATTTCCTTGGGTAGCAGCCAGAAAACTGATTCAGCCAGCTGTGGGCTGCCCTCATCAGAGGGAGTATTGTTTGCTAGATACTATGCCACACTGCAGTCCAGGGACATCAGCTGCAATCTTCTGCCATTGCCAGTTGATATCTTGCTTTGCAAAACTGCTTCAGACAGCATGAGATCTAGCCAGATGTCCCTTTTGCTTCATAAGGATAGACCTCCTGGACCCACATCCCTGGTATCACCTCCTGGTTGGCATCACATGGAGAGATAATAGGGTGTAGGTGAGCCCATTTTCCCTTCTTCCTTCTTCGGCCAGCTCCCACCACCCCAATAGCAACTACATTTCCCTTTAGTCAGAAGGCCACCCCTTGCAGTTCCCCTAACTTCTAACCTAGTTCCAAGCCAATCAGTAAAGTGGAAGTCCATATAAGATTTGAGAGGTGAAGAGATTTGGTATAAGATAAAGGGAGAATTAATGGGTTTAAGATGGCATTATCTTCAAGGTTGTGTGTTGGGATGTAGATAGCTCCACTTTGGAAGAAAAAAAGTTGTATTTCTTCTTTGGGAAAATAACCCAACTAATTCACATGCTCCTGGTGACTGGGGTTGGTTCCTTCTGTTCTGTTGGTTGTGAAACCCCAAGTCCCCCCTAACCTCCATGAGAAAATGCTCCAGGCCCTCTTTATGCTGCCATTTATTTCCTTTTTCTTCTGTGTTCACAAGTTGACTGCCCAAAGAGTGTTGCCCAGACCACTTTGAACTGTCAGTCAAGCCATGTGTGGGCGATGGCAGGAGATTTGTAAATATGGTACTGTGCCAATAGCCTTGAATATAGAACAAATGTCAATGTCATGTTATTGAAAAGGGCTCTTAAAGAGCAGCTTGAGAACTGAATGAGAATAGGTAAAAAGAAAACCCATCATTTTTCTTTTAGGGCAGGAAAATGCTCTAATGACATCAATTTATTTCTGTTATAGTGAATGTTGATTTCAGTTCCAGAAGTTTCTAACCCCTGAATTGGTCAGATTAAGATTTGGCATAACACTGCCATGTGGAAATGCTGTCAGGAAATAAGCATCAGTATCGTACATAACAGTAATTTTCTCATTTAATTTTTACAATATTTTTGTAATATACATAGTACCTCCTGTATGTATAAGTAATTACCGATCCACAGAGCTTTGGTAATATTCATCTTCAGACTTAGTAAGATCACACGCTTGTTTTTAAGATTTCAGGGTTACTTTAAGCTATATGAAAAATCAGCTGTAAATCAAGAGCATAAGCATATAATTTTAAAAATGATTAATCGGTAAAGGTCTGGTATTGTGGTACAACCCCACAGGTATACAATGTGGGTTGTACTGTGAGCTCCATCAGTTCTGTATAAATACTCCTAATATCTGCTAGTGAAACTGAAATCAGAATTTGGCCCTAAACATGCAATCTCCAGCACATGAGCTGGATATTGAGCATATGTGTGAGTAAAATTAGTATATATAATGTCAGGGTCATGTGCTGTCATCATCAACTGCAGAAATCACACTGATGTCAGCAAAAGTTTCCTGAGAGCATAATTGACATTTGGACATATGCAGTCAGATTAAACTAGATGTTTGCAGGACTTTATGGGGAAGCTTTTTTGTTATGTACCACTAGTGGGCATTCTTGCTCATTTTAGAAATACCTTCCAGGTGGTTAGGGTTATGGGGGCAGGGTATAGCAGGAAGAAAGCACTAGCTGTTCATATGTATGAAACAATCACGAACAGTGATTCAGAATTGTTTCCTATAATTGGCCTCATAAAATTTGACCAGGTGTGGCTTTTAAGTGCTTGACTATTGCTTAAACATATGCTTGTTACTAATACACTTTGGTCAAAATTAGACCTGATTTGTATTGTCATGCCCAGTGGTTTACTGGCTTTTAGCTGCCACTCAGGGGATTCAGTTTAATCCAGTTCTAGAGCATCTATGCCACAGATGAGCAAGCAAAAAGTAAGAGCTTCCCATACTAAATATGATCAACTTTAGGAGTGAAGGAGAGATTTGTGCTGCTATTATGGCATCTCCTAATTAATAGGTTAAGTGCAAGAAAATATACCTATACTCAGTCATTCTTTATTTATTAGAGGTCAGTATGCAGTTGATATACCCAATGTTGTCTGATCATGCCATGAAGTAGTCTATCATAGATATATAACTTATTTCTCACTCAGGAGCAGAGTCCATATCTCATTAGGGCGAATAAGACACCTAACAACTTTCCTGAAACTAATGGTTGCCTTTTTGCAGCCATGTAAGCTTGTCTATACAGAAAAATTCATACAAAATAAGCTAAGATGTGAATGTATAGCATGTTTGCTACTCTGCACTAATTCTCTGCATAGGCACTCGTACTGGATGTGTCCACATGTGCATTTAAGCATGACTAAATCTAATGTGCATTAAGCTAATACGCATTAAGCAATTTGTCTACACATGCAGTATCTTGGCAGTAAAGTTAGTGCCAAGTCCCTGCAGCCCTGCCATGTGCTTCTAGTGGCTGGGCAAACCCAGCACTAAAGATAGTGCTGGGTCATATCTACATATGCATTAATGCACGTTAACTAATTGTGCCTAAATTTGATACTGGCATTTGTAGATATCAAATTTAGGTACAATTAGCCTAATTTTTCCATTTTTAATGCACATTAAAGGCATACACATGTGGACACATGCCTGTAGTGCACATTAAATTAGACTAACATGCATTAATGCATCTCATGTAGACGTGCCCCCTGTGAAGTAGCTTACTCCACTTTTCAAGGGCAGTCTTAGGCAGTGTACAGGCATTCAAATAATCTGGGAGAATTCTCCCAGGTTTCATAGTTTTATAGTAGCTAGGGTCAGGAGGGACATGAACAGATCATCTAGCCTGACCCCCTGCCACAGGCAGGAATGAATGCTGGGTTCACAAGACCCCAGACAGGTG
>JAGPOW010003316.1:167829222-167850662 GCA_030014935.1 Caiman crocodilus
AAGGATTTAGTTACTTGGTCATAAAAGGCAATCAGGTTGGTGAGACAGGACCTGCCTTTGATGAGCCCATGCTGATTGCCCTTGACCATGATCTTCCCTGCTACCCTCCACAGATGTGCTCCTTGATGATTTTCTCCAAGATCTTCCCGAGCACTGAGATGAGGCTTACAGGCCTATAGTTTCTTGAGTCCTCCTTCCTCTCTTTCTTAAAAATTGGGACCACATTAGCTAGTTTCCAATCCTTCGGCACCTGGCCATATGACCACGAATGCTCATACAGCCACACCAAGGGCTCTGCAATGACCCCTGTCAGCTCTCTCAAAACTCTTGGGTGGAGGGCATCTGGACTTGCAGATTTAAAAATGTCCAGCCCTTCCAGAAGATCCCTAACTACATCTACGTTAACTGAAGGCCTGACAGAGCTATCCCCAAGATTGTCCCTACTTCTGGTAGGAGGGATGTCCCAGTCCCTGTTCAAGAAAACAGAGGCAAAGAAACTTAAAAATATCAGCTTTCTCATCTGGCGTAGCCACACCATTTGAGTCTTGCAGAGGCCCTACGTTGCCTCGTGCCCTCTTCTTGCTCCCAATATACTTGAAAAAGGACTTGTTGTTGTCCTTAATCCTGGCCGCTAGCCTGAGTTCCGTCTCTGCCTTGGCCTTCCTAATAGCCCTCCTACACTCCCGGGCCGAGGAGGAGTACTCCTTCTTGATGATAGCTCCTCTCTTCCACTGGTTGTACACCACCCTTTAGTCCTCAGGCATTCCTGAATGCCCTTGCTGAGCCAAGGGTGTTTTTGAGCACTCTTACCCCCCTTGCTTCTCTTAGGGACTGTTACCCTTTGGTCCCCTCACCAAGTCATCCCCAGTGGCCAGGACCAGGTCCAGCAAGGCATTACCTTTAGTGGGGCTGTGCACTTCCTGGTTAAGGTGAAGGTCCTGTAATACAGCCAGGAACCTATGTGAGTGGTCAGACCTGGCTGTCTGCTCCTCCCAGCAAATGTCTGGGTAGTTTAGGTCACCCATGACAATAATATTCCTTGACCTAACCATCTCCATAAGCTGACCAGAGAAGTCCCGGTCCAGCTCTTCCCCCTGGTTGGGTGGTCTGTAGTAGACACCCATCATGAGGTCCCTTTCACCATGCCTTCCTTGTATTTCGACACACAGTGTCTCCGTCCAACCCTCCTCTAACCCGAAGCTAATCCTTGAAGTTGTGAGGTGCTCTTTGACATAGAACAAAACCCCTGCACCTGTCCTCTCTGTCCTGTCACTTCTATATATGGTGTACCCTTGAATGCCCACTGCTCAGTTGTGGGTGGGGTCCCACTAGGTTTCTGTGAGCCCTACTAGGTCTGGATTCTTACTCACAATCAGGAGACATAGTTCCTTCTGCTTGTTCCCCATACTACAAGCATTAGTGTAGAGGCACTTGAGACCTCCTGAGGGTGCATACACCTTCCCCCCACTCACAGGACAGTTGTGGCCCCCTATTCCCAGGATGTTGTTGCTTTCCTCGTCATCCCTTTCCCTTGTCACCCTGCACACTGGTGAAGCATTCTCTCCACTCAAAGCGGCTCCTTCCCCTGGCAAAGCTAGTTTAAAGCCTGCCATATGAGATCAGCCAGCCTAGAAGAAAAATATGTCTGTCCTTAGGGGAGAGATGAAGCTCATCCCACCCCTGCGTGCCCTCCATACAAAATCATGGATCGTTGTCAAAAAACCTGAAGCCCGCCTTGTGGCACCAGCTCTGAAGCTGCTGGTTAAACACGTCAATGCAGGCCTCATGATGCCTACCCCATCCACATACCAGGAGAATGGAGGAAAATACCACCTGAGCTCCCATCTTCTTGAGTTGGTGTCCCAAGGTCTTGTAGTCCTCCATGATGTTGTCCAGTTTGTTTGTTCTTCTGGTAGAAAAACTTACTCAGAGCTGCTTGTATAGCTGTTCAAATGCTGAGGCCCTGAAGATTGGAGAGCTTGCAGTGCTGACACTGTGCAATGAGGGGTGGAAACCCTGTGCACACATCTCAGGATGCTCTGAAGGCTTCCGTATTCTGTCTGTACAAGGCTTTAGGCAGACATTCAGTTTGTCCTCCTGCTGTCCCAGGAAAAACCACAGGTGTACAGATGTTCAGGCTTTTTCTCCCAGGGTGAAAATAGCTGCTCCAGGAGAAAAATAGCCTGGGAACAACCAGGGTTAAATCATTCCCAGGGGAGTTTCTCCTGAGCTAGTGGATGTCTATACATGCTGTGGCTTCTCTTAGAAGAGATTGTAGTCTTCCAGCATAGGTATCTTGCAACTGATATTTTTACATGCAACATTGAAAGATAAAATTCCATTTTTGAAGGCAACATATCACCTCCCAGTTCCTTCCTATTAATTCTGAAGCCAAAGATCCTGGAAAACATGCAACTGAAAATACTAAGAACATTGTTTTCTGCATGGTATGTGGTCAGTACAAAGCTCACTGTTTTCACATAGACTTGATTAATTTCCATGGCATAAAAGTCTGATCATTGAATACACATCTATTACTATGGCAAGTCTTTTTTTAGTGGAGATTCAATGGTCTTTAATGCTAAATCTATCTTAGTGTAAGCATTTTTCCAAAGATTTCAGTGATAGTAAAACAGGACTTTGTATTAAAAGTATCTGGATTTAGTTATCACCTCTATGCCAACAGGATTTAGGTCTTATATTCCATCCTCACTCTATATCAGACAGACATCTCATTGTGGGTGTCTCACCAAGATCTCAAGGTCAGCACGGCCAAACGGAGTTCATCATCTTTTCTCCAAGCAATCAAAACTCTTCTCAGTTTCTGCTCCCTTTGACAGTACCATGATCACCCTCTGACCTAGTCCTGAACCTGCTGCCCTGGTCATTCCCCTGTACTGGCTGTTATCATTCTCCACCCCTCTCCTACCCCATTTCTGGTTTTGGTCTTCACTTAACACTGCTGGTTGAATGTAGACTGCACACTCCTTGAGGCAGGAAACTGGTTTATATCTATGAGATAAAAAGCCATAAACATTTTTGTGTCTGGAAATAGGAAGTCCTGTGAGTCTTAATGTTAATGTTTTCAAAGATCAGCACCAAAGGTACTTTCTTTTCCTACATCTGTTCCATTTTTGTCATCATGATGCTATTAGAAGCTTTATATAAATATGCCAGTTTGCATCACTGCAGTACAATTTCATTGAGTTGCCATATATTTAGTACAAAGGGGCATGTGAGTGTCTGGGCTCTCAGTCAAAAATGTTCCTGTTTGTGTCTGCAAAGGAGCAGAAAAGTGATCTGCCAGTCATAGACAGCCTTTGATAACAATGCCTTCGTGAGGTAGGCAGCATAGTGTTACACTTGACTACATTGAAGAAGACATTTCCCTGCCTTACCTCCGTTTGGATTTTACATTATGGATTCGTAATGTCATAGAGCTGGAAAAATCCTAGAAGAGCCTCCAGCACAGATTCAGGAATTTCCATTTCTAAACCATCCTAGACAAATGCCTATCTAGCCCACTCTTGAAAACTGCTACTGGAGGAGATTCCACAACTTCACTAGGCAACTTTATCAATCTTCATATTTTGTCTACAATTAGAATGTGTTTCTTGAAATGTGATCAAAATCTCCTTTGCTGCAATTTAAACCCCTTGCTATGCGTCTTTCCTTCCCTCCTTTGGCAAGGAAGAACAATTTTCTCCCTCTTTCTTTATGGCAACTTGAAATATTTGAAAACTGCTATCATGTCCTGCCTCAATCTCCTTTTCCTTTTTAAACTAAACATGCCTAGTATCTTCAGCAGTATTCCAACTGTTTTACCATCATTGTCACTCACTCCTTGATCCTCTGCAGTTTCTTTACATCCTTCTTTAAAAGCAGTTCTAGATACTGGATGCTGCACTCTAGCTGTGATCTTATCATTTTGGAGTATAGCACCCACAGAGAGAGCACATTGCTGACTAGTGTTAAATTTGTGTTCCACCATAATCCTAAAATCCTTCATAGCAGTGTTACTGCCAGATCAGTTATTCCCCCGTTATGTATTTGTGCATCTATTTTTCCTTCCTTTTGTGTAACATCCTATATTTGTCTTGGTTGAATTTCATTGTGTTGCCCCTAGCCCAGATTTTCAGTTTTATCAAGACGCTTTTGAATTTTAGTTCTATTCTTCAAAGTATTTGCAGCTCTACCCTGTTTTGATTTGTTCAGTATACCCTGTATCCCGTAGCTAAATCATTAATACAACTATTAAAAAGTGCTGGGCACAGAACAGATCCCTTTGGAACCCACTTGAGACAGTTTGACATCAATTCATCAATAGTTACTTTTTTGCTTTGGTTACTCAATACATCCCCCTAATAGTAATTTGATGTAGACCACATTCCTTGCTTGCTTATTGGAATGGCATGTGGGAGTGTCAAAAAGCCTCATTAAACTCCACATATAGCGATCTATTTATTTACCAGACCAGTTACCTCTTATTTGTTCTTAACAAATTAAAGCTGGCTGTTATAAATTACTCCTCTGGATATTTACAAATCTTCTGTTTTTTATGCTTTGCTCTAGTAACTTCCCACATAGTGAGGTCAAGTTGACTGGTCCATAATTCCCCAAGTCTTCTTTTTCCCCCTTTTGAAGGATGGGCACTATTTTTGTCCTTCACCAGTTCTCTGGGAGCTAGCCTTTCATCGAGGAGTTTTCAAATGTTATCGCCAGTGGCTCTGACATTTCTTCAAAAAGTTCCTTCAGCATAGTGGGGGGGAATTCATTAATCCCCCTGGCTTTAAATTCATAAAAAATGTTCAAATGTTCTCTGATGCATTTTTTACCTAAGATGAACTCCAGCCATTCCTCTCCTTGTTTACATTCATTTCACTAGTTAGGTGCAACTTTTTAAAGGCTGAAGCAAATTAAGCATTCAGCAGCTCGGCCTGCTTTGCATCTGCTGCTAATAGTTCACCTCCTCCATTGAACAGGGCGCCACAGTTTCCATGGTCTTTCTTTTCTATTTGACCTAATTATGCAATCCCTTTTGTGCTTGCCAGTAGCAATTCATTTTCTGCCTTTGCTTTCCTGGTTTTTCCTACACTTTTGTGCTTCCTTCATATACTTTCCTAGTGAGACAGCTTTCCTTCTATTGCCTGGATGTCTTTCTTTAGATTCTCTAGTCTTTTAGCTTAAAAGGTTAATTTTGCATCGACATCAGTCTCTCGTGTATGTTCTACTCTTTCACTTGCACTGGGAAGGTTTGATGCTTGGCCTCTAATGCTAGATCCTTAAGAATTTCCTGCCTTTTTAGACTCTTCTTCTTTTAATTGTTCCACCCGTAGTGCATTACCTACTGGGCACATCTACACAAGATGCATTAGCATAATTTACTGTGAAGTAAGTATATGGATCGACACATGCACATGTTTACTTTGCAGTAAACCTCCCTAATATCAACTAAATTTGCCAGGGCAACTGGAGGCAACAAACGACCCACACCTGCCAGCAGTCAGCTGGCTGTAAGGGGCAAGGCCTGGCGCTTATAAAGCCCAGGAACTGAGCAGCCAGAGAGAGAGAGGAGTGCCTAGGGCAATGATGCAAGGAGAAGCCTGACTGCAAGAACAGCTTGAGCTAAGTAAAGGATGGTAGCTCTAGGATGTCTGAGCCATTTGTTTTTTAGCCGGGTGGCTTTAAGTTATGTTATAGCCTAGAGGCTTGTGTTTTGCTTTGTTGTTATTACACCGGTGGTCTGGGTGAGGCTATAAGGGGTTGGAGGAGGCCTCATAGGGGACCCACAGTAGCGGGGGGACCCCAATAAGGGTGTGGTGTATGGGGTGCATAGACCCCAGCCCCAGAGAAGGGCACTACTGAGAAGTCCCAGTGTGGGTGTGCAAAGCCCAAAGAGAAGGGGGCAGCAGTGCAAGAGAAGGCTCAAAGAGAAGGGGGTAGTGTTACGAAGAGGACCCCAGAGAGGGCGAATGGAATAGACGTTGGTCTGTCACCTATACAACTGCAAGGCTTGGGACATGGTATAAGAAGTGGTTGGAGCTACGCATAGTCCATAAGGCTAGGGAGCCCTGAAGCACCCATTTGCAGGACAAGACCCACAAGGAGTCCAGGAGTCTACAGGACCAGAGGTTACAATGGACCGTGTCCAAAAAGACGTGAGGCGGCCTCCCTAAAATATATTAGAACATCAAAGACGTGGCACATGAGAATTGGAGGGTGCTCTTGGGCTGACTTGGCATAGAGGAAAGGGGCCTTAAGAAGATCACGGCCCTCCTGTAGGACCCTGCCGTGATAGCGTCATAGTGCTCCTGTGGATGCCTGACCGGGAGCAGAATGTGCTTCTGGTCAGCTGTCCACCAGTGGGGGTGGGAGATTGGGAGCTGCCTGCTGCCGGGGTGGGCTATGCTACAGGAACCCGGGTGGGGACTACGTTCCCCCCTTGCTCCCAGATCACGATTGGGGAGCAGGTGCTGGGAGATCCTTTATCTCTCAGCCCCCTGCTCCCTGATCAGTGGCACAGCAGAGGGGCTGGGAGACGCTTATCTCTCGGCCTGAGCCCTGTGGTCCTGGGGCTTGGGCTGTGAAAACCTTATTTCCCAGCAGTGGCTCCGTGACCCTGGGGTTACTGCTGGGAGATGCTTACCATATTGTACAGTGTATAGATGGACACAGTGTATAGGTTGACCCTGGTTTTCCAACACAAAGTTAGGATGTTCCTAGGCATGGTATATAAGTCGAACTATATTTTGTTCAGAGACAAGAACAAACAGTTGCTAGCATGATTAGCACAATCAGCACCTATCACCATGGGTTACACACAATCACAAAACAGCACAGATCAGGAAGGACCAGTTAAACAATCACTGCCATGATTAGCACCATCAGTGGCGATTAGCACCAGTTGCTGTGGCTTGCACTCAAACAACATTTAAAAATCTCCCTTTAAATACTTCCTCCTATAATAATATTTAAAAATCACTCATTTCACTCGTTTAATAATCTTTCCTCATAATAACTATTAATTTTCAGTATTCTTAAAATGTCTAAGTTAATGAGATGAGGGATATTTAATAATGTCAGAATCCCTCATTCGCTTTCATCATCAGAACTGTCAGTCCTAAATGGTTCTACCTAATATAAGTGGTTAGTAATTTAATCCTTGTATGGATCCTCAGCATTGGATGCTTCAGTTTCTTCATCCTCTGTTTGATCTTCATCACATCACAGAATATCCATAGAATTACTGATCCTGCATTTTTTTTGAACAAATGTGAAATGGTTCCAAGTTTAATGTCCCTCCGAGCTGTAAGAATCCACTGGCACACACTTGTTAAGGAGACTGCGTGCATGTTTCCAGCTTTTGTAAATGAATGTTGGCCACTCATCTTCAGCTCTGCCGCTTGAAATAAGTGCAGTCTTTAAATGGTTTGCTTAAGCACGTATCCAATGGCTGTACAATGGATGTTAGCCCTCCGGGAATGACTGCTAAGTCAGTTTTACTTTGCTGTAGACTCTTTTTCACTCTGTTGCAGAGGTGGGTCTGAAATACGTCCCACATGAGCATTGATTTTGGTTTTAACAACGTGCCAGGGCATGTATTCCACACTCACTGTATGCAAATATGAAAGCCTTCCTCATCCATCCAGCTAAAGAACAATTCCCCACTGGCATTGATGTTTCTTGGGGCATGTTTCCTTTTGAAGATGACCATTGGTTTTAGTTTTATCCTGTCAGCCGTGCAGGCAAGAATTACAGTAAAGTGTGTGTGTGGGGGGGGGGGGGGGAGGTGTTGTGTTTGTTGCCCGTAGTCTTCATCAGTACAGGTTTACAGCCAGTGACATCCACAGTTTGGCTTGTTGTCATATTGAAGCAAATGGGTGTTTCATCCATATTCCCAATTTGGCTGAGATCATAATTGTTTTTCTTTTGGAGGTTCAACACGTAGCTCTGGAACATGGTTATCTTATCTTCAAGATTTGGCTGGTAACCTCTGCAATATCTTTGTTCCGTGGTGTAGAGAGAGAGAATTCCTTTTCATAAACTGGGAACACCAGGTTGGGTTGCTGATAACGTCTTTCAATCCTTTCTCCATGATGCGCATCTTGCCTTGCAGTTGGATGATATTTCTTGTTACGATTCTGTCAGACTGTCACTGATCATTGACCCATTTGTCAAAGTCTCTTTTTAAGTCTGGCCACCTGCATTGCTTCACGTGATCTGCATGCTTCTCACAAGGCATCTTCTTTATGCTGTCAATGTTTTTCCTCCAGTCATGGACCAATTTGTTATTCACACCAAACTGATGGTCTGTAGAACTGTTGTTAGTATCGAGAGCAAAATTGATTACTCTAGTTTTGAATTTGGCATTGTATTGCATTAATTTTGGCAGCATCCTGAATACCATGTGGTATTTGCAGTACTGGTAATTAAGTTCATTTGATCTTTGCTAAATAGTTTTGATTTAATTAGTGCAACTGCACCTCCTGTAATTAGTGGGACCACTTCCCAAGTGATTAGTGCAGTTAGCACAACTGTGCCTCATGTATTTGCTAAACTTGCAGTTTGTTGGCAACAATTTTTTTTAATGTGACAGTGTATAAGTTGAGCTTGCATTTTTCAGAGGCCAAAATTAGGCTTCAAAACCTGACTTATACACTGTGAAATATGGTATCTCCCAGCCTAAGCTCCATGGTAGGGGGCTTGGGAAGGGAGACCCTTATCTCCCAGCAGCCGCTCTGTGACTCCGGGGCCACTGCTGGGAGATGCTCATCTTTCAGCTTGAGCTCCACAATCAGGGGCTCAGGCTGGGAGACCCTTATTTGGTGTAGGGGAGCCAAAGGGGTGGGGGGCCATGTGGCCCCCTGATCTGTGCACAGGACAAGGATGAGCTGCACCTGCGGGCTGGCCTCTGGTCCCTGCCTCTGCACCTTGCTACTGCTGCTTCAACAGCAATGTGGCACAATGCCATGTGTGTCCCACTGCTGGGCAGGCTGGGCAGTGAGGAGGGCCAGTTCCAGTGCCGCTGCCATCCCGCCCAGAGTGCAGCATGGCCACCCCCGCTAAAAACAGCCTGGTGCTGCCCTGTGGCACCCTGCCCCACCCCATGCAGATCCGAGGGCATGCGCCCCTGTGCCTCCTGGGACATGTGTGGCTCAAGACACCACTCCTCCCCCACCCCTCCGGATGAGCTGTAGCCTTGTCCTGCACCCTGACTTGCCCCAGCTGTGCAGGGATGACGGAGCAGGCATGAAGGTCCCAGGGGCTCCATCTCCTCTGGCCTGGCGGCACAGCCAAGGCTGGCCCCCTACAGCCCCTGGCTCCGGGCCCCCTCAGACAGTGTGGAGCCGGGACCAGGGCCAGTGCAAGGCTTGGGGCATATAGAACACACACTGGCTAACAACCCTGTCCACAGGGGAAGGGACGGGCACAGTGGCCCTGGACCCGATCCTGGGCCTGGCTTGGCTCGTCTCTCCTGATCCCTGCACAATCCCAGCCCCACTCCTTCCCCGCCATGGCCCTTTCCCCTGCCCCCACCCCTTCCCCTGCAGACTTTCTCACATGAGGGACTGCATGTGTGCATGCTCAGCCTCCCCCCCTGCCCCACTTTTTTTAATCCATCTGCCTGTGTGTGCCCCCCACAGTGCTGTTGTTACAGCGCTGTCATTTAGTACTTGCTTTTGGAAGTGCTAAATTATGGTGCAGTAACAGCTGGTACTGTGTTGTCCTGGCGGTGCACTATTTCTAGAAACTGCGTCGCCATAGCAACATGCTATAGGGAGGTAGCTCTTTGCTACAGCAGTGTAGTGTTAGTATCATAGTTTGTGCCCACCAGTGCCATGTCACCATAGCGATAAACTACATTGCCATAGTCCTTCACTATGGTGACGCACCCATTGTGCAGTAGCTTACTTCACAGTAAATCCAGGCTGAAGTAAATGCATGTGTAAATGTGCCCACTGTTTCTTAGAGTTGCTTAAAATCTGCCTGCTTGAAAGCCAGTCTCTGTTTTGTTGTTCCCATTACTTCCTGTGTTAGCATCCTGAATTCTATTATGTTATAGCCATTTAATCCTAAAATTCTGACCATCTTCATGTTTCCCTAGCTTTCTGAAACAAAAAGTGGTGTTCTATATGGACTAAAAGCAGCAGGTTTTTTGGGTTTTTAACTGCTTTAGAAGAGGACAGGGAGATGCTGCTAGGAAGCGTGCGTCAGCTGTTATGCTGTACATGTTTCATCTGCATGAACCTGTAGTGATGCAAATCACTACAATTTTAACCCTGAATGAAATAAGGTTGTATTGCCACAAGAATATTCAGATGGACTCGTTGCAGCGTAACAGTTTATCTCAGAATGATTTAATATTGATGTAGTTGTTCCATGCGTTTATACTCTGTCTATCTTAGTTTTGGAACAAGATGCCATCTGGGCAATGAGCACGATATTGAACAAAGTTAGGAATTTCCATTTCTATTCTGGAATCAATCCAATACGTTTCCCCTTCCTGTTTTTAGGAATTAAAAATTATTGTGAGAGATACCGTGAAGGTATGATACGTGTTCTGAAAACCTTTGGGCCAGTACCTGAATTTTCAGGTGAAATTGAGCAGAAAATCAATCAGGTGAGTGTATAAGACTGAATTAATGCAATTTCATAAAAAACCACAAAAGTAATATATTTTGGCATGAATGTATTTTTACTGATTACTTTCTTGACTGGTTACTCGGGACTGGCTTTGATTTGAATTTAGCATAACTGAAAATATTGGAGTAGAAACTATATAAATCAGTCTATGAAAATATTTATCCAAGTCTGTCTTTCCATGGTCATCTTTTATTAATGCCTCTTATACGGCCTTATCTACCTTTGGAATTGTTTCTAGTTAGCTGTTCCATCTTAATGCTTATTCTGAAATAACAGGAATCAGAACTTGTGGTAGATGTGATATCTTTAATTGCAAGTTTTCAGGCACAGCATCCTTCTTCCTTGGTAGATATCACTTCTATCATGAGTTTGGATTCCTTTTGCCTCTAGACCTATATGGCTGCAACCTGGATACCTGACCTATTCTGAAATAAGGTATTTATTTTAATGTGCCTTCAGAGTGGGTTAAGAAGAACCGGGGGGGGAGGGGAGGAAGTGTTCTTATTCCAAAATAAGAATGTCTTCATATGGAGTTAATCAGGAACAGCTGAGGAACAATTTATCAGAAGCATTTAATCAAAAGGAACATCAAATAAATGAAAGCATTTATGTATTCCTCTGGAAAGTGCCAAATGTCATTTCAGCTCCATGCTGTTTCTGTCTGTGTTTATTATTGGCTGACACATGAAAGATAAAGACTGGCTTACAAATAACCTAGTGGAAAACATTAAACACTTCTTATGTTGCTCTCTGTATGGAAATTCATCCATAAATATTGGCAACAGTTTCAGTTTTTACTCAGCCTTGATTATGTCTCTTAAGGCTTATCTTTTAAACTTCTGACCTAAGAGCTACTCTGTTGGCAGAGATGACCTTGTGATTAGTGCCGTACCTAGACTCCTGTTGGCCCTGGGCCAACTGGGTATTGGGCCTCCCCTTCGCCAGAGGTAATGATAATAATAATTGGACAACGGAAACAAAATGACCATTTTTATAAGTTTTCGGGCCCTCTTTCAAGCCTCCCAGTTCCCCCATGCTTGTATCCAGGTCTGCTTTTGAATTATTTCTGCAAGTGCAGATATAGATGGCTTCTCCCCATTTTGATAGCAGCTCAGTCAGTAATATGCTAGCTGGCATGAGCCTCCTACCTGTTTATACCTATTTTTTCCAGTGATCCATTTAACAAGTACATCTTTGCATTCTAAGCTGCTGAGGTCTGCTTTTCTATCCTTTGGCTTTGGATACTGTTTTCAACTGTAGTTGCAGCCTCCTCCCTTGCCATGTCTTTTAGTTTTGGAATCCCTTTTTATAGTTTAGGTTCCTGCCCTTCCATGATTGAAAAAATTGCCAGGTATTTAGTATCAATTTTTTAATTCTTCTTACCCCTTATTTTTACATATTTAAAACTGCCTACACAAAAAAGACCCCTTAACAGAGTTTGTTTTATTTATTAGGAGAGAGAGATTGCATCTTCTAATGCCCTCCTGCACACTTGAATCAGAGCCCTTTTCTTGCCACAGCCAGGTTTCCCCTGTTCGAGTTAAAAAAAAGGGTTTTTGTAAGAAGGCCTTGACAACTGCTTCATGGGCAAATGAAGCAGATGGATTGATGCTTAGGTGGCCCTCAATGGACTTTCACTATCAGTTTCAGGTCAAAGTGTTTCCCAAAGCAGAGTGAATGATGTGAGTACCCACCTCCAAACATAGGTTGAGGAAATTGTAATTAGTTGGTAGAGCAGCCTGCAAGAGTGAATTATTAATAGTGATAGCACACTTCCATAGTTTTCATTTTCATTGAAGAAAAGTGACTTATCTGTAAACATGTAAGGGATTTAAACAAACAAGAAAGGCCCTTGATTCTTATTGCCAACTGTCAACAAAATCAGAAGCCATATGACAATTGCTTGCACAAATGTTGGCTGGAAGGGGGAGAGAGCAGAAAAATAATGCTGGGAAGAAATTTACTTGCATAATGAGGTTTAATTTCCTATTTTCTTTATTTCAGGCAATGTGTGAAAACATTCCAGTGGAAGACATTCCAAAATCCATAAATGCCAGGAGAGGATGGAGAGATGAATGTCTGGCAGGCCTTGCCAAGCTGAAAACACAAATGAAATTCAACTGAGGTGTAAACTTTGATCATATACTAGACAAAATGGTCAGCAGATCTTTGCAGAAAGTGGGTGCTTCTGTTTTAACAAGCAAAAATCTGCATTTGTTTGTGCAGAGCAGGTGATTGAGCTTGTAAATAAAGATTTTGCCTATGTGCAAATAGGCCAGCTAAAAGTTTGATCCAAATTGACATTAATTAATTAATAACAGGAGCTGCTTACAACAATAATTTCTAATAGCATTTCTTCTAACTCTTAATGTTTTAGATCCATTAGCAGAAAAGTTTATTAATATTACCAATACCTAATATTACCAATATTTGTGCAATACCTAAACACAATTATTTTTAAAATGCTGCATTGTATAATCTTGCTTTGAGAAATGTAGCTTCAGCAGTGCTTGCTTTTCCAAGGATCCATTAGCTCCAGTCCATGCCATGATGGGGCAGGTCCTGCCCCTGAGATTCTTCTGTGGGCTTAGGAAGCCTGAATTGTTTTGACTTGACTGGGATGAGAGATTAATTTGTAGAGCACATAAAGGGATATCCTTGGCACTACTCTCTTGCCAGGGGTTCAGGCTCATAAATAGTGGAGAGAACGGCCAGGCCAAAGTTGGAATCACTGACTGTTCTTCCAAGAGGGTGACATACAACAGCTCTCAGGGCTACTGCAGCTCAGCTTAGTAGCTTTCCTACAATGCAGGACAAAGAGTTACTTTCACTTTCTCTGTCTTCCCTTTGGCACTTGGATATTGTGATAATGATAATGGAGAAGGTATAAGTACTTGAATAGTAAGACTGAGCAAAATGTATAGGACTCATCAGAGCCCTGTGCTGTCTTTCCTGCTTGTCAGCCTGTGATTTTTGACCCAACCTAAGTGAGCCGTTTAATTCCATAATTGGTTTTTGGGGGTGTTTTTGTTTGTTTTTGAACTATATGAAATGTGTCCCATTTATACATTGTCTTGCATTGATAAAAAACGGTTAAATCAAAACAGCTAATCACAGGCAGGGGAGTCTAGTGGCCTGATCTGAGCAATCTTATAATACAGATAGAGAAGAACTATTTAAGCACTATTAGGCCCTTATTGTAGCCTCTATTCAACACCTTACAATGTTAACTGGCTGTGTTTATAATCTCAAGAATAACACAGATTAAAAGATGTTAAATCAGTTTTGCTACATGCTGGTGGGATTTCTAATCCTCTTCCTACCATAATTTTAAAAATTTTGGACAAAATCATAAAAAATGTTGATCGCTTTTAGAGCAGGAGGTTGTTCCTTTATGCTATGGGTGTGCGCTGTTTTAAAATGTCATTATGTCTTAACCACTCAGTTTGCTATGCTTTTATATTGAGATCTCTGAAAATCTGTCACATCACCAAACATTTGCTTGGATTTGAGTTTTTCACTCATGAATAAAAGATTCTAAAGAAATAACTTCCACAAAGGTCCCATGTGATATTTTAATGGTTGCATTGGCTCAAAATTCCCTGTTTAATTAGCAATAAATCTTCTTCTTAAATGTGTTGCTCAAGTCTGTGGGAATAATGTGCATATAGTGAAACTTCTGACTTGAGAATGGAGAATTGCATATTCATTATTTCTTGTGCTCTCTCTGTTCCAAGGAACTTATATTCCATTCATGGAGAAGCTTACTTTGATTTAGGCCTGATTTTATATTAGACAAATTGCTTTGAATTAAATAAATCAACTTAGTTGCACTCATGTATGTGCAGTTAAAACATTCTTTATATGGATTTTGCTGGTGTAAACCATTTTAGTGTAAGCTATAGAACAATTAAACAGATTTAAGTGCACCTACATATGAGTTTTCACTGGTTTTACCAGGTTGATTTTTGAATATATTTAATTAGACTTTGTCAACATTTCTAAAATAGAGTCCATCCATGAAGCAAGTCTCACTGTAGTAATTTCCTGAGGGTACTGCTCCATATCCATGAACATTCACATTGGGGTTAGCATCTCCACTTCTTCCCTCACCAGCCAGAGCACAGGTAGCAGGGAAAGAGTTGTCACTACCCCAGGCCTTTCAGCAGGAGCAGAAGATGTACCTACTCTGAGATGTCTGGTGGCTACCATGAAAAACAGGGGGCCCTTTATAAGGGGACTTCTGCTTAGAGTAAAACTCCACTCAGTATTTTGCAAGGACATAACTAAACTGCCTTCCTTCATGGCATGCACTTGCTTATCTTTAAAGACTTGTCAGAATGGTGTCCCGTTACCAGAGATGGAGAAGGCAGAAGGTGGGGCAGGGTGAAACTCACTGGTTCAGAGAAGCATGGGCTTTTGCAAGCAACAGTCTACTTTGTCAGAGTTGGAAAACAAAATCTAAAGTAAGGTTCAGGCTTCATTTATTTTCATTTCTGCCACCTCCCAGTACCTAAATGTGTTTTTCAGAGCTTAGATTTGAGACCTGCTGCCTCTGTTAGAAATATAGATTGTTTAATTTTTTTCAGCCCTGCCCCTGGCCTCTCACTCTCTTTTCCTATCCTTTCTCCTCTCCCCCAGATCCTCAGACCTTTCTTCCACCAAATGCTTCCACAACAGTTTGATGAAGATGGTACTTCTCAATATCTGCCATTAGTAAAACAGTCTTTATTGTGCAGTCATTTAGGACCTGTATAAAGAAGTTTTATATTGACCAATGGCTTTTTTGTGATGCTGACTGCACAGTAGCCCGAGACTACTACGCAGTAGCGTCATGTCTTGGTTTTTGCCAGGCAACACTAATGCAAGTAGTCTCAGGCTACTGTGCAGTCAGCATCTTGTGTAGACACAGCCCCTGATGAGCAGCTTCCTGTCAAGCTAGAAAGCAATACTCTAAAATGATAAATATAGGCCATTAAAAGCAAGGGCCAGATCCTAGTCCTACTAATAAGTGCCTAAGTGGACTTAAGTGACTTAGTGGGTATGTCCACACGTGCAATTAATGCACAGAAAGATTATTGTGCAGTAAAATACTGTACTGTAAGTTTTCCCTGGAAGTGTATCTACACATGTGCCATCAAGAGCAAATCTGCTCTCACTGGAAGTTCATGACAGGGCTACTCCTGCTCTGTTCTGTTGCCATATGTCAGCCAGGGAGAGCTCTAGGTTCCCCTGGGTGCCAGCCCCAGGCTGGCAGGGTGCACCAGGGTCAGAGCTGGGCTCTGGGAGGCAGGGGGAGCCCTGTGTGGGGATGGGAGGGAGGGGAAGCCCTGCTGCCCCCACCCTGAACTCTTGTCCTGGGCAGCATAGGAAGTGGAGGGCCGGGGCTAATGGGGCTTAGCTCCCCCAAACTGAGCCAGTGACAGTGGTTTCAATGCCACCACCATTGCAGCGCCATGCTCAGTGACCCTGCTGCGCTCTCTGCCACTGCACACATAGCACCAGTGTACGCTGGCCCCAAAATGGCCCTGTGGGGGAGAGGGGCAAGGTCAGGCAGGTGTGCTCTGCACTGTTCAGCCCCCACAAATAATATTTTCTGGTCCCGCTTCTGCTGGGCAGCTGCTTGCTACCCAATCCCTGCTCTGAGATTGTTCCAGCCCCAACTCCAATGTCCCTTGCCCCCACAGCAGACAGCTGCTAGCCCCAGCTCTGAGATCAAAGCTGGTCCTGCCAGCAAGCTGCTGCCTGAGGCAGGGGCAATATTCTAGCCCTGGCTCCAATCTCACAGCCAAAGCTAGCAGTTGCCTGCTGTGAGGGGAAGGGGACATTGCCCCAGTCCCAGCTCCAAGATCAGAACTTGCCCGGGCCACAGCCAGCTGTCCAAGACAGGATACAGTGTCCCAGACCCCTCTCTGATTAGATAATGTTGTGCAAGGTCTGGGAAGCAGGCAGCTGTGTGTGGGAGGGAACAATTCTCCCACCTCCTGCTGCCTGGGCTGGCCAGAAGCAATTTGCAACAGTGCATGGTTACATAGCTGACCAGGAGCAGAAGTCAGGAAAATTGTATTTACAGGTAGTAGAAAACTGTGCATTAGCCTATTTTAACATGCAGTAGCTGCTGCGCATGGTGACATAGTGACACTTTGCTGTAGATTAGCCTACCATACGGAAAGTGTCTCATGTAGACACACCCAGTGTGACCCAATTCTACCCTGCTCATGTCCCTGAAAAAAAAATTAACACAAAAGATGGATGGGGCCTCCTTCTCCTTTCTGCTTTTTTTTTTGTAACTTAGTCATAAATCTAAGATAATATCATGTTACAAAAATAGGTATGTTCAAATTTTCCCAGGGGTGTGTGAGCAAGGCAGAATTGGGGCACAGTGTAGCACCCGGGTCCATTTAGGTACCTTAAACCACAATCTCCTGGCTACATAAACTTTGTAAATGGAGTTAAGTCCATTACATTAGGCACCAAATAAATGGAATAGGACAGGATGGTCAACCTGTGGCATGGGTGCCACAAGTGGCACAGCAGCCTCTGTGTGGCATAAGACAGATCAGGGAGGGTACAGGCAGCACAGTAAGAGAGATGGTGGGAAGCAAAAAGCAAGGCAGCAAATTGGTCAGGGAACAGAGGGCAGGAAATAAAAATACAGAGCAGCAGATCAGGCAGGGAACACAGAGTAGAGAGTGGAAAGAAGAGCAACAGATTGTCAGGGGAAGGGTGTCAGAGTGGCACTTGGGGAGGGTGCAGGATAAATTTGTGGCACACTTGCAAAAAGATTGGCCCCCAACCCCAGTGAAGTAGGGTCTGGACCCAAATCCTTTTTTGGCTTCATTACATTATAATCTGTAACTTTTTGGGCCTCTGAACTGCCACATTTCAGAAATCTACTGTGCCACAGCAAAGCTTTTCCTGTACCTGCAGTGCCACATCATTTTACATATCTGGACCTGTGGAAAAAATACATCGGTAATTGTGCAATTGTATAGTTTAATGAAAGGGTCTCATGAGTTACCCTTATAGCATGTGCTGCAGCTTATGGAGTTGCACAAACCAGAATTTCACAAGTCCATTAACCAGATCTCTCTCTAGCCTTTATTCCTGTTTTAAAAAAGAAAGGAAAATTTAAAAAGCTAAGGTTTCTCCTCCAAAATGTCTACCAGCACTGTTGAAGTTGACTTCTTCAATATTTTAAAACCTTAAAAAATACTTAAAAGCACAATTAAGCTGTCTTAGCAGCAAGGTGACTTATCTATCCCATTATTTATAAAACATAAGCTAGTAAAAGAAAGGAAATAAATGTTTACGAATGGCATAAATGTATCAATGCTCATATAACACATATGTTACTCATAGACACTACAAAGGAAAACATCTCTCATTCTACCACAACAAACTTAACTTGGATTAATTAGATATATTACTTTTATTATTTTGATTTTACTATTTAAACATTGCATTTTAAGAGGTGGTGTTAAATGGGAAAATGGTCCATTCCTACATTAATCAACAGGACAAATTGTGGTAATTTAATTATTGTTTGAAGCTGTGATTCTCAGACTGTTGTCATGTGGTTCAGTATTTTTCTGCTTATTACATCCACTTCTAGTTTTGTGCCTTCCAACTCCAAAACCTTTCCTTGACCTGGGATCCCATTTCACATACTATGCAACTGTTGATTAAATCCATTTTTCTCTTCCCTTTTGCTGCTTTTATTGGAATGGAACAATAGATTATCATTATGCAAAGTTTGCCATAAGCAGTAGTAAAAGCTGGCTGTAAGAAATTGCTCAGATATCAGTTTTCCAGCTGTTTGCTGCAGTAACTTTCTTGGTCATTGCTGTACAACCTCATCTCTATGGTTCATTTGTCCATGCGAATATCCAGGTAAGAGCGCAATTTCCAGCTGTCACCTATCCTGTACCCTGCTGATGTGTCTCCTACAGGGCAGCAAGGGTGACTTGTAACTTCCTTAATTCCTCCACTACTAGCTGATTCTGGCCCGGAACAGAGTTCTTGCATTCCAGCATGCAAGGCATGTTGTATGTTAATCTGTTGTCCAAAACCCATGACCATTTCTATTTGTTAGGCATCATAGGCTTCTGATGAAATCCATATAAACTAGATTGGTTTAGCTGTGTAACAATTTGGTAGTCTGATTCACACATTCCAGCTCACAGACATGCCATGTCACAGCCTGTTAGACTGTCAAGAACAAGTGACTGTGGTTCCACCCTTGTCAGCTCGCCTTTCAAGATTAATCAATGTGGATGGCTCAGAGTGTTCCTCTCCTGGAAAGACTTGGTTAGATAGGCTCAGCACTCTCAGTCTGCCCCAGACAAGCTGCTCTCAGTTTGAAATGAGATTTTTTTTCTCAGCTCATTCATAGCATCTGATGGAGGATGTCACCTAGGAAAGCTTCTGCCTCTCTGAACAAGCTAGTCTATGAGGTGCCATCCTGCCCTGCCTTCTGCCTCACTTCAGACTAACACAGCTTACTGTGTCTCTCATAGATAGTGTAGATTCATGGGACCTTATCTTGAATTTTCTCTACAAAACTTTTGGATTTCTTCATAATGACAGTAAAATACAGTAAAACTCTACTCCTATCTACCTTCTGAAGAGGCACCTCTGGCACATTGTCCCCCAGCACCGGCATAGGAGAAATGTTAAATATGTTCCATGAGATGCACAACCTGATTATTAATGGTAGTTTGTTCCCTCACAAAGATGTGCACAAAGTTTTAGGGAACGCATAAGAGGCTCCAACCAAAAGCCAGACTGACCACATCATTATCAGTAAAATCCACAAACAGTCATGGCCAGAAGTAAAGAGTCTGCGAAAGTGCTTAATGCGCATATCATTTGTGGAAAACATGAACTCAGAGTCCAAGAAAATGGTGGATTCAAATTGGATCTTGAAAGGTTGAACCACAACTCTCTGATGCTGATGCTTGGAGGCCATTTCAAGCTATTCATGCATGAGAAACCTTGGCAGACCAGATGGGAAATATTCAAAGAAGTGATGCAATCATGTCTTAAGTATTGACCTCGCCACATGTTCATTCAATTATTGGTGAGATAAAAGAGGGAATAAGCCACAAGGTAACTACTTAAATTTGTGTAAAGTATATGTAATAGCTTTGTGTCTGGTTCCCATTGCACCTTAAACTGAATGTTTGTCCAGCACCCCCAGGCTCCAGAGCACACCAGAGCCCTTTAAAAGTCTGGTGCCCTCAATCCAGTGCAAGCAATCAGACCCACTACAAAAGCTTGTTTGCTTTGTTGCAACATTAAAGGTGGGTCAGGCAGGCTAAAGAGAAAAAATAATAATTTAATACCATGACAGAAGTGCTCGAAGGCCCCAGTGTTGACAGAGCCCATTGTCCTGGCAGTGGACAAGCCCAAGCGAAGAGGCAGCCCTGACCTGAAGAGCTTAAAGTCTACTTAGTAATGAGCAGTGTTTAAAAATATTGCCTTTCTGGATGGAAACCTACTTCCTGACAGCTGCCATTAATGCTTCATAGGCAGAACAGAAGATGGAGATATATGGACCTGATTAATTATTGAATTAGTAAGTGTGCTAAAAATATGCTGAGATGCATATATGAATATTCCAGACCATCAGAGACTCCTCTTAACCCAGGCCCAACATGCCAGCAGTTAAATTACAGTCTCATGATGCTTCTTCCTTGTAATCCCTTCATGTGTTAGGCATGCGTCACATGCAGGATCCTCCTGATTAGAGCTGTTTAGTCAGCCATTTACAGTGTACCACAGTAACTGCAATATTGCTGGGAAGAAGTATTGAAATGTGATGAGCCAAGCCTTTTCAGAATGAGACCAGTTTAGAATTCATGACATTTATAAAAAAAGGCATCATGGATTATTTTTGTTTTCCGTCCAGTTTTGAGCTCTTTGGGTATACTGATGTTACATTTTTCAGCTTCTGTCTGCAGGAATGAGATTAGAAACCGGCTTTTTTGTAAGTCAGGATTCTCGTATATTCACGATTCCAGAGGTTGTAGCTTTAAGAAAACCACCAAGTATCACTAGTCACAACAACAGCATGAAAACTAGCAAAATTATAACTGTTCATAAATAGTCGGAGCAGCAGTCTTACAATGGGGTGTTGTGGAATTAAATTATTTTTGTAAATGAGATCATTCTATGAGTGCTATACAAATACGAAAACATGGTGACTGTTTTGGCTGATCAGACTAGAACAGATTTCTCCGGTCATTTCTTCCCTTAGTATAACCTACATATACTTAGTACTTAGGGTTAGGACAGGGACAGGCAATTATTTGGGGTGGAGGGCCACTTACTCTTTTGGCAAGCTATGGAGGGCTGCATGACAGGCAGCCATAGGCAGATAAATATTAATTTTCTAAATTTTTTAGGGGCTCCATGGGCCAGATACAATGGCCTGGTGGGCCACATCTGGCCTGCGGGCTGCACTTTGACTACCCGTGGGGTAGGATGATATGAAAACTAAATGTTTGACTATGGCAAACAAATAATAGGGTTGTAATAGGGACCTTAAGGATCATCCAGTCTAACCCTAGTAAATGTAGCAGTTCCTTCTAGTCTTCCTGTCCATAATCGTGGTTACAAATTATATCTCAATCCCAACACTGAAATATTTTGCTCTCACGATTATAGTGTTTTAGGGTATGTTGTCTTCCCTGTGAAGGTACAGGAACCTGAGTCTTCCCATGTCAGGCTACTTTTCCTGTTCTATCACTCAGTAATGGAATAATAATAATAATAATAATAATAATAATAAT
>JAGPOW010003316.1:167852449-167863424 GCA_030014935.1 Caiman crocodilus
TGGGCAAACCTGAAAACTGGGGAGTCACCAAAGTCTGCCAGGGACAGATAAAAGGCAGTGAAAAGTGACCCTCAGTGGTGCCCTCTTGATCTCCAACTCGACCAGACCTGTCCAGCCAGAAGGACCAGCCGGCAACCCTCTTCTGGAAGATAACACCACGCTGAAAGAAGCCTTAATGACAGATGCCAGTGCTTGTAGGATAGGTATACCTGACTCTGTTGCCTGCTACTGTGTGCGCGTGTGTGTGTGCGCGCGCGCGCGCGCGCGTGTGTGTGTGTGTGTTGGGACCAGCCCCCAAGGTTTATGATTACAGTGTTTTGATCTGCCTAATAAACTAGAATTTTAAGGATCCCGAGTTGGACATTTGTAGCCAATATGTGCACCCACCAAACTACAGCAATGCGTTGTTTGCAAGGTTGCATGTATAAAGGGCTTTGTGTTCAGTAACCAGCTTGCCCCTTAAAACTGACTGATCCTCACTTCAGCTTTATTCAAGTAGTCATCCCAGCAGCCTTTACAAATGGTACGAGATTCTATTTTGCCTTTATCTACCAGGTGATTAACATGCAAAAAATCAAAAACCTGTAGGTTTTGACAACCTACAGGTAGAACTACCCAGACCATAATGCTGGCATACTTCACAGGCCACTCCCCTATGGTGTACACTCTAATATCCTTTGGGTAATTTTTTGTTGTTATTTATGCATCGAACCTGTATAATCAGATATGGTTATTTGCATAGGCACCGATTTTTTTCTTTTGCTGTGAGGGGGCCTAAAATGATGCCTCCTTTCTGCTCAGTGGCACAGATGGATCAGAACCAGACGGAGCCCATGGTGGGGAGAGGCAGATGCAGGTTGCCTGCTGCGGGCTCAGGGCTCCCTGCCCTGCTGCCCTCCCCCTGGGAGCCTCTTGTTGGCTATGCTGCCATGGGGAGGCACCCCCTGCCCACACAGCAATAGCAGTGGGGGGCACAACTCTGTGCTGCTGCCCCCACTGCTGCTGGGCAAGCAAGGGGCACGTCACCATTGTGGCCTGGCCAGCAAGGGTCTCCTGGGGGAAGGGTAGCCCATATCTGCCCCTGCCCTGTTCACATGTCTGGGGGGCACGGCTCCTCCATACCCACTCTCTGGGAGTGTGTGCAGTGATAGGGAGCTGCACCCCCCCACCCCCAAGACAAACTGCCTGTGGCTTTGTCCCAATCCCTGCCATGGCTGGTCAACGCCTCACCATGGGGTCCTCAACCTACTCCTCTCATAGACTTACCTGCAGACAGCTGGGGAGCTGCTCTCCACTGCCTGAGGCATATTCCTAGTCACATGCATGTGTGCACGCACACACAGAGACATGGCACCCCTGCATCCCACTTCCCGCAGCCCATTGCAGGGGTCCACAGCAACCTGGGTATGTCAGTCTTCAATTAGGGATGGTTGTTACCCTGGCCTTTTCCTGAGGAGGGTCATGGTCCTTGGGCCCCCCATGTACTCAGCACCTATGGTTATCTGAGCAATAGGAAAGCGAAATGTGAATCAATGGGCAAAAAAGATGGAAAGAAAGAAATACTGTATTTTACTCAAATAGATTACTCTGATTATAAGATGACTTCCCAGTGATTAAATTCTACATATGGAAAATGTATAAATGTTATAATTTTCAAAGTATAGAATCTAATTACTGGGGATTGCCTTGAATTTGTCTCCTGCCCACTGTTACATAAAGGGAAAAATAAGGCGGGGGGAGCGGTCAAGTAGCCCTTTGCTTTCTGCTTCCCCCAAAACTTTTTCTTCTGGCAGTCCCTTCCCTCACTCTTTACTCTCATCAGACCCCGCTCTTCCTGAGCACATGGAAGTGAGGAGAAAATTTGAAAATGATGACCTTGAAATTAAACATAGCTGTAGCAATTTGCATATAGTACCCATGCATTTAGTTTATCCAGGATTGATGCATGTTAATTTATTTTTAAACAGCTGCAAGTTTTAGCACAGGTACTCCATAAACACACTTTTGAGCAGCATGTTGACACCTATTTATTTGTAGCACAAACTTTTTTTGTGAAAATATGTATTTCTCTCTCTCTATATTTATATAGATATGTAACCCTAGCTCTGGTGCTACCCATAGCCACATCCAGATTTAGGGTCCTGGGTTGTCAAATAGCCTCAGTCAACCTCTCAGTCCCTAAAGCTGGGGCCACCTCTCCATGGAGTGCTTTCTTGTGATTTCCCCACACACTGGAGTACATACAGTCTAACTGTTTACACAGTTGATTATTTACAAAACAGTCAATATATGAATGAAATCAATAGCAGAACAGGATATCAATAATTTAATTGTCGAAGGCAGGTATCAATGAACTATAACACTCTGTACAAAATGAATCAAAGACACCCTCAATACAACTCCCCAGCTTAAACCTTGAGAGTCCAGTGAATTTCAGCAGGAGCACACAAGATTAACATAAACAGCAGCTCTCTTTCACACTGGCAGCACAATAACCATGGCTGGTGCTGCTGCTCCAGAAAGTCCTGCTTGGCTGTCTGAGTCCCCAGGGCTGAGTTCCCTCCTGTCTCCTGCCTCAGGAGCCAATCAATAACATACGTGTGCTCTTATAAGCAATAACTTTCTGCAAACTTTCCCACTCTGCCTTTGCAGGGATCCTGAGCTCTGCTACAAATCCAGTGGCAGCTGTTACATATCTGTAGAAATATAGAAAACACACACACACACACACACACACACACACACACACACACACACACACACCCCCTATACATTTACCACTCTTGTCTCATGACCAGTCTGGTTCACTTGACAGTCCATAATACACATATGCAGTTTACCATCATCATCCTCCTATTACCATAAACCCAAACTGTGAACATGTGTTCCTGCATGCCCATGTATCCCCATGGCCATCACCATCTTTTACCTGTCACATTCATGAAAAACTTCCTCCATTCACTCTACCCTCCCCAGCTCTTCCCACCCTGCTAAAAACCCTCCATTTTTCCTCCCAGTCCTTAGTCCATATTGTCTTCTTTGTCCTCTTCTTCCCCATCATCCTTGTCACTCAAACCCTCTTTGTTGCTGTCTTCATCATTGTCTTCCTCTTTGTCATCATCGTTTTCTCCAGGGGCCCCACTGTTCAACAGTCTATGCCAGTCTCTTCTCTTTCATATGATCTCCACCATCTCCTCTCTGTCATCTTCTACCATCTTCCTCTGGTACCCCTACAGCTCACTCAGTCCATTTTGATGCAGTCCTCGACTGAGAAGTTCACGTGCATATACATGAGCAGGCTCCTGGTCTTCCACAAGGCATTCTGAAATTAACTGGGTGAAGCAGGCTATCGGGGTCTCCTGCTACTTAGTAAGGTGTCTGAACAGCACTGCCTCTTTGGTCAGCTGACCCTTGTCACCACCATGAGGAGTATGACTATTCTCTTCCACACCTCCCTGGCATATGGACAGCCCCAGAGGAGGTGGCCAATTGTTTCTTCCTCCTACTGGCATGTTTGCCTGGAGTAGACTAGTGAGCCTCTCTGCTCCTCTCTGTGTTACAGTGCCTGCACAGGGAGTGCCAGGTGGGCTACTTTCCAGTTCAAGTCCCTGTGTTCCTTCTGAAGGTCCTTGTGGAAAATATGTTCCCACATGGCCTGAAAGTTGTTGCCAGGTAGTATGTCCATGGGCAATAGTCTGTCCCTTGCCCTAACCACCTTCTGCATTTTACATTGGTTTTTAAAGGTCTCTGGGTTGTCATTGTTTAGTTTGTACTTGTTCCAGAAGTTCTCCAAGACCCTACAGAACTACAGTGGCTCCAAGGTCCATAGGCATGAGGTTTAAAGGATGTATGAGTTGGTAAGGTGATTACAAGGATGGAACAGAGTGGGAGACAGGTGTCGATGACTGGTTTTATATTAACCCCAAATGGGTTAGGGATTGGAAAGAAGATCTTAGATGTGACCTTCGGTGATTACCAGAGCTGAGAATGGAATTGACTTTGGATAAGAATGAAGGTAGGGATAAAGGGATGTGGAAGTTAGATATTCAGTTATTACAAGATGAGAAGATCTGTTAAGAATACGGAACTGTATAAAGGATGGAGGACTCTGAAGAGATACTACAAAAGTGTCTGGGAGTGGTGGATCAAGAGAAGAGGAGAATTTTTCAGAAATATTGGTCAAAGAGGGTGGAAGATCTAGAAAACCTTCAGGAAAGGAAGCAGGTATTATTAAAAGACGTGGTAAGAGGAGTAAAAGTGAAAGAAAAATGGAAGATATGAAGTGACAGACTGAAAAATAGTTCAAAAGGAAAACAGATGAGAAAAATCTTTCTGTCCAGAGCATCTTGGGTGAAGAAGGGTGAAGGATGGTGTACATATATTTCAGTGAAAGTGAGGAAAGAAGGAAGGAACCAAGCAGTAAGAACTGAAGAAGAAATCTGAATAGAAGAGAGCGTGAAAGTGTTGGATGGAGCAGCAGGGTTTTATAAAGAGCTTCACAAAAGAAGAGCAGTGGATGGTGGAAAAATGAAGATGTTACTTGAGGGGATAAAGGAAGAAACAGAAATTGGAGAAGTTAAGTTCGAGAGAAGTGGAGGACTGCTTAAAAGCTTACAAGATAGGGAAGGCACTGGGAAGAGATGGACTTCCAGTGGAATTATGTAACAAATGTTGGCAATGGCTGGGGACAGATATAATAGAGGCATACTTAAGCCTTTTGTGAAACTAGAGTCCAGAATAAGAGGGAGTTTGCTAGGCAGTTCACTTGGAAACTCTCTCTCAGATTCCTTCACTGTAAGCTAGCTGAGATGAAAGTGGTTTGCAGGGAAAAGGAAACACTTTTGGATCAAGGAACAGCAAACAAGCCAGCTACAGAGGAGTTTGCTAGGGCAGGTCTGCCTGGAAAAAGAAGCAGGAAGTGAGAGGCAGCAAATTAGAAGACCCAGAGAGACGGCTGGAGGATGTTGCAATCTCAGAGCCACTGCCACTTCTAGCTCTTCCTCTGCTTGCATCTGTGAAGTGTCTGTCCAGGCAGGACTGCACACTGTCATGGCCTCCACCCAGGTTCTGGTTTGGTGCTGTTCAGACTGCAGTTTGCAGGTTCCTTGCAGGGTCAGTCAGGTAGGGGAGTACCTGAGATGTGAGTGGTGCCTTCTAGTGGTGTCCCTCAGGGAGAAGGCAGGAGAGCTGCAGGAGGAGGTAGTAAGGCTCTGAACCATCTTCCGCCATGAGGACTTTATTGATTCCATGCTGGAGGAAACTGCTAAGACCACTGCCATGAAGAAGTGATGGGTGGTGGTTGGAGACCCCCTTCTGTGGAGGACAGCAGGATCCATCTACTGGCCTGATCTTTGTTCCGGGAGGTCTGCTGCTTGCTTGGAGCCCAGATCCGAGATGTCACAGAAAAATTACTGAGACTCATCTGACCCTCTGACTACTACCCCATGCTGTTTATCCATGTGGGCACCAGTGATACAGAGCAGATCAAGAATGACTTCAGAGCTCTGGGTGCAAAGGTGAAGGGGACATGGGCACAAGTGGTGTTCTCCTTGATCCTTCTGGTGAAGAGGAAGGGCCCAGGCAGGAGTGGATGCATCTTGCAGACCAAAGCATGGCTGCACAAGTGCTGTCACCAGCAGGGATTCAGCTTCTTCAACCATGGGATGTTGTTCCAAGGATTGCTAGGAAGAGATGGAAGAGCTACAAAGAGAGGGAAGAACATCTTCCCAGACAAGCTTATTAACCTAGTGATGGGGGCTTTAAACTGGGTTTGCCAGGAGATGGAGACCAAAGCCCTGAGGTAAGTGGGGAAGCGGGAGACCTGGAGGAAGCACAAGGAGAAAGGGGCAACAGGAGAGGCCTCCTCATTCTCACTGAGAAAGTATAGAATCGGCTAGTTACCTCAGGTGTCTGTATATGAGTGAATGGAGCCTGGAAAACAAGCAGGAAGAACTGAAAGTCCTTGCACAGTCTCAGAGCTATGATATGGTTGAAATAACAGAGACTTGGTGGGACTAGAGTGCTGTCATGGATGGGTATAAATTGTTCAGGAAGGAAAGGCAGGAGAAAGGAGGAGAAGGAGTTGTGCTATATGTATAAGAGCTGAATGACTGCTCAGAGCTCCAGTATGAAACTGGAGATAGGTCTGTTGAAGGTCTCTGTGTTAAGGTTAGAGGGGAGAGCAACAAGGGTGAAGTCATGATAAGTGTCTGGTACAGACACATGTGGCTTTCTTCAGACAGGAGGATGAGTTAGACGAAGCTTTCTTTAGACAACTAGCAGAATTTTCCAGATCACAGGCCGTGGATCTCTTGGGGGATTTCAGTCACCTTGACATCTTCTGGGAGGGCCATACAGCAGTGCACAGGCAATCCAGGAAGTTTTTGGACTGTTGGAGACAACTTCCTGATGCACGTGTTTGAGAGACCAACTAGGCACCATGCTCTTCTTGATCTGCTTACAAACAGGGTAGAAGTGGATGGCAACTTGGGCAGCAGTGACCATGAGATGATCGAGTTCAGGATTCTGACAAAAGGACAAAAGGAGAACAGCTGAGTATGCACCCAGGACTTCAGAAAAGCAGACTTTGACTCTCTCAGAGAACTGATGGGCAGGATCTCCTGGAGGCCAGTTTAGGGGAAAGGGAGTCCAGGAGAGCTGGTTGTATTTTAAAGAAACCTTATTGAAAGTGCAGGAACAAACAACCTTGATGTGCAGAAAAACTAGTAAATATGGCAGGCAACCCACTTGGCAGAGCACAGAATTCTTTGGTGAGCTCAACTACAAAAAGGGAGCTTACAAGAAGTGAAAGCTTGGACAGATGAGGATGTAACAGACTGCCAGTGTGGGCTCACCAGATTGGCTTGAGATACTTACCCTGGGTGAACTCTGAGCAACTCCAAAGGTGGAGCTGGGGAGCCATGCCCTGTGGAAAAGTAGAAGCCAATCAAAAGAAGGGGTTTTCAATCCCTTCATTTGCATGCAAGGGGGATGGCTGGGGTTGTGGGCCAGCCACCCGGAGCCCTGGTTAGCTGGTTTGCAAGCCAGGGAGGGACTGCCGAAGGGGATAAAAGCAGCAGCCAAACTGGCATGGGGGCTGCTGACAGTGACTCCAGGGAACAACTCAGGAGGTGTAAGAAGAGCTGGGGTGAGCTGACCCAGCAGAGGGAAAAGAGACTCCTCTGAAGAGCCTTGAAGGCCCTGGGAGAAGAAGACAGTGGCAGTCGGCACTACTGCACTCCAGCCCTGCAGCAGACAGGGAGCAGTGGCCAGGGCTTGGGGCAGAGAACTGGTGCCCCAAGGCCCCATCACAGTGCGCTGGATGTGCCGGGTGTCCCAGAGGCTGGAGTGGCAGTCGGGCCCCCACTCCACTGCAGAGAAGAAGCAGTGGCCAGGAGCACAGGCGGTATCCTTATCCAGAGCAGGGAGCTGAGCCAGTGAGTTGAGGAAACCCCTTACCTTCCTTGGGAAGCAGGACAGCAGACAAGGCATTGAGATCCTGAGGAACAGTCGAGCGTCAGGATGCGGGTCCCTGGGAGCTCGGGGCGTAACCCGGTGCTCGGAGCAGGATTGGTGAGCTGTGTGGGGCACAGTCATCTGGAGCAGGGGTTTAGAGCAATGAACCCTGGGAGCTGCCTGTGCTGCTGACCCTCTGCCACTGACTGCCCCAGAGAGGACTCAGTCCTGTCCCTTATTCTGCAGCTGTTTATCCTTGGATGGAGTCTCTGAGCTTTGTGCTTGGGTCATGCCAATTGCTGCAGGAGCCTACTCTGTTGCTTGTTGCTTGCCTTTTTGGTTGCCATGGAGGGGGCTGGGGTTAGATATAATTTGATTGGTGCAGACCAGAAGAGCTTAACTTGTTGCAGTCTTTTGCTTAGACTGCAAACAAGATTGGGAAGCCTGTTGGAACTGCTGGGAGTGACCACCTTGCGTCCTTGTGGTAGCATCTCAGCAGTGGCTGAAATCTGACAGTTACCCTTCCCGGTGATTCTTGTGTCAAGGGTTGACTAATGCATTCTGGTTTGTTTTGTGATTCTGGTTCTGCCATTTACATTTACTTGTAAATAACCTTTCCTTTTCTTGTTTTGTAAATAGTTAAATCAGTTAAGTGTTAGACCTTCTTGGGACCACAGCAGGGGCTGGCTGGAAAGTAAATTGGTGCTGACCAGAAGCCCTGCCCCACTCTCACCACACGATCCCTGATATTGGGCAGGGGTGGCAACTATTGGGCCGCCACCCAGGTTACAAGTAGGAAGGAGTATAAGAATATTGCTTGGGCATGCAGGGATGAAATCAGGAAGGCCAAGGGAGGCCAAAGCACAATTGGAATTGCAGCTAGCAAGGGATGGGAAGGGAAGCAAGAAGGATTTCTTCAAGTATGTTAGCAACAATAGGAAAGTCAGGGAAAGTGTCCCTTACTGAATGGGAGAGACAACCTAGTGGCAGATGATGAGGAAAAGGCTGACGTACTCACCACCCTTTTTAACTTCAGTCTTCATAGGCTAGGTCAACTCCCAGTCAACTACACAGGGCAACAAATTGAGGGCTGCTCACCTTCTCCCCAAAGTGGTGAAAGAACAGGTTAGGGGCTATTTAGAAAAGCTGGATGTGTACAAGTGCAATGCAATGCATCCAAGTGTTGCCCTGGGGCGTCAGGCCAACTGTCAGGATCTTATTATTGTGCTGTTAGACAGTAGGGTGTGACACAATTGCATATGTACAAAACATACACACGTCAATTAGGTGCATACACACACACTACCAGCTCAGGCACATACACATTCAAACCAACCTAGGCACATGCATACCTATCACCAACTCAAGCCCATATACTATACACCCCAAAAGTTAGACACAGATCACTAATTCATATATCATGCACACAATGCCACATACACACACACACACACACACACACACACACACACTCACACTAGCAATTCAGATAAACACATGCTCAAACTAACCAGTCTAGGTTCATGCACACCTGTTACCAGTTTAAGCCCATACACGCTACACACACACCAAATTTAGACAGAATAAGTTACCAGTTACCAACACCTGCACGTCCAATACACGTGTGGATTACTAATTCATATACCACACACACTGATATCTATATATGTGTATCCATTAATTCACACACATACCACCCACCTACACATACATACAGGTGAGTTCCTAAGTTGAGTGTTGTGATGTGTATGTATGTATATGCTTGGTGTACTTGGAATACCTGGGAAAGGTTAAGGTAAGAAAGTAAAAGTGTAAGGAATTAAAGTTACCAGGACTGGGATTAGAACCATAGACTCTAGGGGCCTGGGCGTAACTTTAGGTTAACTGATTAAAAAACAACACCCAAAGCCTGCAGAACAGGGAAGCATGCTGGCACAAAGGCTGGGTCTGAAGCTAGACCTATGGGGAAGTTGAAAAGATAGATGGGGAGAGGGAAAAAATGGGACTAAGGGAAAGTGTGGGTGTTAAAGAGGGGATCTGGGTGTGGGGGAGCCAGAGGATGGCTCTGGGGCAGCCAGAGAAGTCTGGGAAGCTGCAGGGTGGCAAGGGGAAGCCTGAAACCAGAGAGACAGAAAATCACAGAAAAAGCAGCAGGAGAGACTGAAAGGCAGCAGAAAGTTGCAGGGAAAAGGCAGTAGGAATTGAGAGGAGATCGGGAAACTAGTGGAGAGGGTTGGGGGCTGGAATTGAGAGAGGGAGAGAGAGAATGAGGCTGGAATTTAAGATAAGGAAGGGACTGGGATTCAGTAAAACATGACCCAACTCAGGGCTGCAAATGACAGTGGTTTTATTGAACAGGGGAGATGGTGACCAAATTGATTGGAATGCCAAATTGGTTCCCTTGCACAACTCCCCCCCACACACACACAATGGCAACAGGGGTTAGAGAGGCTTGGTGCAGGGGCTGAAGTCTAGGAGGAGAGAGACAGAGAGCGAAAGAGAGAGTTCAAATTGTAGGAGGAGGTGTGCGGGTAATATCTACCTATCCCAGGCTGGAAGCTGATCCTTGATGGCCAGTCACGGTCTCCTTCAGCTTGGTGTTGTCCAGAGGGGGTCGCCAGCATGGCCTCTGGGATGGATAGGTGATGTGAAGCTGGTCTGGTCCAGATGGAAATAGCATTTCCACTGGGTCTGTCTTCACTGCCCCTTTTTATAGGGGCAGACCGTGTGTGAACCTAGTGACAAAAGACATGCCCAGCCAAGGGTCAGCCCCTGATGTACTGAGCATGTGTGCTCCATGCAGGGATGTGCAGTTTCAGGTGTCTGTAACGGTGGGGTACAATGATAGAGTTGCTGGTTCTGCAGGGTCTTTTGTTTTTCAAATGTTAGTCTTGTCTCTGTTCCTGGGTGAGATCCATGGCTCCTGGGTGAATCAATGAATCAGTTAGGAGCTGAGCAGGGAGACTAGCAGACTCCTGATAGGGTTCATGTGTGGTCTTGGCCACACGTGAGCCCTCGCTGAGCAAAAGGAGCAGCAACAGAGGAGCAGCGACAGCAGTGGCGGCGAAGTGGTGAGTGAGGTTGTGCCGACAGCTGAAGCTGGTCCAGAGGGGAGCCTCCCAGACCACTTTTAGCTGACCCAGCAGGGAGCTGTGCTCCCGAGCCGCGTGCGAACAGAGCGCGCAAACAGGTGCGCTCTGTAAGGGCACGCCGGCGTTTGCGCTGGCGTTCATGCAGGCGGAGAACAGGAGGAAGGGAAGAGCAAAGACAGCGGGAAGACCACTTTTTCCACTTTTCTGGGAACATGGTGAGTACACACAGTGCTACTGCGAGGGGCCTGGCCCCTCCCCCTCCCTCTTCCCTGGTGCTGCCCCCCCCAGCACACTGCTGAGGCTGCCACCCAGACCAGGCCCCTGGGGAACCCCCTGTCCACCTCCCCCATCCTGGCTGGGGATGCTGGCTGGGCGGGGGTCCCGGGGGTCGGGGGGATGCCTGGGGTGTCCCCTGGCTGCCCCTCTTG
>JAGPOW010003316.1:167868883-167888102 GCA_030014935.1 Caiman crocodilus
CTTTGCCCTCAGGGCCCCCCGAATATCCCTATTAAGCCACGGGGGCTTCCGGGCACCTTTGCCCCTCTTGTATCGGGTAGGAACAGTCGCCCCTTGGGCCTGGAGGATTGTCTCCTTAAGGAGCGCCCACCCTTCGTGAATACCATTCACATCCAAGTGAGAGATAAAAGATTGAAAGGAAAAAGTATGGATATCATATGGATGATGATATGAAATATTCTTCCTGTGAGGGGCACTCAGCGTAAATGGAGTTTGGTAAGATCATTAGTGTGCCCGAGAGAGAGGGATGTGGGCCTGAATAATCTGTACCACATGTATTTTGGGACTGCCCTTTTGTGCAGAGGCTATGGGAGAGGGTGTGTCTTTTTTGAGTGTGATTGATATGAACTGTGACTTAACATATGACATGGTGTTGTATGAGTTAATTACTCAAAGGACTGAAGACACAAAAACTGAGAACCATCCAATGACTTGGTGCAACAGTAGCAATATGGCAGGTGGGAAACCGACTGCTGGTCAAGGGACTGGCTTTTATCAGAAAAGAGTGTTTTGAGTCGGCAGTATATGAATTGAAATAATATGTGGATCAACATGCAGATAAGATGGGGAAGGAGAAGGTGGAGAAGAGATAGAGGAAAGAAATGTGACAGTGTTTCTTCCAAAAGAACAAAGGAATGGAGTGAAAGTTATTACTCCTTCCTGAGTTAGGGTGTTTCTGGAGAGGTTAGAGTATTAATGATGAAAAGGGATGTACTAAGAACAAGGTATTGTTATAGGTGGAGCTTGTCAAGTTTTGATGTAGTTTCTTTTAGTTGTTTTGCAATAAAAAAAAATAAGGTTTCCATCAGCATGTCTGTCCAATGTGGGCCATGTGTTTTATATCATGCTCAGTCTTGCCTGCATTTATTCAACTTTATAGCCGGTTTCCATTGCTGAGCACATGCTGCTTTTGGCAACAGTTAGACCATGTATTTAGTGAGATTTCCATGTATGTGATTATAAGATGAGGGGCTTTCCCTCCCTTACTAGTTGGGGAAAAAACCCTCATTTTGTATTTGAGTAAACATGGTAGAAACCCTCTCAATGCCCTGCCTTGAAAAGGAAGGATTATAATAACATTGTACTGATGCTCACTGGAGAAAAAATGCATTTCCTCAAATACATTGGTTAGTTTATATGGAATGAAGACACTAGTACAATGTATTATGGGACTGAGAAGTTTTTGAAGAGTTAAACTATAAGAGTTAAACTATTTGGTTTGATTGCTACTGGCTCTGGTAGGATTTCCTCCCCCTAACACTTGGGGAGGTGGCATTCATGCTGAGGGGAGTTGCTTGTGCACTCTTTAAAGAAGAAGCAACAGGAAATGTTCGTGCAGCAACCTGGTATGACTCCTTTTGGTTGGTTTGTAGCAATGTTTCCTAGAATTTTGTCTTGCAGGCCATTGCTTTTGTTATAACTCCAGAGGGATAACTGAGTTGTAGGTGTAGGTTGCCATATTCAGGTGTTATAGCATATTCCGCTGTCCTTGTGTCCAGGCCACCAAATCCAAATACCATTCACATCCAAACATCAGCCCACCGGACCACTTAACAGCCCTCTCCTGAAAGCATTTCTGAGAAGTAATGGAACCTCATTTACATCAGCAGTCATCATCTTGGTGGAGGCAGCTGGAAGGTTTTGTGTCACAGAGGTACGATAGGCCCCTTGAGTCTCCACCTATCCTATTTCTCCACAAGGTAGCGATCTGATCTGTGCTTCCATGCACTTGGATCTTCCAATAGCAGCACATGCAACCTCAATATGATCAATGGATACAATGGGACAAGCCAGCCAAACTGTCAGTCACCCCAGTACAGCTGAAAATTAATTGGGTCAGATGAGGATGGATCAAGAGAGCCACTATTCTTTCTGTTTAATGAATTTCATATTCTGTTTTCCTCTCTTAGCAGTTTATTCTCCCTCTCTCTGCAGTTATAATTTCTAAGTCCTTGAGTTGGAAGAGGTACCTCAGTCTGATATGTAACCAGTGATGGTGAAAGGAAGGCACCATCGATCAAACCATCAATTTTGAAGTCAGTTTTGCAATTCAGGATGGATTATAAAACATGAGCATTAATCAGATATTTCCCAAGATGAAAGGGTGATAAAACGTGCATAAGATTATATTGGGGAAGGATTATCCTGGGATTAATATATTGTCCATGGATCAATACACTTTGGTTTTTTTTCCAGGTATTGTCATGGATCTGTAGTGTAACTTCAGACAGCTTAACTCTTCTCTGATCCACTGTTTCCCATCTGTTAAATGGAAATGCCATTCCCTTCCCAAATGAAAGTCTTAGTTAATGCTGGTAAAAGATTTTGAGAAGCAGCATTATTAATATGGCTTTCTGATTTGGGGGATTCAAGTGTGATTCCTAATTGCTATTTCTCTACAAAGGCAGCTCTGGGGATACGTAATTCATGTGTGGCAGGATCCCGCCCAGCATACCTCTGTACTGTAGCCCAGGTGGCCAGGCCACCACTGGCACAACTGCAGCTCTGTGGCCAGAGAAGCCAGGCCCCGATTGAAGCATGGCGCAGCACCTCTGCACTGAAAAATGGCCTGGTGCTGGGAATGTGTCAGGATGCATTCAGTGCTGGAACCAGAATCAGATGTGCTCCCCTCCACTGGGAGCATTCTGTTGCTGCTGTCACCAGCCAGTAAGCCAGGGAAACTGGCCCAAGCCTCAGAGTAAAGGCAGCTGAACCAGGGAGCCATCTATGTCTCAGGATGAAGACTGCCCAGAGGAAGCTGGGCACAGCTCCAGTGGCCCATCTGGGACCAACCCAGGTGCCAGGACTGAGCAACCTTCACTGGAGCAGCTGAGCCCATCAGCCTACACCAGACTGGAGCCTACTGCATTACAGATTAGACAGGTATAGGGGAGGGTGAACCAAGGTTCCCAGAAGGCACCTGACAAGGCAAACCCTGGTGGGATGGCCTGCCTTCTAACAACCCAACCGCATATGTGAAGTGCACTGTTGAGGGACACCCACCATGTCGGTCCACAAGCTGGCTCAACAGGAACCACGTGGAGCCACTGGGACACCTGGCTTTGGGGTAATAGGAAAAAGTTCTGGGAAAAAAAAAGCCAGATAGAAGAAGGGAAATGAGGGGTTGAGAAAGCAAACCTCTAAGCTCCAGTGTTTAGGAATGAACAGCTCAGCATGGGGGCAATGATGCCCCACCCATTGCTCAGCCTGAGCCACACTGAGTTATGTTGTTTTCTGTTTGTGTTAGCATTTTTTCTCCAAGTGCAACAAGGCACGGCAAGCAACTGTGACACTGGAGCATCATCCCAGCTGTGCATCAAAACACCTATAGTGACATCAAGACACAGCCTGTGATCTACAAGAACACCTGAGTGGAAAGGGATAGGGTGTAGGGAAGGAAGAGCCCCACAGAAGACATGCCAAAGGGGTGTCTCTGAACCAGCAAAAACCACTGAGCAACATCACAGAGGTATGGATAACACCCAGAGCTGTGGTAGGTGAGTAGGCTCTGGTATGGTCCATCCCCCCAAGGAAGCAGGGCTAGGGCTTACCACATGTCTCTTGACTATCAGCCCAATGACTGCATCTTCAAGGCATCTCATCTCCTCTCTGGTTTGAGAGATTGTAATGGCATCCTGGGCCCTTCAGGGTAGGAATGGGGTAGATATGTTCTAAAAATTCTCATTGTTCCCTACAGGGATCCTCTGCTAACATGGGCTAGGTGGTGGGATAACACCCACTTCCCTGAGCTTCCCTGAAGATGGAAATGCTACAGAACTGAATTACAATAGATCCTGGACTGCACAGATCATAGCTTCCTGTTAACTTGATGAGATAAACCTTCAAATTTATGGTGTAAGCCAGCTTCCAACTCAGGAAGTAGGAAGCACACCCTAGCCAGATCCAGATGTGAAGACACGTGTGGTTTGTGATGCGCAGACCTCTTTGTGGTGCCACAAATTTCCTGCCCAGCACATTAAGATGTGCCCTATGTTGAAAATTTGCAACATGGGGGCAAAATTTGCTACTGGGAAATCACAGTAGCAAAAAAATATGCTGCAAAAGAAGTGGCATGGTGAACACCACAGGAGTGTGAAGTGGTAGATATGGAGGCTTGGTCCTTGAAGAAGATGCCAGCCAGAGTGTCTCCCCTCCTTAAGTTCTGCCCCAGCTCCTCCAACATGCCAGCAACCAGGAGCAACAGGGAAACGGCAGTTTGCCCAAAGTGGGGCATTTTACCCCACACCAAACCACATGTGCAGGAGCATGTGCAGCCGCACAAAGTAGTGGTACAAATTTGTGCCACTATTATTTTTGCTGCTGCAAGCTCACACCACTGCATATGGGAATGTACTCCATAGGTACATCTACATGTGTGCTTTACTGCAAAGTTAACTAACTAGCTACACAGTAAACTGTCATTGTCTACACATGTGCACCTATTAGGACTCAGTAAATTAATTAACTCTCCTGTAGGATAATACCATCCAGGACAAGTACTACGCTACAGTGGAATAGTTACCTGAGTTGAAATGCACATGTAGACAGTGACCAGGGCTGGCTGGGGCATGGGGGTGCAAGTCCCACATTGTGACATGGGGGGGCAAGCCCCACACTGTAGCACCCTCATGCCCCAACCAGCCCCTCCACAGCATGTTGAGCCAAGGCGGAGCAGCTCTGGGCTGGCAGACTGACTCCCTGGGCCCCCTGCTGCTTTGTCCCAGGTCAATGTGCTGCGGTCCTAGGCACACATTTCAATGCTGTGCCTGGGAGTGATAAACCCTGGCATGAACTGCACTGAAGTTTATTGGCACATGCTAATTCCACATGTAGATGCACCCTCCCATAGTAGCATACTGTAAGGTATCTTTTGCTTTGCTCTAAAGCATCTGGTATTGGCCACCACCAGGGACAGGACAAGATGAATTTGTGGCTTAAGTTCCTGTTTTCCTATCAGTGTTGTTTAATATAGTGATAACCCATACTGTGGTCAATGGACCATGGGTGTCCTAAGGTAAGTGGTATGAGGATTGTACCATTGCCATCTTCCCCCTACACCTCAATTAAAAATAAAACTTTGCAATTAAGGGTGCAAAGTGTCTTGTAAAAATGTTTACTGGTTGACAGTGGTCCATTTCTCCAAAATGTTTTGCCCAGGTGTTTAATTCATTAATGTTTTAATTTCAGCCAACACAGTTCATTTATAGTTGACAGAGAACACATCAACCTATTGCCTGTTTAATACAAAGATCAGGTCCTTGTTTGGATAAGGCTTCACATTCAAAAGGCCTGCAATCCATAAACCAGGCACACCCATTGCAGACAACTCAGTTGGCGGAAAAATCCCCTCTATACAGTAATTGTTCTCAACAACACCTGATATTCTTTTCTTACTACAAGATGGAGGTGATTCCCAACTACCTAATGAGTTAGCACTTTTGCAATGTAGGAAAGTCACACCCTTTTCTGTTCCTGATCTTTCTGTGCCAGTCCCGAGCTTCACAGGGAGAACATATGCCATTAGCTCATGTGGAACATGCTTCGCAAAGATTACCAAATTGACCCAGGTTATGTGAAAGGTGGGTGCTTGTTTCTTACAACCCATACTCATGTCCAAACAACATTGTGGAGTTTCCTGTTTACTGTCTCAATGATTCAGCATCATATCTGCTCAGGTTACTAGAGCAAGGATGGTTTTCCTAACTGCAAACTTGTTGAGAGATCAGCAAGTCAAGCCATTTCCTTTGTATTTATAGTACAAGAGATGCTCATACTCACCTTCCATACAGTCCTGGGAGCAGTGATGAGAACACAGGAAAAGGCAGGTCTGACATGTAACCACCAAAAATCTCCTTTTTAACACAGGTGGCCAGATAAACATGCGTAGCAGAAGCAAACCCAGACTTTGAGGCAGTTTCTTAATTTTGGAGAGCCAAATTTGGGGCCTTGGAATCAATGACACAGCTGGCTCCTTCTAGTCTTACATTCCTAAGAGGTTACCAGTAATGTGGGTTATGCTATCCAGCTAGTGGCCCATGGACTATATCTGGCTCCCAAGGAGGTAACCTGTGGTCTCCAGGCTATTGGTCCAGGCTCAGCTTCCCCACTGTTCTTCTCTTGCTGTTTCCAATGTCTTCCCCTTCCTCCTCCTACTTCTGCTTCCTGCCCCCACTCCTGTGGGCAGGGTGGGGCACCTATGGGGCTGAGGGAGCCCCCAGCTTTGGTACTTGGGGCATCAGGAGACACTGCAGTGCAAGGGCAAAAGGGCATATCCTCAGCACAGCAGGGGATCCCATATGTCATGGTTCAGTGTGGGGGAGCCATTTGGGATGGGATGAGGGGGCAGTATGGTGCAGGAGAAGGAGGCACCAGAGTGGGAGTGTGCCATATAGCATAGAATGTGGCCTGGGGAATATGCAACCCATGCAGCATGTATCCAGGGGCCTGTGGCTCCTGGCTGCTCAGAAGCTGGACAGGCTCTGCTGTAGGAGGAAGAAGGGCAAATACAAGTATAATACAGTGGAGTCGCATCTTACGCTCATTTAACTTGCATGAATTCAACTATAGGCGGGGGGGGGGGAGGAGGGGCTGGGTTTGCACACAGCGCTGCCGCTTACCTGGAGGCCCAGTATGGCAGAGATGGCCACTGCCTCCAGGACCTCCCGCTGTTGCTACAGAGCCGTGCCTGGAGCTGTGTGGCCGGCCACAAGGCAGCAGCGGCAGTATGCTGGTGGCCAGGCAGCACGCAGCCATCCCCACCACCACCCCGTGCTGCACCGCTGCCGCTGGCCGCACAGCACTAAGCATGGTGCTGTGTGCAAAATCAAGGCCCGCCTCTCCCCCCCCCCGTGTATAGTCACTGATTTTCATCTTACACAATTTTCACCTTACACGCTGACTTCAAAACCTAACCCCTGCGTAAGATGCAATTCCACTGTATATTACATTATTATCTTTTTTCTCTTCCATATAGTCGACTGTGCATGGGTCTAAAGAAAGATAAAATGACAAGGGGATGGGCAGATGTAAGGTGACCATATATTCTGGATTGCCCAGGTGAATCCTGGATTTTGTAGGCCATCCCAGTGTCCCAGCTGCTTGGTATAAATTGAAGCACACAGAGGCAGAGGCTACTGCTGCCTGCAATGCCCAGGCCAGCTCCTGCTGAGCAGTGGCTGGAGGCAGGGGGTAGGCTAGGCTGGGCACCGCTCCTTAGCCAGGATAGCTGCCTGCTGCTGGCAGCTTTGTGCCATGCTGCTGAGGCCCCTGTCAAGACCTGGGCAGCATGTGGCAGACCTGGGTATCTGCCAGCGGTTGTGGGAAGAGGCCGTATCAATCTGGGTCCAGCCCCCATGCGTGGGAGGTGGAGCCCAGCTGTGTGCCTCCGCACTGTCCACCGTCCTGCTCCATCCTGGCATCAGAGCCCCTGGAAGCTGTGGGGGGAGGGAGGTGCATGTGGGGGAAGTGGGGTGCATGTGTGTGTGCATGCATATGCACATGCGGGCATTTCCCATCCTGGATTCTCTTACACCCGTCCCAAATTTCCTTGACAAAGTATGGTCACCCCAGAGAAATGTAACATTTGAAGCTCTTCAAACACCTTTGAAGCCCTTCAGGGGGACAGCCTTACAGACATATGTGCCTTTCAAAGTGCTCCAAAAATGGCAGAAGTGATCCAAACCAAAAGGAACCTTGAAGGAAACATGTACTGATTGGAAGCATTTCAAAATCAAGTGCTTCCTGTTACATGAGCATGCTCTAGAGCATAACAGTGGACTTCTGGGTCCCACAGTGGTCCTCCCCTTCTCCCCACCTGCTCATGGGGTGAGACCATTAGCATGGGCAGGACATGTTCCAAAAACAGGACTCCTCACAAGTACCAAACATTTCAGTTTAATTTTTTTAATTTTAAGAATCTTATTCCACCCTAGGATCCAGAATGACCTGGATAATCTGGAGAAACAATCCAAAATCAATCAGATGAGCTTCAACAAAGACAAGTGCAGAGTCCTCCACTTGGGACAGAATAATTGCATGCACAAATACAGGCTGAGTAATGCCTGTTTAGGCTACTATAGTCCTGCAACAAGGACCTGGGCGTTACAGTGGACAACCAGTTGAATCAGAGCCAACAATGTACTCTTATTGCAAAGAAAGCTAACATTACACTGGGTTGGATTAGCAGGAGGGTCACTTGCAAATCAAGGAAAGTGATTTGTTTGCTCTACTCTTTTGGCGCTATTGAGTCCTCACCTGGAGTACTGTGTCCTGTCCTGGGTCCCATACTTTAAGAAGCTGGACAGACTGGAAAGAGTTCAGCAGAGAGCGAAAACAAAAGAATTAGACGCCTGAAAAATGTGACTTATAAGGAAAGTTTGAAAGAACTAGGACTGTTTAATCTAGAGAAGACTGAGATGGGACTTGAGAACAGTCTTCAAATACCTGAAGGGTGACTATAAAGAAGAAGGAGATTGACTTTTCTATGTGGCTAGTGTGGACAGGACTAGGAGCAATAACTTCAAACTGCAGCAGAGAATATTTAGGTTAGACATGAAGAAGGACTTCCTGAGTGGCAGCAGCATTTTTAGTTAGGTAGTGCTAAAGGAGTGAGTCACATGACTACATCGCTCGTTATAATTAGAGATCTGGATCTTCTGTCCACTGAAGAAAAACATAGGAAAATCCATGATTTTCTCCTTTAAAGGAGATAATTATGGATTTTCCACTTTAAAGGAGAAAAATGAAGGAAAACATGGGTTTCCTCTTGCAGGCTGGTAGTGTTTCAGCCTGTAAGGAACTCCTTGGGGCTAGAGAGAGTGGAGGGAGGGTGATTAGAGGCCAGGGGTTGCCACATGTGTGCTCACACAATGTGACTGGCATACAGCCAGGCAGGGTGGTGGGAGCAGCTTCAGCAGGTGGATACAGGGAAGTCTATGGGGAGGAGTTAAAGGGCCAGGGCTTGGGGACTGTCCATGGAGCTATGGGGAATACACGTGTTTGTATGTGGCAAGGGTGTGTGGAGGGGGTGTATGTGGCGGGCTGGGTGGTTGAGGTGCTGAGAATCTGGGTGCTGGGGGTGTGGCAAGCCAGGGGGGTCTGAGGCAGCGCTTGGTGGTGCCAGTGAGCCCAGCTCCACGTCGTTGCCAGTGGGGCCTGCCCAGAGGCAACTGGCCTTTCAGTGGGGGAAGGAAGGGGCTGGAGGGTTCTTCAGGGGTGCTGAGAGCCAGTGCCTGTGCTCTCAGGGGCAGGAGGGGGGTGGCCAGGAAATGCTGCCCAGGGCCACCCGGCACAGCATGGGAGCCTCAGCCTGGTGTAGGGGGTGCCACAGGCATCCCCTCCTCCTTCCTCCAGCCCACACCAGAACTGGACTCGCTTTTACTCTGCCTACATGAGCTGGAGCCATCATGCTTCAGTCTGGGAGGGACAGAGACCACCTGGAGCCCCCTTGCCCACCTCCTGCTGCTTGCAGCATGGCCCAGGCCAGAGCTATACTCCACTTCACACTGCTGCTGTGGAGTGTAGCACTGGTCCTCCCCACTGTGCTGCAGCCCCAGCCCCAGCTGGCAGCATGGGGCAACGTGTAGTGCCCCAACTGCTGCTTGTGCTTCAACAAGGCAACACCTCGTGCTGGAGGCTATCCCTGCCATATCCCCACAGACCACCATCCTGTGAGTCTGCATGGGGCAGGGAGCAGCTGGGGGCCCCCTCCAGCAGGGCTGGGGAAGCAGGGGGCTGCAAGTTGGGAGTGAGGGGCACCATCAGGGACAGGGGGCTGCAGGTTGGGAGTAAGAAGTGCAGGGGAGTTGGGGAACTGAGCTGGGAGTGAGGGGCACCAGCAGTGCTTGGGGTGAGGGGCAATGGCAGGGGCAGGCACTGGCATAGCAGGGCTGCTCAGTGCTACAAAGCAGAAGAGGGGAGGGAACACAGCCTCAGCTGGACCCATGTCCTGGTGAGTGAAGGGGGGGCAGGCAGAGCTCTGATTTTCTATGATAAAGAAACCCCAAATCAATCACCTATATATATATAGGTATTTAGAATTTATTTTAACGAATGAGGCACTAATAGGCCTCCAAAGTGCTTTAAAATTGTAAATATATCAATAAAACATTTTGTTCAACTACTATGTATATACTGTATATAGCTGTGCTTCATTTTAATCACAGAAAAATGTGGATTTGGGGTTTTTTAATCAGAGAATTTTGGATTTTTTTAAATCAGAGAGTTTGGGATTTTTAAACAGAGAAAACATGGAACCCCGATTATAATCTACTTAATCCCTCCTAAATTCTTTATTTTACAGGTGTGAGCCCTCTCTTCTTTCTAACAGTCTTGATGTTCCACCAATCAAGCTATCCTTTGTTCTGCAATTCTGCTGTCTGTTGGCTGCTCCTGGTAACAAAGCTCCTATTTCACAGCTCTGCAGAGTGTTTTTAACTAATTCCAATGAGGCTATATTTGTTTGCTTCAATCTTAAACTGAATAAACCAGCTCTAATTCCCTAGCCTAGGGGTGGCCAACCTACAGCTCTTCAGAAGTTAATATGCATCTCCTTCAATTTTTGCACAAACACGACATGATGTAACAGCTACAGGAGCTGGTCACCGTGTGCTTGTGCAAAGATTGAAGGAGGCGTATATTAACTTTTGAAGAGCTGTATGTAGCTCCAGAGCTGCAGGTTGGTCACCCCTGCCATAGCCTATTAGTAAAGCTTTCAGTTTATTTTTAACTGGAGACCATGTGTTGTCTAATATGTGATGATGCACCTCACCATCTGTATCCCCTTTGGAAAATTCTAGATCTGTCCGTGCTTACGAAGTTCTTTCCAGCCATAGATTTCAAAACACTTTACAAGAAAAAGCAAATATCATCACCTGCATTTTACAGATGGAGACACTATACCACAGAGCTTACTCAACAACACATAGCAGGTCTGTGACAAAGCATAAAGTCAAATGCCCTGGTTCCTCCTCTGCTGGTGTGCTTTCTAGACCATGCTGCAAGCTGAGGAACTTTATTGTCTCCTCTTGCCATGTCGCCACCCATAATCCATTTCCATCACAAGGATTTGACAATGTCTGGTCTCTTGTTCCCCCAGTACTGCAATTCCATAAGGAGCTCCCCAGATCACATGCCTTCTATTATACCTTTCTTTTACATTAGTTCCTAAAAATCTTTGGTCTGAATTTAACCCCTTGTGAGACAGATGGCCCAGCCCAAACCCAAACTCTGAACCTTTGGTGTTTAGCTGGCATTCCTAATTACCTCCTCTGCACTTTGCTGGGCTGGTGCACCTTTGATTCCATGCCAGTGGTATGTAATAGAAGTCATGTGGATTAAACAAATGAGTAGCTCCTATTTTGCATGTCTCCTTGTTTTTGTTGTGACACATCTCTTCCCAGCTTCAGAACTGTTGTGATATATAAGGTGTGTTCCAAATTTATGTGGAGAATTAGGTAGTTTCTTCACCTCTGCATTCAATTTTAATCACATCATAAACTCTGGGAACAAATGGTCTCCAGCCTTTCCATTCTGTGGACCACTTTGTCAGGAAGTGAGTGTTTTAACTAGGAAAAATTTGCGTGCTATTTAGGTCTGACTCATATTCCCCCTTTGTAGATATGTGGAAACACCTTTAGCTCAAATTTAATCAACCATGGATCCCTTGCTTACTTAAAGTTGACCATGTCTTTTAGTATTTTCCTGAACTGGGCTATTGAACTTGCTGGACCAGGGATTTTTGTTGTCTGTTTGTTTCATTCTTGGTATAATGGAGGCATAATTCTTTCTTTGGATCTGTAGGAGCTTGTAAAATAGATGTAATGGATGATATAATAACAATTAATGTCAGATAGATGCAAACTGACTAAAGAAAGATGGTAAAGGAAGTTAATGATCAAGCAAGTCCTAACAGGCATTAGAAACTGATTTCTCAGAATAATTATTTTATTACTAATTGCTTTAGGGGAAAACCTATGCTGATTACCCATACTGGCAAAATCCTTCCTGCTTTGCAATTCAAGTTCTTTGGCAATACAGTGGACAGGACCATTGTCATGGCTCCCCTAGCCTTAAAAATGTTTTAAAGCCTATAATACAGACATGACTTACAAAGCAACACCATGCTTTTTGGACAACGATTTTACAACTCGGTTTTGTTCTGCAGCTGTGGGTCCCAGCCCTTCACACTTAGCTTTAAGCAACTGAATAATCTCTTTGACTTTGGTACATTTACTTGTGTGCAAAACTAGGCATGTGTGTAGGTAGTATCAAGAGAGCTGGAAAATCGTATCTAAAGAGACCTGGAAAATGTTGCTGGTGTTTTGGTTTGGTCTTAGGTTTTGCTATGGAGTTCAGTCTACCCAAGGCAGGGGAGGGATAAAAAGTGCTCCTGGTGACTGAACCTGGAGATTATAATTCAGTTATTGTTAGAAGGAAAACTGACAGAATAAGAAAGTCCAGAGTTTAGATTGATACTTTTCCTGAGTTTCTTATGGTTTTTCTCTACAAGTGTTTACATTAAAAGTGCTTAATTATTTTTATTTGTAAGTAGAATTTGGCAGCACTACACCTATACTGGTACTCAGGAAATAGCTTAGGATTCAAAACCAGCACATAAAAACAGTAGCGTAACTTGGGAAGTGGTAGGCAGGGCACCAGTCCTGGGCACTGATTCAGAAGTGGCACCAGAACGGCAGGTTGTGTTCAGGGAGCTTACACTAAAGCAGCAGCAGGCTGTGTCACCACAGCAGCCTATGTGTGATGATGTGAACGCTTGCTTCCCCCTGCTCATGTACTGCTTGGGCTGCCACAATTTTAAGTTATATCTCTACGTAAAAAGGTCTCATGTTTGAAGTAAAACTGGGGGATAGAATCATAAATCCCATGTCAGTCTGCCTGAGGTAACTCAGTTAAATACATTATTATTGGTACTGCTTATTAGAAATTTGAAGCATAACAGATTTGGGGGAATCAGGCAGGATCAAGATATGACAAGTCACAAGTGAGCAGCATAAACAGACATGGGGCAAGTTTGGAGAATTGAGACAGTGGAGCAAGGTTGACAGGAAGGGGATCATGTGATAACTCAGGCATGTGAACATCTTCAAGATTTGGGTCAGTGTTTTCCTGGAGAGTTGTTATCTTTCTTTCTTCTCTTTTCTCCTTGATAAGTTGTGAGATATGAGTTAATGTGTAATTTTTATTACTTGAAATATACTTGGTTCCGAAAAAACTGTTGCAACATTTTGGGAGGTTGGCATTCTTAAGGACTAGAAATAGAACCTAAAACTCCAGCTGAACTTCTCAGGCAGCTGAGTACTGATACAAGAGAGTTTGTTTGCTTTCTCCTCTGAAAAGCTAAGAGTAAGCAAGAAGTTAAACATTGGTAATTTTTTGCTACTGATAATGAGTACAGATGGACTCTTCATTGGACTTGCCATTCCTCACCAGCATCGAGCCACTTTTTGACAGAAAGATCACACTGGCTTGTGCTTCCTACTTAAAGATCTTAATGGAGATTGATCTTTTGGGAAGGCCTGTTAACTTTAGCTTTTGCATATTAATCTCACCATGGTTAGGCACAGGAAGCTTCTATAGTTAGGGCTTGATTCTGCAAGCACTATGTCTATGAATAAATTTACCTGTGCAAATAATCCCAGGTGTGTGCACCATTATGCAGGATCAAGAAAGGATCCCCTGCTTGTACAGATTTTACTAGGACTCCTCCTGAAGTTAATGGGGCAGTGACAATTAACTGCCAGCCATGAATCAGCCCCTTAAGTATTCTGATTCTTCCCTATCCATCTTTCAAGAAGTTAGGTGCAATATTCTGTAAAGTTGATCTTTTTTAACTGCAATATTTAATATTATTTTTGTTGGGGGACACTTATATTCTCAAGAAGAGTTACTAAGCCATGGGGTATAAATCAAAAACCAAAGAAAAGAGTCTGTTAATCACACCACAGTCACCATTGTACCTCAATTAAGGATGTTTTCCTTGTGCCTGACACATATCTCTTTGTTTAAAACCTTTCACAGGATCAGCAAGTCATTTGTAAGCATGGATGTGTAAAAATGTGATATCTATAAACAACCATAGAAGAAAAAAAATAAGGTGTCTAAGACACCCTGAGGCTAATTTGGTTTCTTTCTCTTCTTGATTTCACAAACCCTCACATAAACTACAACTCCTTTTGCAGCTCAGTCAGCTAATCTCATACAGCCTTTGTCCACCAGGCTCCTACCACATGTTACTTATATTATACAATTAACTGATTAATTGTGCAGTAAATTTACACACGTGCCAAGTAATTATCACATGATAAAAATGATGATCCAGCTATAACAAGTCAACTAGCTATAAAGTTAGTTCTTGGAAACATGTAACAACTCTGTAGCTGGTTTCTATCCAGCTTTAATTTGAACTTGTAACAGGGTACTTAGTAACATAAAACAGTTTAAAACAGGTACATGTAAAAGAAAAGACAGAAAAATTAAAATTAGCAAAACTTGAAACAGAGATGTGCCTTTAGATAAATCCTCAGAGTAACATGCTACAAAATCTAAGGTATAAAGATGAAGGGGTGATGAGAAGAAATGTTCTCAAGGCGGAGTTCTGAACTGGGGCCTGGAGAACGCCAGGGCTGGAGTTGTGCAGTGTAACTAGGTCATCTGGACATCTTTCTCTGACCTCTTAAGATCGTAAAATAAAATATTAAAATGGCTTAATATTTGAGAGGTTTATTTAGTATTCTGCTTTCTTTAAAATATGAACATTTCACACAAGTGACTAAGATTAATGAAGTTATTTCTTTCTCTTGTCAGAATGTAGCTTCATCACAGTTACACAAACCACACGTTAGAAATAAAGCTAAGAATATTTTCACTAACTCACAAAGCAAAGCATTTGTTTCCCTTTTGAAATAGCTGATGAGAAGTCTGCCTGACTGATCCAGCGAGGATAACAGTTGGTTTGTGACGTGTGCCCTCAATCAAAATTCTCTACCTTATATTTAATCATCATCCAGTTTTTAGTAAATAAAAGCATTGCAAGTTTTTTTGTCAAATTCTGCTATATTTAAATCAAGGTATCTCAAGAATAATTCCACAGGCGACATTTGATTTATCTCATGTGAAGGCAGAATTTGGTCCAATTTGACTTTTATTCTCAGGGGTGTATGAGACAGACACACAGACAGACAGACAGAAGGATCCAATTTGTTTGGATCACTAAGGGCTACATGGGTGTACCATCCCAGGAAGAGCTCCAGGAGAAACTGTACCTAAGAGACACCTCACCTGAGGCATGGTTGCCTTCAACTTCCTCTTTTGTTTTGTGGGGAGGAGTTATAATAAGGTGCTGTCTTCACATATTAGCTACAAATGGTAACATTTCCCTGTGCCATCGCAGACATGTTGGTCAGTGCCTTGGAGCTAAGGAAAAGCCAAGGCTTTGTCCATTCCTCTTCCTGTCTGCCCTTTTCAGGCCTGGTACTAAAGACGGCTAAAGCACCTGCTCACATCTCAGTGCTTGACCCCACATCCTGGCTTGTCAGCTCACAGATGTAGGCGAAGGTTCTCATTCCCCTGTGTAGCTGGCACACAGGTCAGGTTCAGCACAGCCCAGTGTGTGAAAAAATTGTGTTAGAAGAATACCAGTAGCACTTATACTAAGAACAAGTTCTCCAAATATTTCCCAGACAATACTGGGTCTGGTATAGGCGTTTTTCAATTCCATGTATCATTTTTGTTTGCCTTCCTAATAGTTAACTATTCATGTAGTGAATGCAGAGCTGTTCCTTGGAGGGAGAGGGTATGAATTGGGGCAACCATCTGTGCTTGGTGGGGGCCCCATGGACTGTGCCATACTGGCCCTGTGGACAGCCCCTTTGGCACACACTGAGGGCGTCACCATTCTGCACAGCTGCCGCACACCACTGGCTTTGTGCTCCATCTGCTTGCCACCCCTTCCCCCACCCTCTCAGGCCCCAGACAGGCTGATATGCCCCAGGGCTGCACACCCCTAGGGTTGGCTCTGTGTATATGGGTCATGTATAGCTAAGGCTGGGGAACACACCATGTGTGAGCAAGGGAGCATAGGTAAAGGGCACCCTTGTGCTTCCCAGTCCTTGGCCAGTGGGTGCTTGCCTGATCTTCTTAAGGCCCCAAATGACTGTGGGAGCTTCTGGGATATACAGGAATGCAAGCCCCACTCCATTTCCACTCATCCATGTATGTTGTGCAGAGACATCTCTAGATGCTGTAGAGCAGGGATGAAGTAATGTAGGAGCCACTTGGGATAGCTGGGATGATCCCAGGGATGATCATGGTTACATGGAATTGACTGTATTGCACAACTCTGACTTTCAAAACGGCCCTAATACAGCTGGGTGGCAGGGCCACTCTGTACAAATGGCAGTATTATTTTATTTAATTCTTAGGAAACATCTTCAATTGTTATCTTGTACCATCTTATGCTCCTGCAAGAAGGCTTAGCAATTTTGGCAGATGCAAAGCTTTTATCATTATTTTTCTTATGAAATTTGTTTCCCTTAAGAGGTCTCAAGTACAAGCATGTTGTTCACTAGATAAGGGCCAGATCTCACAGCTGTTATTTATCAGGACTGTGAATATTTGGAACAGTTTGAAGATCAGGCCCTGGGATTGTGATACAACATAACATTTCCTTTGTAGTCTTATGACTAATAGCAAACAACTACTTTTGAATGCCAGGCTAGACAATGAAGAGTATCTAAAAGCAAATATTTACTTAAACTAATATTTAACAAATATTTAACAAATATTTACTTAAACTGCTATTTAATCCAGGAAAGACAAGAAAAGAATACATGTATATACATATATAAAGAATACAATATATACTTCTATTTTAACAGACTACAGCAATGGTTTCCAAATTAGGAGCACTTAACAACTCCTAGTCTGATTCAACATAGATAAGTGCTAGCTTCAATTCCCTAGCACAGAGGTTGTCAACTGGGAGTATGCATACCCCTGGGGATATTTGGGAAGGCCTCAGGAGTTATGTGCTGGTAGTGCAGTAAAGCGGGGTACTTGGGAAGTGCGCCACCATGCGCTGTTGCTGCCTCCTGCCATCACACACCTACTGCCATGTGCCTGCTGCCTCCCCTCATCGACCAGCCACTGGGGAACCCCCTCTCCCACCTTTGTCAACCGGCTGCCAGGGGATATCACTCCCCCAACTCATCAACTGGCTGCCCAGACCCCCCTCCCCAACTCATCCAGGAGGGTTACCCACCAGAAGGGTGGTGTCTTAAACCATAAACCTTAAAGAAGCTTGAAAACCCCTGACCTAGAAAAAAATTCAGAGAATAAACGTACCATAATAATACTTGAAATGCACATATATGTAGTGCACCTGCATAAATCATTAACAACATATGCAGCATTTGGCATTTTCCAACTACTCTATGAGTGTTAACTAATGGTTGGCATATTAGTGTGTCCCATACTCATAGTAATCATCTGAAGTAGGGAAGTAACATTAATTATCAAATCTTTGGTTTTACTCCTAAGAAAAGAAAAGGACATGTAAAAGAGATTCTTCCAATTATCATCATCATCTTGTTTCTTGCAGTGTACCAGTGAATATATAGAAGATGCCGGACTGAACATCTAAGCCAGGAGCAGGCAAAATATGGCCTGCAGGCCAAATCTGACCTGCCAGGTGATTCCACCCAGCCCGTGGGGCCCATCCATAAGCTGAAAGAATCATCAGGGGCCCTGGCCCTTACTGTCCCGCTCAAGGCCAGCACCCCCATGCAGGAGGTGCAACTCTGGCTGCTAAGCAACCAGCTTGGCCTGCACCCCAGTCTGGCCTGACCCACCCAAGCCCCAGCCCCAGTCCTGAACCAGGGGCAATAAAGAAGAGAAGCTTCTGTCTGGCAGAGGCTTTTACCTGCCTTCCCCACTTCCCCACTTCCCCACCCCTATAGCTGTTCCCAGCCTTCCTGCCCAGACAGTGGGAATTCAGGTACAGGCCCCACTGGGCTGGGGGCAGAAACTCCAATTGGGAGAAAGGGGGCTGGGAGTGCGGAAAGCCACATGCTATGGGGACAGTCTGGGCTGGCCCCACACTCCGCCATCACATGTGGCTGGGGACTTGGGCAGGAGCTGCGTGTTATGGGGCTGGGCTGGGCTGGCCCCACATGATGCCACCATATGCATCTGAGGACTTTAGTGGGAGCATGGGAGCTGCATGCTGTGGGGTTTATAGGCTGCCAACACATGCAGCTCCAGGGACTTGCACACTAACAGGACTATGAAGACTCCTCACCATCCCCATACCTCCCACTGTGCTCCCCCCACACCCACACCCACCCACAGCCCCCACACACTCCCACTCCCCACCATACCCCTCATACCCACTTTCTCCCACAGCTCCCACACATGCTCTCACTCCTCTCCACCATACCCACACATACACCCACACCCTCCTACATCCCTCCGACCACACATACCAGACCCATAGCCCCCGCACCTCATCACACCCTCCCACACACATTCACCCCCCCCTGCATACTTCCCCTTGCTCCCACACACAATATACAGGAATAGGCTTATATTTTGAGCCATTATGCAATTGCCTCTAGATACACTATGCAAACAAATATAAATCTGGACAAACATATTTTTTGAAATAAAAGTATGTTATAGTAGATGTTTAATTTTTTATGTATATGATTTGCTTTTTTTTCCAGTTCCAAGATGGCAAATTGCCCTTCTCCCCCAAAAAGAAATACTTTCAGGGCAAGGGTAGGGACTTCAGGTGCCAAAGGTCAGAGGTTAGGAGTGGTCCTGAGATGGCAACCAGGAGGTGGGACACCTGTAAAGGGGCAGGACTACCTTTGCAGCCCACAACAGCTCACCAAAACTCATTAAGTGGCCCTCCAGCCAAAATAATTGCCCACCCCCAGTCTAAGCTGTGTTTCATAGTTTCATAGTATCTAGGGTCAGAAGGGGCCTAAGCAAGCCAGCTAGTCTAACCCCCCACCAGTGGCAGGATTGAGTGCCAGGGTCACAGGACCCCAGCCAAGTACTCATCTAATCTACTCTTAAAGACGCCCAAGGTAGGAGCAAGAACAACTTCCCTAGGAAGCTGGTTCCACATCCTAGCCACCCTAACTGTGAAGTAGTGCCT